>OY720051.1:5786169-5948827 GCA_963082485.1 Eudonia mercurella
ATTGAAACTTTATGTATTATAAAGTGAAGCAATCCTTCGTAATTACTTAATCTATGACTGATTTTGCATTTCAGCTAGTTATCTCATATTATTTATCCGATCAACGACAATTGACGAGCGATAACGATCATTATCTCAAAAAGAATAGAAAAAAACATTGTGAATATAATATTAACACACCATTAAAACCTCTTTTTTGAGACAATGATTCGGATTCGACGAATCTATTTTAGTACTGAGAATCTTCACCTATGCAAATGATATTGTGGCGTACCTAACTATACCAATTGAAATATTTCAATTTCACAGTTAGGTACTACATGAGATCATTGAAATAATTACAATTAAAGCACTTGATGTGCCATTTTTCAATTGTGTGAACCATTTTTATGCGTAAACGAAATAGTCAAATAGTTAATACGTAGATAAAATAGACCGGTTTTTATTTAGCCATTATGCAATTTAGTGACAGTTGATATATTTTTAGGTAGTGTTTAAGACCGAAACGCTCAAGTTATAAGCTGTATTGCTTAAGAAACTTCCTACTATTAATTGCAAAAACGAATAACATAAGGAGCTGAAAAAATTTCGTTACGATTTGTAATGAATTGAACAATAAAATTCAAATTACTAAATGGCAGAAGTAAGAATGAGTGTGATGTCTCATTAATATTCATTGAAGATGAATGTGATGAATTACAATTAAATAGCAATGATAAACTAAATATGATGCTTAAGAAATCACAAGTAGGAGATTATACTTGAATAAAAAACGTTATGTAGGTATATTGAAAAGAAAAAAAAAGAAAAAGCAAAACAAATCACTAATAACAGTTACTACAATCGAAAAATATAAATAATACATATTATAACTAAAATCTAAAAGTATAGATATGAATAAAAATATAAATTAAAAGTAACGTAATAAATTGACAAACTATCTTACCAAATTGAAAGGAATACAATAAAATTTAATTAAAAATGGGAGTTAACAAAACAAAGAAACGATAGTGAAAAAGAAGATACATGTGAGAAAACAAATGGCAGTCACATAAAAAAATACGTTGAACATAAAGATACAATAATTCATTAAAGAATTTACCTGTTGTTGAAAAACTATGTAGTGATACTAGTGATATACGTATACGTCAAAAAATGGTGGCAAACGAATTTACAGAATATCAAATTCTTCAAAAACTTAACCACAATATTCCTGTGTATCTTTTCAAAACTGTGTAATGATACAATTTCTGTAATAATAACTAAACCGTCAACCACATCTATGGTACAGTGGATATACTACCGCTCGCCGGAGGTCAGAGGTCCCAGATCTTGAACGGGACTTGTGCTCGATTTGGTTGGTCGCATAAGGCTTGTCCTAACCCGCCTTGTTAGCTACCACAATCGCAGAAGTGGATACTGGCACAACATTCAAAATAGTGGCATTGTAGTATTCAGGCAGCTGAGGCTAGTGACTTCTACAAACGCTGGGGATTTCAATTCTATTTTGCTTTATAACCATTTAGATTATAAGGGAAAATAAAGTCCTCACTTATTTATGCCAGATAAATTAATTTTGTGCATTAAAATCAAAACAAAAGAAAGTTCAGTGTTTAAATTGGAAACACAATTCAGTTTTGATCATCTTGAAGCAATACGATTTCAAACGTCGAATAGGTAAAAAAATATATTTGATATTGAAGAAACAAATGCATATTTCTGTAAAGTCACTAATGTCTGTCTAGTTTAAATAACAGACGAGAGTGAAACAAATCCAAATGAAGACGGAGGAGACATAAACAAAAGGTTAACTGACGAACGTGTCGCGTCCAAAGCAATGTTAAACAAACAAATCGTTCAAAAAATATAAAAAGATCCGGCACCTATTATGCAGGGTCGCCTACCTTCCAACGCTGAGTGCATCTATTTTTATATTTTAACTGACAAGACTGGAGCGTTTCTTGGTAGTTGATGTTTAGAAATGTCTTTTAGCTATTTTGAGTTAACTGCCCTGAAAGGGATAGTTGGTTCAACATGCTCGTCATTTAGGGACGTGGACGTATGAGCTGATCGTGGATCAACCATGCTTATTTCGGTGGGCTATGTATTTAGGAAGTTTTATACCTTCTCCGTTTGTTAATGAGATCGTAACCGCTACTTAACTGTCAAAAAGATCCTAATTGGTCTTAATTATCTGTGCTGCTTAAGTTACAAGATTTGGTCAGAAACATATATCTTGTATTTCACTATGGGAAAGCGCTTAACCTTCATCTCACCTGATACGGTCAAAGATCATCAAAGACCTACAATCTTTAAATACTGACGAACTGACTATCTTATCTCTAAATGTAGGAACAACAACAACTATTCCAAAATAGGATAAGTAAGTTTACATAAAAAGTGAAAGCTAGCAAGGCGGATTTAAGACAAACTCTTATCATCAATCTCTAATTAACGATACTGACAGAACTAATATTTAAAAAATGTTAGTTATGCCAGGACCAGGACTCCAAATATTTTTTGTTTTATATTAGTAACATTTTAACACTATAATAAAATCTAAATAAAGACAGATAGGTAACTCCTAAACAAATTTTTTTATGAAGCATCAACATATTTATTAAAAAGCTTGAAAATGTGTAATAATATCGGTAAAACAAATAATGCGTTTACTTTATTCTCACCACAAAACAAAAGAAATTATCAATGCCCAAATTTAACTATATATATTTTTACATTCATTTTCTCAATGAAAACCCGATCTGTACGAAACGTGATTAAGTTACGTATTACAAAATTAAGTAATTGAGATGATATTGAATATAAGTTCAAATGAGGTAGCCAAGTACGGATCGTTTAAGATTATATAGATCAGAAAAATTGTGAGGATACAAATAGAAAGGGAAATTTTAAATGAGACATCACACAAAAGATACAATCTCGCTGGGAAATGATGCGTCGGATACACTTCAAAGGGAACGCTTGATGAATTGATCGCTTCAAATTAGTTAACAGTGACAAATTTCCCATTAGACATGAGGTTGTTTGTCAAAAAATTTGATGTTTAATTCTGTAGGATTTTTTGCATCATAGGTATATGAATGATTTTTATTCTTGTTACTGAGAAATGAATCTTCGTAATACCTAATTAGAGCTATAAAAATAAAATGAATATTTTATTTTGGTTTATTTTAAAATACCGAATTTTGTGGTTACGCCATTATTGCGTCATATTGACGTTTTGAAAATATTCCGCTACCATCTTGAAACAGCTTCAAAACGATAAAATCACACCAAATTACTATATTATTTACAGTAACAGAAATAAATAATTTGTTGTAAGCTATGGTTTTGATTTATATTTCAGAGCAGTTGATTTTGTTTATTAAAACAATAAAATAATTTAAAAAAAAATACGTTCTAATTATGTAATTGGAATATCCCAGAAAGATAAATAATTAACTATATTTTAATACCAATTCTAGTTTAAAAGTACATTTAACAGAAGCAATCTCGACTATAAGTGGTTTTTAAGAAAATTCTTAACACAAGAGGACAGCGCCATCTAGTATTAAACTGCAGAACTAAATCAACTAAAATAATTAAAGTATCTTTGACCATAATAACAGAGGAGCTTCAAAACGTGACTAGCCTGTCGATCTTAAAAGTTAAGCAACAATCCCAATGTCGGGTCACCTCTTTATGAACAAAATTAAAATATATCAAGCTCCTCCGTGCTTCGAAAGGTTTGTTCAGCCATCAGTATTAAATCTCATAATTAGTCTTTAAAACTCAGACCACATTAGTGGTAAATAACCAGATCTCGTTACCAGCTCATTTTATGTTCCTGCGATTACAATAGCTGAAGTTAGGCACCATTTACAAATCGGTTATAGACTGGGTGACCAAAAACTTATCATCTCTAGCTCCTCTGTGCTTCGAAAGGCACGTAAAGCTGTTGATCCCGGCTGCATCAGCAGTCGTTAACAACCGCCAATCTGCACAGGACTCGCGTGGTCGTTTTTGGCCCGTCCTACCTTTGGTGTTTCCATTTATAGCTGGGAAGGCTCGTGCCCCAGCAGTGGGGTCATAAAATGAGTTTGTGATGTAATACTCAAATGTACTAAAGCTCTTAGACGAACACCTAATATCATTTGTTTTACCTAAATCGCAAGACGTTATTATCGTTAACCGTAAATTCAAAATGGCTGCTATTTTCCAAGACAAACGTCAAATCACACGGTTCAACTATTCCAGAAATTATCTTCGAGACGTGTGAGTTACAAATCATAATGTTGCCATCGCTAAGATGGAATCTCATTAGCGAATATGAAAACACATTCTAACATCAGAGGAGCCATTTTAGGCTTTTAGGGTACGCATTAACGAAATCCATACAGCTTTTACGGTTCGGTGGTCCTGGGTTCCATTCCCGAGTTGGGCTGCGTGTTTTTCTGATTTTGTGCATTTGTGATCACTATAGATGAAAAAGGTAGAGTTTTTTCTGTGAATTACGTCATATCATTATCAAAACTATGGATATCCTGATAAAATCAAAGGAGAAAATAACTTCTAATTCTATTGCACGTCATACTATTGAGATAGGATTTCATCATCTGCCTATGGTCCATTGCTGGACTTCTTGAGCACGCCAATCCGCGGCTACTCTCATCCAGCTCTTGCCAGCCACCTTGCGAAGATCGTCGCTCCACCTAGTCTGAGGGCGTCCTGCACCACGTTTGCCGATACGCGGTGTCTACTCGCGAACTCCAACCAATAATATGATTTATAACTTAAGTGATCGTTATAGGAGTTTTTATCACATCACATTATAGATACTAATAATAAAAATGCGAAAGTTTGTGTGTAAGTGTGTATATTTGTTGCTTCTTCATGCTGCAACGAATGGATGGATTTGGATGAAATTCGGCATACAGATAGTTTATAACCTGGATTAACACATATGATACTTTTTATCCTGATATTCCCACGGGAACGGGAACCACGCGGGTTTCTAATAAATATTTAACTTTGTTATATCCAAATTTCGGAAATAACTTAACTTGCGTAGGAGCATCCATGCTATGCTTTCAAACGTTTGTGAAAAAACTCTACAAATCTTATCTATCGTGATCAGATCGATCATCAACTCGTATTTGGCAAGCGTGATGATTAAGCCAATACCTATCAGGGTGCCAAGTGTGAGTTTTGTTTACTAGCCGTATTCATTCGATTACGTTTACGAAAACGAAAATTTGGCGTTGAAGCAGCGTCTCCTGGCGACATACGAGAAGAGTTAAGTAACATTTTTCCAAACAAACTCACGTTTTCGTTAACGTGATCCAATGGCGAATGTAATTGGCACTTGGCACCTAGTTGTAGGGTATTGCTCGTTACTAGGATGGTTTATAGACTTTTTACGAGAAATAATAAATTGATCCACAAAAAAATTGTAGGCTAGCACCTAAAATGGTAAGTTAGCATCTAAATAGTAGTTTAGGTGCTAACTTTGTATTTTTAGGTGCTAACTTAGTATTTTTGTGGGTTAGGTTAGGTTAGTTTGGTGATCGATTAAATACAACCCGATTTAAAATACAGCTTGTAACTGGAGCGTTAATATTAACGGATGTTTCTTAATAATTCTCTCTCATATTAGTTTTCAGTTAGTTGTGATGTGTACTTAGACTAATAATTGCCTAAATAAATGACCTCATATTTGAATCTCGAAAGAAAAACAGTCCGCTAGTTTTAAATAAGAAAATTATAATTTTATATTAATTACTAAAAAAATCATTGGTGATACACGATTGACGATAAGAATTTGGTGGCATATACTTACGAGTAATTACCTATATATGAACATGTATACATCGTGAAGTTTTTTTTAAGTTTCTATAATACTATTACCAGCTTAAGCCTTAACGATGGGAACAACTTTTTAAACAATGACCCTACTTTGAAATCTTTAAAAAAAACAATAGCTGTTCAATATATACATTACAATAACACCTACTAAATCAAAATATTTTGATTGAAATAAAAAAATAAATAAAAAACAAATTTTATTTTTAATATTTTAAAGTTAGTCCAGTACAAAAAGTTGTCCCTATTCATGAGTGGAGTACTGGCACCGGTGTTCAACAGGAACTATTGATCGACAGTTTTTCCTTTAATCACTTGAAAAGGGGGTCATCAACACTGATCTGCGACTTTTGCGCCAATTGAATACAGACCAACTCCTTCCTAGCTGGCTTCAGTACAATTTCAATGAAACTCCATATTATTTTTGAAGACGATAACTGCCTAACTGGTGTTAAATACAGGGCTTTAGGTGTCGAACACTGATGCCAGTAATACTATCATCTGCCTAAGGCAAAACAACAAATTTAATAACTATACAACTTATCTAATAAACATGATAAGCACGAAGTATTCTGTTATGTTGACAGATATAATTTTAATTGCTAATTAATTTGTTGTAGATTAGATTGAATAACATTGGTAATTACGGTTCAAAATGGCATACACTTTATCCATTCAACAGCATTAAATGTTTTGTAAATGTGTTAAAATTTGTAAAAATATTAGGATCGGATGTTGATGACGTAGTTGTCGATTGAACAAGGCTGCTTTGGCTTACAAAGTAAAAGTAAATTTGATTGTTAATTAATTGTTTGTTGTTAATTATAAGTTGATTGATTTTGGCGAGTTAGATTGAACCACGATAGCATATAGGTAGTGCTAGTCCGCCTGACCCGCCGGGTTCAAATCCTGCTTGTGGAAATTGTTTTCAACACTTTTTTCAGATTCTTTGTTGTAAGCTTCCATTGCTAACCAACCTTGAATTACGAGTGAATAAGGCTCATTTTAGTGTAACTAAATTAAGTTTATGTCAGGTGGGTTACTCTTGAAACACAATTGCAATAATCAATATCCAATTCCAAAACTAAAAAATTCAAATGGCACTCTTAAAAGCGATAATAGCGCTACTTTGGAATTAAATTGCGTGGAAATTGAGTGAACAAATTATTATCGAGATGAGGCGTCCCGTAATTGCGAAACTTATCCCAATATCGACACATTAATCGCATTGGAATTGTATTGAGATTGAGCTTGCGTCAAGAGTAGCCTACCTGTTCGGTTCGATTTCCAATCCGATACAAACCCCTCGGAGCATCTAGTAGGGAAAGCGATCACGCTTGCGTGATGCCATTCCCACTAGAAACCCTCTGACGGTTTCGATCAGATGGCTTCAGGAACCCTTTAAGTTGCTAGCGTTCGTGTCGCAGCGGCTCTCTTTAAAAAAAGGGTTTTGGATTGAAAAATAGCTTTTTACTAACATCCTACGCTATAATTTTATTTACCGTTATGTGTTAGCATATATATACCTTGTTCAAGTAACTAAATATTCTAAGAAAAACGCCAGGCTATATTTAGTAAAGTTATTATATCACGGTGTTGAAGTGTCAGTGACTCATTGCTGACCGTACCTGTGATGTTTTTTACACGCTTCCTAAACGCGCGTAAAACGCAACGTACATCAGCGTTGCAAAATGCGGTTGCGAATGAACGATGCGTTGGTATCACTAAAGAAGACCTAGACAACAAAGGCATGACGTAGAATAGAAATTAATTAGAATGATATATAGATTGTATGGGATTGACGTATGCCAACGATCCGTTTAAATGACGTTTTGATTGGCTTTATGTCAATCCTATTATTCTTACTACAAGACAGTGTTTAAAGTTACACAATGGCTAAATATGTGTTTAAAATATTGTGTCTCTGTCTAAAAGTATTAGCTAAAAAGTGACAGCATCTGTTTAAATTATTTTATTTATCGTTTGGTGGTAAAGCAGTAATGTTTATCATTATGTTCAATTTCTATTATACTAACGTTATGTTATAAATTGTCTAGGCCTTCTGACGTAGTTACGTCGATACAGCAGGCAAGGCAAGCGAGAAAATGCAACGCTTTTTACACGCGTTTTTAATGCGTTTTACGCGCGTTTGTAGCATAATACAAACGAAGTTACTAGTTTTTTCAAGTTCAGAGCGACAAAAGTTTTTTTTTAAATATAAGTTTTATCTAGTTAAGTTACTATACAGTTAGTGTAGAATCGAAGCAGCACTATCTAGCAAAACACAAAATCGTGAATAGATAACATTGCTCTACTCATATAGGTACCATTGTAGTTTATTTTAACTCTTCCACAGGCAAATTTAAACCACATTATATCTATCCTAAACATTTTATATAAAAACAACAACTTACAAACTTTCAATTGACACTGACCTATGAAAAGTGACACCTGAAAGCTCTTAGTGTGGATGCAGCCTTACTGTTACATTTACTAAATGACATCCAGATAAAATGTGACATAACAAAAGGTAAAATTTAAAAAAAAACATACTATCGTGTCATATTTAAAATTAAATTTGAGTTTCATTATTTATTTATACATACTACCACTAACATATAAATAAAAATTATTTTGGTTTTAGTTCCGATCGTATGATGATGAACAGCCATTTGTTGTTAATAAAAGCCTGTTAGCAACTAATAAGTTTTGTTAGAGAACTGAAAATTCAACTCTGTTTCTATTGAATTAGAGATCATAACTGGCTTGCACGATGTCTCACTGAATACAATAAACGCTTAACATATCTTGATACTTTAGTATTTCTGCCAGTAATGACACGATTTAAAAAAAAACAAATTTCAAGATGGCGTAATAGCTGTCACAGACATCGAACTGTCAAACAAAAAGGTCATAACATAAATATCGAAAGTACTCTGTACGTCAAGATGTTACTACGACGTTTCTATAAGCTTTCGTCAAATCAACAGATTCAATTCATTCAATGGCGTTTTCCAATTAATATCAGAACTAAAGAGCCTTACATTTCAGTTCTAATAAGAACTTTAAAATTTAAACATAAACCCAATTTCTATTAATCTTTATTATGCTTATGGAAGAGTTAAAATAAGTTTTATTAAAATTCTATTAGCTTTGGTTTGAAAAGCTTTTAAAGTTTGTAGGGTTTACCTTTCGATCAATTATGTACTGGATAAAGATTCCGGAAAAAATGCATCTCGAACATGGTCCTTACATACATACATTTAAATTTCGAATAACAAAATCTGAAAAAAGTGCGGCCAAGTGCGACTCGGACTCGCGCACGAAGGGTTCCGTACTTTATGACGTATTAAAAAAAAACTACCTACTAGATCTCGTTCAAACCAAATTTCGGTGGAAGTTTGTATGGTAATGTACATCATATATTTTTTTTAGTTTTATCATTCTCTTATTTTAGAAGTTACAGGGGGGGGGGACATACATTTTACCACTTTGGAAGTGTCTCTCGCGTAAACTATTCAGTTTAGAAAAAAATGATTTAGAAACCTCAATATCATTTTTGAAGACCTATCCATAGATACCCCACACGTGTGGGTTTGATGAAAAAAAATTTTTGAGTTTCAGTTCTAATTATGGGGAACCCCCAAAATTAATTGTTTTTTTCTTTCTATTTTTGTGTGAAAATCTTAATGCGGTTCACAGAATACATCTACTTACCAAGTTTCAACAGTATAGTTCTTATAGTTTCGGAAAAAAGTGGCTGTGACATACGGACGGACAGACAGACAGACAGACAGACAGACAGACATGACGAATCCGTAAGGGTTCCGTTTTTTGCCATTTGGCTACGGAACCCTAAAAAAGATTGGACAGCATCAACAACTTCAGCGTGCTTAAAAATAAAGATTGATTAAGTTTGCAAAATAGTTGTAGGTATGTAGGTACTTAATATTTACTGTCATCGTCACAAACCTTTTTTTTTTATTCAAGCGCTCATTGGGAATCAGTACATTATCGATCGGAGTGTTTACCCAAATGTATCAAAATATGACATGGTACGGACAGCACCAAAATTCGATGTACACTAGCACCGTGTCATAATAACGTCATGAGAGGATGACAAGTGCTTGTTCGATCCATTACTTGTTCTGAAAAAGTATTAGAATGGTTTTTTCTTGTCCTAACATTACCACTTGGCATATGTTAATCGTAATTGTTGAGTTAGTGCAACCTTTCCATTATCATTTCTACTGTTAGGGTAAGGCACCAGCCCCCCAATTCTGCTATTTATTTTGATCTGAAACGAATCTGGAACGCTATAGTTTCAACGTTTATGATTCTGCTAACTACGAAACTCTAGCGTTAATTTCGTAGTTAGCAGAATCAAAGTACGCTATAGTTTCAACATTTTCATATTCTGCTACTTACTAAACTATAGAGTTGATTTCGTAGTTAGCAGAATAGCGAAAACGTTGAAATTATAGCGTTTCAGATCCGTTTCAGATCAAAATAAATAGTAGAATTGGGGGGCTGTGTTCGTCAGGAACCAAATATCGGCATTTTTTCCTTTAACCATTAAAAATAGGATTCAGCAACTGATTTTAGTCTTTATCAAGAATTGAATACAGATACTCGTACATGCTTTCTAGCTGTCATTCCGTAAAATTGCAATGAAAATCAACGTTTCATTTTTGGCGATGAAAGCTATGTCAAACACTGGCCTTGTAAGGTTGAACACTGGCTACTGTCTTACTACATTTTTTTGAAATACAAATTGGTTCATATTTTTTTATGACTTACTAAATCCTAAATAATTATAAATTTATTTATAGTGAAAAAATTAAATGCCTATTCGACCCAGCCAGTAATCGAATCTGCGTCTTCCGCAATCCGAGCGGCTGCACTGCCCTTATGCTACCGGGAAGGCTAATTCAGCTTTAGTCCAACAATTAGAAGTTTAAAAAAAATACTAAAACCTGTTTATTCTACATATTACTCTGTTGTGACGTTTCGAACATTTAAGTACCTAACCTATAGTTATATTTAATATACTTAATTAAATTAAAACTTTTTGCAGTAGGGTGACATGGTAAACAGTGAACCACTAAAAGTTTCAAAACATTTATAAATCCACCGTACGTGAATATAATTAAGAACTATTGACATTAGACGAAAGAAAATTTATTAAACTTCTGTTTTGCACATCAATTTCAGCACCAATTCTAATAGTTTATTGGTAATATTGGTTTTTTATAAAAGATGACGAATGGTTCACTATGTACCAGTATAAGTACACAGTGAATCGGGGGGTGAGTCGACAGTGGACCAAAGTGTATACAGTGAACCGTCACCTTAATTACCTACCTTTATCGCATATTTAAAAATATTTATTGGTAGAAATGTCGTTAAATAAAACTATAGTAATGTAATATTTAATAATTTGTTTATATATTTGTATTCGTCAGCAACAATCACATAAAATCAGTACAAAACAAACTAGTAGATTAATTTAACTTACAAATCTAATTAGGAACACTGACTATAATAGTTAAAGCTTGGCTCTTTATATTCTACATTACAATTAAGTCTTTAACAGTATTATCAGTCTTTTAATCAAACTTTAAAAGCTTCTTATAATATACTTATAAATCTACATAAACTCGCATGTCCGCCAATTTTTTGGTTTTCTGTTTTAGTTCGACCCATTCTAAAACAAAAAGATTATCATTATTAGTATTAGATCTTCTATAAACGCTTTTTTTGTTGATGGGCTATGCCTTACCTAAACTTCCTTTGTGATCTACACATACTAGAACAATGATTTTATTGTTAATATCACATCACTCATAAACTTTTTAATAAACAATGAATTTGGTATCAGCAGTCGCTATTAATCAACCTTGGTCTCCCAACATAGACTCAGTAAATGATTCGAAATGTTACAATAAAGTACCTATTATGTATAATCATCATCATCATCGTCATCATAAGCTTAGTTCTTATGTGAAATAAGCGAGAGTAAATCCACGGTAATGTTGTAAATCCGTTGAAATGTTTCATTCAAATATGATATTAAATTTTACATTAAAATGCAAGCAACCTTAGTCGCCTGGCCACAAAGGGTTAGAAACGTCAAGATAAAACAAAATAATTTAAAATAAACTGAATTTATTACCAATGTTATTCATTTCGCTATTATTTTATTCTTTAAAATTAAACTTATGACATAAAATCTTAGTTTAAATAACGCGCTAACATGTTTTTTACTTTAAAAAAAACAATATGTTTTAAATCTATACTTACTGTAAAAGACTGCAAGTGTCTTTCAGTCTACAAAAAGATGGAATAGTCTGCCAGCACACGTTTTCCCTCCTTCCTATGATATGGGCTCCTTCAAACGAGGCGTGAAGAGTCACCTTGTGGGCTGGCAGAGTGAGGGTAGCTGATGCTGCGTTGTTTTCACGCTGCACCAGTTGTCGTCGCATTTGTACTCCTATTCACTTATCATCAGGTGAAATCGTTTGCCGTGCTATGAATAAAAAGAAAAACAAGCCCAAATTCTTATCCGCAATCGATGTATCACCGCTTAATAATTGATAATATTTAAGCCTAAAATTACTATGACACTTCTTTGTAAAATAATGTTTAGGAATATGATTATTATGATAAAGACCGATTTAATAACACGAGCGATAGAGCTGTATCCTATATCTTGTGCCTGATTTTATCAAATGTGCATCGTTGGATTTGAGATAATAATTTCGAACCAATTAATGTCCTTAAGTGTTTTCAATTGTAAATCCTTTTGCCGTTGTTAGAATTCAACGAGCAATATTTGATAAGATTCATTATGTTTTGCTCAGTGGAGGTTGTAAAAAAATGAAAACTGATTTTTCTTATTACTCATGGTGATGGACTGATTTTTTTGTAGCTTTGTTTTTTTCGTATTTTTTTGTAATTTTTAAAGTTGTAAGTATCAGTGTTTCGAGAAATGCTTGCGTTATCATCCATATTTTAGTTTCAAATTATTTTATCTTATTATTTGTAATCCCTATAAAGGGAAACTTATATTCGGACTTGTACATTTTTTATACCCTTTATTGAATTCAGAAATCGTAGTCCTATTCTAAAGATGCGTAAGCGAAAATGAGTTTTTTCCTATGCTTATCCTTTGTTAATTAATAAAGCAGTTTTGCTGTTATTAATTTCTTTCCTAAAATCTAAACGGTGGTGCTACTAGCAATCTTGTACTATTTTATTTTAGTTAAGTCGAATGACGCTTTTTTAAGTGTACTTAAGTTATTATTTTTATGTACAAAAAAATATTCTAGGTAATAAAAAAAGATTATAAATGTCTTCAGCTACCTCTTAAAAGCAGTTTTAAAAATATTTTTGTAAAAATAATTACTTGAAGTTATATTTAGCGGTAGGCTAATGCTTTTGCTCGTGTTATTGAATGCGGTCGATGTCAGTCCTACATGATATTACAATACGTTCAGAAAACTCAATTGTCCTAAAAATATGTTGAGTGTTAAAAAAACTGTTTTTAAAGATACTTAATTAGATTTTAGTGCTACTATGCTACATAGCGTACGATGTATATTATATTATATTATATATTATTTTGCAGCTGTAATTTTTATGTATTAATTGTAACGAAAGAGCGGCCATAATTTATATCTGGTTTGATTTTTTAATTAATTTATGATTTTGTAAAATTCTTTGGCGGTGGGGGAGATACGATTAGTAATGTTTTATTAATAAATAGAATGATTTGTACTTCAAAATTTGTATAAACTATTATTGTACGTTTATTAATAATGTAAAAAATAATCAATAATTGCGATAAGACGTTCAATTTACGAATGGTTAGGTTTAAAGTGTTTGTATATACTGTAATAATATCTGTTTCAAAAAAAAAACCTTTTTTTAAGCTACTTAATATGACGTGTCGTAATATTTACGATACTTCACTAATAATTATAAAAATGCTGTACAAAATTTGATATTTTAATTTTACTTTATTAGGCTGTCGGTACCAATGTAATAAGCAACTCCTGATTTTACAAAAAAATGGCAACGACTTTTTTTTTTATTTTTTTGTAAAAAATGCTTTTCGTATCTCTCCCGCCGCCGGTCATCGCGGGACGTAGTAGTAAAAGGAAAAAAGTTGTTATTATAATAAAAAAAAACTTGATGTATAAATAGTCTGGGAGGTTCGAAAGTAATGTACCTACCTACTAAGTAAACGAGTAACGATAATGTAAATATACTATGTTTTTAAGTGTAGTACCCTGTAGGTATTTATTTGTACGATTTCGGGCCTTTGTTGAAATCCAAAGTTTTTAATTTATTTTTCGACCAATAAATGTTGGAGAGAATCGAGTTTGTTTTCCTTTTAATTCTTACCTGTCTAGGTGCAGCGCATCGGGTTCTGATCGTGAATGTCAAGCAACTTTCTAAATGGCGTGTCAGCAGATGGGTGACCAGCTTCGGTGACAAACAGATAGGCTAGGGTTAAATACGAGGAATCGTGGTTCAATCTTCATAGCACCATTAGACTATAGTACTGACAAATATCTATTAGGTTACTTACCTTGATGAAATTGACGTTTTGTATGAAGATTTTTTATAAAATTATAATTACTTTCATACTTACGTTTTTTAATTTCGGCGGGCTGGTCAGAACCACGATAGCTCAATTGGGGGAGCACCTGACCCGGTATAGAAGGGTCCAGGTTCAAATCCTGCTCGTGGAAATTTTTTCAACATTCGTGTTTTTGTAATTTGTTCGCAACAAAATTTGCGTTAAAAATTATATAAACAAAAACATTTTATATATAGCTAGCCTATTTCTTAACTGATCTTTATTATTTGTAAAAATATTATGATCGGATGTTAGTGACGGTAGTTGTTGACATTGAATGGGCGCCTTTGGCTTTCAAAATAAAGTAAATAGTGTTAAATAATTTCGGCGGGCTGGTTAGAACCACGATAGCTCCATTGGGGGCACCTGACCCGGTATGTCAGAAGGGTGCAGGTTCAAATCCTGCTGGTGGAAATTTTTTCAACATTTGTGTTTTTTTATATAAGTATTCTTTGAATTTGTATAAGTACCGTAGTTCCAAATACGAGAGCTATTTTGTGATCACTCGTCGGTAACTGCGTTTCAGGCCTGCAAACCTTATGTGGTTGTCTCTAGTTAACTTAACTCTACTTGTCAAATAAAAATCTTACTATTTTACGGGTAAGCACAGTGCCTTGATTTCACCTGACGTTAAGTGATGATAAGGCCAATGATGGAAGCGCACTTCACCCGGGATCCTCAACTAGTGAGGCACTGGCTATATTATCTCTAGCTGCCGGAACACAACAATGCTACAAACATTGGTGTTATAAGATGGTGGTAGCTAGCCCGGTTGACAAACAAGCCCTACCACCAACCAAACCGAGTACACAAACATGTACCCCCCGCTGGGAATCGAACCCGGGACCTCTGGGTCTAAACCGGTGGTCTTAACCACTAGATCACAGAGGCGGTTAAACTTACTTTCTGTATCAAAGTTTGTCTGCGGACTTTCTATCTCGGCAACGCGTGTTGAGATCGTTAGTAGTACTATGTTATATGATTGTCTGTCTGTCAGTACAGTGATGTAATTGTAGATTTAAATCTCTGCAATGGCCGCTTCGAGTGTACTCTAATTTTAAATACATATTTCATTACTGTTTTATGACATGTGCCTATCAAACGGCAGATGTAAGAGTAGAGTGGAACTGGAGTAAGTATTTTTATAGGACTTTTGATAGTTTATTGGTACCCCGAAATTATACAGGGTGTTTGGTAATATGTGTATATTCCCGAAACCTGGGGGACCTCTGGGGCTAAACCACTAGACCACAGAGGCAGTTAGACTTTACGATCAATCAAATCATCATCATCACCATCATAATGAGCCTTATCAGTCCACTGCTGGACATAGCCCTCTCCTAATGCATGCCACGGAGCCAGATCTTTGGTTTTCCCGCTTAATCACCACGCTGTTAATTAGGTTGGTGATTACAAAACAGGGGTATGCGTCGAAAAATCAGAAACACATTTGGACTGTCGGGTATCGGACCGAGCGTTTCTTACTTGGTCACCGAGGTGCAGCGAGGCGAACCAAATAAAAAGACAGATTGATTTTTTTCTAGTAGGTACTTAAAATTTTATTTTTTATAACTACTTACTTAAAGCATTGTAAACTTCATTGTGAATGAAAAAATTTAAATAAAAAAAAAACGACGGGTTGCACTCTGGGAGTGCCGGCAGAAGTGAAAACTTGAATATTAACGTTGTGCATTTTTGATATTTTGGAATGGTTAGGGAATAATTTTGCACGAATTGCTTTAATTATCAGTATAAAAGTACTCTCATTTATGTGGTAGAATACAATATTTATTTATTGGGCTATCGTACACAAACATGACAATTTATATTACATTAAATAGTTATATTAAGTTATATTAAAAATTTATATTACGCCGCGCCAGCTGTCTACGGAGACATCCGTATTACGAATTTTCGATCAGGTCACGCGTCCTGACGCGAGTTTAACATTTTTTACCCATTCCTCTACTCTCCATCCGTCTTACGAATTTTCGATCAGGTCACGTGTCCTGACGTTCACGTGTCCTGGCGCGAGTTTAGCATTTTTTACCCATTCCAAAAAAAGTGCACAACGCCGCTAAAGAAGTTTTCACTTCAAAAACGTTAAAAATTATTTTGATAACGCAAAGCAAGCAAATATTTATTATTATAAAATCATCTGTAAGTACTAGCAAACTCAAATTCAAATTCAAAATCATTTCATTCAGTTTAGGCTACAAGTAGCTCTTGTGAATGTCACTATGCCATCGGTTCGTAAGTCTACTCTGGGCGGGATTAGACTTACGAATCTTGTACTGAGAAGAACCGGCAAGAAACTCAGCAAGTGTCCAGCTCTTTTCTCCCTTACAGCGTCAAAAATATTGGAAAATGCCCGATCATAGCAGGACACTTTCCATTACAAAAAACACAGAACATACTTATAGAAGACAACCACAACATGTAAAAAAAAACAAAAAAATAATCTAGGTCAACAAATTTACAACAGGTATAAGTTTCAATTTCCAAAATGTCGACTCTTTTCGACAGTTATACAAACTATCTTATTTCGTTTAAAAAAAGGTCAAACAACATATTTTTAAAACAAAATCAATTATTCAATCATCGCTTCACCAATAAGACAATACAACGTTCTAGTTTACCAATCGCCTGACCCGCGGTTAAGTAACGAGGGTCTAAAAACCAACCGTTCCGCATGTATCAAGATCTGGGTCTGCTTTAATTGGCACCTTGAGCAATGGAACGTTTCTATTCGGTTGCAATTGTTGTGTATGCAATTAGTGAAGAAACCTTATGAATATTATTAACAAAATCATTTTTTTTGGCGAGAAAGTTTGCCGATTACGTCTTACTCGGCGTCACCGGAATTTTTACCATTGAAAATGGTTATTAGATGCAAATCGCCTGAGACGTATTTTTGGACATAGCTCCAAGGATTTTAGAAGAATCGAAATGAAAATAGTACCAAGAATTAAGGAATTTATCGAGACACGTGTGAGCGTTTGAATTTTGAAAATCGTCTGGAAACTTCTTTTGGAATTTCGAAAAATGTTAAAAAAATCGGGATTTTTGGGGGTGTTTGTTTACTAAATTGTAAATATTTCGAAAAAAAAACCGACTTAAAAAAAATGAAAAAAAGGGTCCTAGGGTATCAGTTTAGCTACAAGCGAAAAAATTTTGAAAATCGGTTAAATAATTGTAACCTGTAGGTGGTCCCTTTAGATTTGGTATTGTAGAAGTTTTTCTTATTTAAGTATTTCCGTATATAAAAAGTGATGTAGCTTCTTTGATTATTGACTGATCGTCATGGTAATGGTGTTAAAAGATGCGGATGTAGGCGAGAAGTGCATTCAAGTTAGAATTGTGTTATTTACAATGTTTTGTTTTCGTAAATTGTTGTATTCATTTTCAATGCTCCGATTCTTGCGGGGACTGCGAAATCTGTGATTTTTTGGGGGCGGCAAGAACCTTAAAGGGTTCCTCAAGCCGTGTGAAACGAAACACCGTCAGAGGTTTTGTAGAGGGAATGACATCACGCTCTAGTGCGTGTTCCCGGTCCCTATTAGTTTCTTCTAGTGGTTCGAATCGGATCGGGAGCGTAGGTAAAAACGCGAGGGCGTCTCTAAAGGCTAGGATCTCGGCTCGGGTTGACCGAGACCTGGTATAGAGCACGTGTGAACCGGCTCGTTCGTGCCCTTGTTCTACGAGTACGGTGTCTTGGCCCTAAGTAAGTGGTGCATGTTTTGTGTATTCTGTAAATGTGTAGTAGCATATAGAGGATCGGGCGGCACATAAATTATTTTCTAAATATTGTATACAAACCAACTTTAAGCAACTTTCGCAAACACCGGTCATCGGATGGGTGACCAAATTTTTATTATCTCGAGCTCCTCCGTGCTTCGGATGGCACGTAATGCCGTTGGTCCCGGCTACATTAGCAGTCGTTAACAACCACTGCACTGCACTAGGCCCGCGTGTTGGTTTATGGCCCGTTCTCCCTATCCATCCATAGGGAAGGCTCGTGCCCCAGCAGTGGGGACAAAATGAGCTGATGATGATGATGATGTATACAAACTTTGTATAATTATAATTGTATACCGCAGCTACTCCGTGCTTCGGAAGGCACGTAAAACCGTTGGTCCCGACTGCATTAGCAGTAGTAACAACCAGCGCACCGCACTGGGCCCGCGTGGCGGTTTATGGCCCGTTCTCTGTCCAGCTCTACAACTCTCTTGGGTTCAATTCCCAGGTCTTGCATAGCGTGTTTTGATTTATCCGATGCTTAGCCCGTATTTGGCAAGCGTTGGGGATTAAGCCTATCACTTGTAACGATGGTTTTTTTTTGTTTTTTCTTAAACCTTAGACTTGGCCTTCATTTATCTTATCTTAATTGATGGCAAGACCGAAGGTGGAAGCGCACTTACCCTGGAATCCTCAACTACCAAGGCACTGGCTATCTTATCACTATCTGCCGGAACACAACAATTCTTCAAACATTGATGTTGTGGCGACATAAGTATTTAGATTACGAGTAGATGCTGGTGAAGCCACGCAGACAAACAAGCCCTACCACCAACCAAACCGAGTACACAAATATTTACCCCTCATTGGGAATCAAACCCGGGGCCTCTGGGTCTAAACCGGTGGACTTAACCACTAGACCCTTGAGGCAATCCATACCTAATTCGTAAGGATATACACACCTACTTTAATAGTATAATTATCTATTTGTCAATTCCACAATATTGTGTAACATAACTGGCACTTAATTACAAGTCTATGATTGATCGTTAACTATTTAAAGTCTTACGCACATTACACATTGCAATGAGTCATACCTTTCAGAAGTGTACATTTCGCAAGTTAGGCTTTGGAAGACATCACGTACTAGTGCGTGTTCCCGGTCTTTACTAGTTTCTTCTAGTGGTTCGGTTCGGGTCGGGAGCGTAACAATCCGAGGGCGTCTCTAAAGGCTAGGATCTCGGCTCGGGTTGACCGAGTCGTGGGGGTGGGGAGAAACGCCCAGGTCTCTACCGATTGGTTAAGATGGCATTTGATGTAACCCACCAACTTGTCATCACCATCATCATCATCATCATCACCTCCAAGGATCTTCACAACGACCATTTGTATTCTCCAACCTTCACCTGATCGTCGGTTTGTTATACAGAGCCTTGACCCTTGACCCTTTATGCACTGCAGCACATACGTACACCTTATTTACTTCTTTGCATTGTCACCTTCCATCACCAGCTCATTTTTATGTCCTTGCTGCTGGGGAACGAGCCTTCACTGGATGTTTACACCACAGAAAGAACGCGCCGTAAACCACCACGCTGGCCCAGTGCGTTGTGGTGGTTCTTAACGACTGCGAATGCAGCCGGGACCAGTGCCCTTCCGTCCTTCCGATAATCGGGTACCCATCTGATGACTGACTTTTGCAATAGTTGATTAACTTTAGCTATTTGCAAAGAAGCTGCGTTTACACTGCGCCATCGAGCTCCATCTTTTCTTGTATTTTGTTTACGTGATCTTGTGTATGTGTGTGTGTTCCCAAAGTTGTTTCCGCTGAACATTAGCGCACAGAGCGTCAGCGTCAGAACAGAGCGTCAGCAACAGATAGAGTGAATCAAGAGGAAGGTTTATATGCCGAGTGTACCCGTTAGCTTAGAGGGAGTTAGTGACGCCCGCGCCAGCTAGATAGCCAATCTCTTCGGGGAACATTTCTGGGTACACTCTCCACAGGGACCAGGGAATACGGAAGTAGGGGAGATACTTGTTTGGTGAAACCGATTGTTTGAATTACAGTTAAGAAGGTTGTTCAGGCAGTACGGGACATGAGGCGAGGAAAATCCCCAAACCATGACTCGCTCAGCATTGAGCACTTGCAGCATGCGTGAAGCCAAGGTACTTACTGAGCTTGTCCTTCTCGGCTTTCACGAGGTTCTCATAATGAGGTATGGTGATATCAACCAGTATTGTCCGGCGCAGGGATCGGTCGACCACGGCGATATCAGGCTTATTGGCAACAAAAGTCCTGTCCGTAATGATAGAGCGATCCCAGTAGAGCGTTGCATGACCATTTTCGAGTACTGCCGCAGGTGCGTACTTACAGTACGGCACCTCCGATTCAACAAGGCCATATCCAAGAGCAAGTCGCTGGTGATTTATTCTGGCTACATGTATTATTATTATTATATGTATATACCTACATGTATGCTGTCAGCTAGTTGATAATATACGTCTTATGACGTTCCACGCCATATAATTCCAATCTTGATAATGTAACTAGGCTTGGATTGTGTATCGCTCCAAGCGTTGGATTTCCAAACATTCCAAAATCCATCTCTATTTTGGAGTGATAGAGTGGCGCGAATGGAATGCCCATTATGGAGGTATCTATCTATCTATCTTTCTAACCGCCTCTGTGGTCTAGTGGCTAAGACCACCGGTTTAGACCCAGAGGTCCCGGGTTCGATTCCCAGCCGGGGGGTACCTGTTTGTGTACTCAGTTTGGTTGGTAACCACCTATCGGGCTTGTTTGTCCGCCTGGCTAGATACCACCATCTTATCTAAATATGTCGCCATAACATCAATGTTTGCAGCTCTGGTGTGTTCCGGCAGCTAGAGATAAGATAACCAGTGCCTCACTAGTTAAGGATCCCGGGTGAAGTGCGCTTTCATCATTGGTCTTATCATCACTTAACATCAGGTGAGATCAAGGCACTGTGCTTACCCGTTAATATAAAAAAAACGCACCAAGCCATTAAGAAAAGAAAAAAGATGGCAATACGTAGGAGGTACTCGACACACTGAAAAACAATGAAGGCACAATAATTTTCCTCCTCCTTATATTATGTAGTATGATGATGTAACGTAAAAGAATTTACTCGAAGCTCGAACCTTCACATGAATCATTCCCAACCACCATATCCCACAAACTATGCCAATTTATATGAATGTCGCATCGACATCAAGTATTCGGGAGTTCTTGTATATTTTTCCGATGGAAATTTGTGAGGACTTCTCTTTGGGGGAAAATAATTTGCGAGTTTTCCTTCGGTACGAAATGAGCGGTAACACAATTTATTGTTCTAAGAATAAATCATTTTAAATCATCATTAGCCCGTATTAGGCCACTGCTAGACATTTGTAATCAGCGTATCCAGACTCAAATTTGATTTGCATATTGAATCGGCACCTACGAACACTTAAAAACGATACCCAATATGGGACTTTTGAAAAAAAAACATGTCCGCCATCTTGGATCCCGAAACAAATGTCATACTCATAGTCGGCATCCACGAAAACCCTAAAACGATACCCACATCGTTTTTTCTTTTGTACTGTGTCTGCCATCTTGGATTTCGAAATAGATGTCATATTCATAATGCCAATGCACGCCACTGAGCAAGATCCGCGACTACTCTCATCCAGCTTTTGCCAGCCATCTTGCAGAATCTATAAAAATGTATTATAATGTTGATCATTGATAAGCGCATTACTTGAGAACGGCATTTTTTTTTTATATTAAAAGGAGGCAAACGAGCAGGCGGGTCACCTGATGGAAAGTAATCGCCGCCGCCCATGAACCCCCGCAAAACCAATCGCAGATGCGTTGCCGGCCTTGAGGAAGGAGTTGGATCTTGAGGAGGAAGTAGGAATTGGGAGGGGATGGGTGAGAGATGGGCCTCCGGTACTTTCACTCACCAGACGAAACACAACAGCAACGAGTGCCATTGTTTCACGCCGATCTTCGGTGAGAGTGTGGTATTACGCCGGGCGAGCCGGCCCATTGCAGCGTGGCTCTACCACTCAGATATTGTCACTCATTTAGCACCACCCAGGCTTATCAGATTTGGATGAAATTTTACACATAGACAGATGACCCGGTCTAGAACATAGGATACTTTTTATCCTGGTAACAGGTTCCTATTTGATAGTGTAGTCACAAAATAAGGAAACCCAGAAAGTAAGATTGATACATACCGCGCTCGAGCAACGCACTTAAGAGGAAACACTAAGGTCGACTGATTATAAGAAAAGTGAAAAAAATCAACGTTTCTTAGTCCCCTGTGTCCTCCTCCAAAACTGAACCGATTTAATTACTTTTTCATTAAAAATAAGGGAAGGCTTTGGCTGTGTCCCTAAGTTTTGCTTTTTTTCATAAATTAATTATTAAAAAAGATATGAACCTTTAAAAACCTTAAAAATTGGCCAGATTTTTGCTGTGTTCAGACATCCAGCAAACAAATTTTTAATGAAAAAAATAATTAAATCGGTCCAGTGTTGTAGGAGGAATCAGGGGACTACGAAACGTTGATTTTGTCTGTTTTTCATATAATCAGTCGACCTTAGTTTTTCCTCTTAAAGACAAGCTTGAGCTCAGACTGTTCCGAGCTGTTCCGAGATCTGTATCCGTGAAAGGGTCTATGTGTGCGTCGTCGAGAGCGGTATATATTAAAAGCTTACCGTCTGGGTTACCTTATTTAGTGGCGTAGTCCTCACGGACGAAGTCACGGGCAACAACTAGTTAAGAACAAAACAACTGTTGACGTTTAATGAGCCATAGACACTAATGAACGTAGGGTTTTTTTTGTTTGTTACCATCGCTTTGTGGTTTACCGGCACTGCGCATTTACTCGGTTGGATATAAATAATTACTCAACACTTCGTTGTTAATGGTTAGGAAAGGCAAGAAGCGTTGGTAGCCGTAAGGTTAGATGATAGGGTCAAATGCGAGACACCGTGGTTCGATCCCTATTACTTCGTTAGACTGCTGACGTAAACCCATGCCTAATGCAAGCTATGTTGACTTCTTGGCGGAAAAATGAAGAGTCATGTCTGCGGTTTTGTTTTATTTTCTAAAGTTTGTGTTATGTTGAATATTAATTTGAAATAATGGTGGATCATTAACCGTTAAGTATTCGTGAGTGTGCATGAGTGTTGGCAAATGAAACAAAACAGTGCAACGTCACTTTTCAAATTCTCTCAAGAAGTCCGCTCGAGGACTTAGTAAAGCCTTACTGAGATACTCGATGGATTGGGGGGTATATCATTTCTCACTTCTCATTTCTATTATCATTCATCATCATCATACAGGAAAGAAATATTGTTTATAGTATTACTTTTAAGCAAAATTACTTTGACACTGGCTAAGTGTGCTAATCGCACGAAGCCATAAACTAAATGAAAAAAAAAAAATTACATGTTCGATGATTCAAATATTCATCCAGACTAAAGAAAAGAGGCTTACATACAAACGCAATAAACTAATTTTTACTATGAGCTGCATATAACCTCCTTACTATACCTACATTGCTTTGATCCCAAGTAAGTAGCTATAGCACTCGTTTTATGGAAATCTGAAACAACGACGGTACCACAACCACCCAGACCCGACACAATATCGAAAAGTTCGTTTTCGACATTGACCCGACCGGGAGTCGAACCCGGGATCTAAGAGTTAGCGCCGCCCAAAGTCAGGCGTGCAAGCCACTCGTACGGAGGTGGTCATGATGACGATTTCGTTTGGCTGCAGATGCTTCATCTATACTAATATTATAAAGAGGAAACCTTTGTATTTTTGTATGTATGTATGTTTGTAACGAATAAACTCAAAACTACTGGACCGATTTAAAAAATTCTTTCACCATTAGTATGCTACATTAGCGCTGAGTAACATAGGCTATATTCAAAAATTTTTATATATATAAATAAAATACTAAAAACGACAATTTAATTTTTGCAATACAAAATGATTTGTTTGTTTTGTTGTCATGGAAACCATTGATATATAATATTTAACTCAATGATGGAAACTGTCAAAGCGGTACGAAGTCCGCCGGGTCAGCTAGTTAATTATATTCCACAATCAATATATTTATTTGTGTTGCACAAATTAATATTACATACATACATACATACATACCATCACGCCTTTTTCCCAACGGGGTAGGCAGAGACCACATCCTTCCACTTGCTACGGTCCTGACACAATATTACAACCGTTTCAATTCGGGATGCGATGTAACATGGCATTTAAATTATGCTTTACATGACATTTCCTTCATGCAAGCTATCATTAATAAAAAAATATTCAAATTAACCGTCAAGTTGCGTTCGGAGGCAACCAAAAAGGTTCCGTACCAAAAATAAAAAAGATATTGTCGTTGTGTTTATGGTTACTCAATACATTGCTGTTTTCGAATCCCGCTCGTGGAATTTTTTTGACACTTGACTTTTTTTTAAATATTATCGCTATTTTTGTCATGATATTCAATTTGGCTCTGTTTAATGTGGGAAGGCGAATCCCAGCATTGGGAAGATTTAACTTGATGTAACTAGTTGATAGATGAAAAGTTAGTATCGTGTTAGAGTTAGTATATAGATCGACCCTTTAAAGCCAGTGTTTGACCACACTATATATATAGAATTTTATTGAATTATTGTTTGGTGACATCTAACAAATTTTTGGAACATGAAAATTAAATGAGTTGGTGAAGATGTCATAGCATTTTATTTTAATTGTCTCTTTTGGTGTAATCGTGTGACAATGCATTGGCCTTGTTAATACATAAAATAGGCACATATATTTTGATCACCGCGGAACCCCAGGTTCGATTCCCCGCCGCGACATCGCAGTTGTACCACATAAATCGCCATATAAGCCCGCACTGAAATAAAACCAGTGACGACAGCGCCCGCTGATTCGAGCCATTACGCGGCGGCCTTGTGGCTTCATAAGGCAGCTTGTTCTTATAGCAAACCGAGCTGTACACTGCAAGCTATAATAGGTAAGCTAACCGATGCTATAATTGTTTGTTTCCCAAATAAAGACAAATAAAAAAAATAAAATTAAAAATTGCTCCTTTTTTCCACCCCACGACTCGGTCATTCCGAGTTCCGATTCCGAGTTTGTAGTCCTTAGAGACGCTCTTGGGTTGTACAACTGAACAAACTAACAAACTAAAAATCACAATCAAACTTAAAACAGTGCATAAGTAACCCCTGCTCTAGATCTGATCCGAATAGACTGTTTCTCATCAAAGATTAAGATCTTTAATGAGAAACAGTCTATTTAATTAAATTTATGCGTTATATATACTAGAACGCATAAATTTAATTAAATATACGTTTTTGTTAAGCAACTTTCGCAAAGGCCGGTCATCGGATGGGTAACCAAAAAAATTATCATCTTGAGCTCCTCCGTGCTTCGGAAGGCACGTAAAGCCGTTAATCCCGGCTGTATTGGCAGTCGTTAACAACCACCAATCCGCACTGGGCCCGCGTGGTGGTTTATGGCCAGTTCTCCCTATCCATCCATAGGGAAGGCTCGTGCCCCAGCAGTGGGGACATAAAATGAGCTGATTATGATGATAATAATAATAATAATAATAATAATGATAATAATAATACGCCGGTGCCAGTTCTCGAACACGCCGGTGCCAGTTCTCGAAAATGGTTATGCAACGCTCTACTGAGATCGATCTGTCATCACGGACAGGACTGTTTTTGCAAATAAGCCTGATATTGTGTTGACAGATCGATTGACGCGCCAGGCAATGCTTATCGATATCACCATTCCGCATGACGAGAACCTTGTGAAAGCCGAGAAGGGAAAGCTTACTAAGTACCTTGACCTGGCTCACGAGGTGACCGCTATGTGGGATGTGGATTCGACGATCATTGTCCCCATAGTCGTATCTGCAAACGGCCTTATAGCGAAGAGTCTCGACCAACATCTCAAGAGACTTTCGCTGGATGGCTGGATTAAGGGTCAGATACAGAAGGCAACACTCCTGGACACGGCACGTATTGTCAGGAGGTTTCTCACTCTGCAGCCCTGACCACCGATAGCTTGAGCCCTGCCCCGCTGTTGGTGGTACTCTAGGATTAGGTTTTTATAATGTTTTATTGCTTTTATATTAAAATATTGTAAAAATCTAGTTTTAAGAAAGAAAATAAATAAAGAGAATAATAATAATAATAATCTTAATTTTTTTTTTTTTGCATAAGAAACATGGTGTCGGTTACTGTTTACTGTTAGCCAGTCAGTTACAGTTTAGTAGTTATATTATGTTAATTAGGTATATAAAAGAAAAGAAAGAAAACAAAAAAAAAAAAAAAAAAGAACTATCATAAACAGTATTGAGAACTTCTGCTTTCTAAACTAGGTTAGACCTGTATTTTAGTCGACAGCGATTCCTCCTACTTTTAAAGAACTAAATTAAATATTCTATAATGTACATACCTAGACTTAGCTATATAGCTAATAGTAAATTAGTCGTAAGAGGTATGTAATTTTAAACAATAGATATAGTTGTTGTATATGTATGTGTGTGTGTGTGAGTGTGTGTTTGTGTGTGAGTGTGTGTGTGTGCGTGTGCGTGTGCATGTGTGTGCGTGTTCGTGTGCATGTGTGTGTGTGTGTTTATTATTTAAAGTCTTATTTTATTGTTCTATGTTCTATGATGATGATGATATACGTTTTTTTTAATGCAATAGTACTCGTAATGTATTGTGTAAACGCCGGCACATCAAACTATCTACAAATATTAAATTTCTTCAAAAATGTTCCACCGTATGCTATAGTAACAAAGTTCAATATCTATTGTGGACATTTGGGGTATGTTCCGATATACACTGCGAGCACTGTAAAATGCGACGTCAATTTAGTATACTGCGAAGCCGTTCCTTTATAGTTAGCTATACTGGTTACTGTTTAAAACGGAACGCAGTCCAGTATACTGTCATCCATGCTGTCATAAATGCTCTAAGGCTGTCATCCATGTCATCATTTGTGGACGCTGTCGATCACGTGATCAAAGCACTGAGAGCACCTTACCTCGAAAATGCCAGTGCTTACAGTACAAAAATGGCGATGATTTATGACGTCATATATTTCCCTAGGATACTGCGTCAGTATAGTGTCAGTCCATAACGGAACAAATTTCTCACCAGTAAGAGCACTGGACATTGCTCGCAGCGTACCTATATCGGGACATACCCTTGATTTTTCTATTTAAATCGAAGCTGTGACTTTTGGTTCTGAAAGCGGTAGTTAAAGTTGGTAATTAATCTCTATCGTAATATAATATTTTAATTTAAACTTTAACCGCTTCTGTGGTCCAGTGGTTCAGAACACCGGTTTAGACCCAGAGGTCCCGGTCCGGGTTCGATTCCCAGATGTTGAAAAAAATATTGTCGTGCCTAACCCGGGCCCATCTAATCAATATTGTAACAACTCATGTATACTTATGGAGAGCAATAAATGATTGAATTGAATGTTTGTGTACTCAGTTTGTTTATGGTAGGGCTTGTTCGTCCACCTGGTTAGCTAACACCATCTTATCTAAATATGTCACCATAACATCAATGTTTGTAGCATTGATGTGTTCCGGTAGCTAGAGATAAGATAGCCAGTGCCTCGTTGAGGATTCCGAGTGAAGTGCGCTTCCATCATTGACCTTATCATCACTTAACAACAGGTGAGATCAAGGCACTGCGCTTACTCATATATGTATATATACAATATATATGAAATAAATGAAAAGAATCATAACATCTCGGCAGCGGTATTTCCGGACCGTTACGACTTAAGGATCTTCAAGAAACGAGCCTATTCCTTCCTTAAAGGCCGGCAACGCGTTTGCGATTCCTCTGGCTTTGCGGGTCCATGGGCGGCAGTGATTACTCTCCATCAGGTGACCTGCCTGCTCGTTTGCCTCCTTCTTTTATTAAAAAAAACAGCTCTTTATGTCGCTGAGGCATGAGCTTTTCCAGTGCGGTTCGGCGATGCTTTCCAAAGCATAGAGTTGGTTACTATAAAAATATATTATAGCTTATAGTGTGATACAACCCTTTAGTTAGCGGGTTATTCAGGAATGCTTATTTTTTGCTAACCCTATGAGTGTATGCCGGTTCTGCCTTCAGATGCAAATTCTAAACGAAGTTGGATTCTAGGACCTGTTGTACTGTGGACAGCACGTTTGACAGAACATTTATATAGTAAAAGTAAGTAAGTAAAAGTCGGTGTAAGAAGAGCTCAAGCGCAGTGGTCAACGCGCTAACTCTGCGATTGTTGAAGTCAAGCAACTTTTCCAAAGGCCGGTCTTCGGTTTCAAAACTCAAAATCATTTAATCAGTTTAGGCTACAAATTAGCTCTTATAAATGTATTATGTCATCGGTTCGTTAGTCTACAGGGCGGAAGACCTTGTACTGAGAAGAACCCTTACATCCCTTACAGCGTCAAAATATTGGAAAATGCCCTATAATAGAAGGACACTTTCCTTAACAAATGAACACATAAAATACAAAAGACAACCACAGTATGTTAAAAAGAAATTAAAGAAATAAAAACATCTAAGCAGTACTGGCAAAAGTCAAAAATTGATTAAGAAAAACAAAGCTAAAATTTATAGTTAATAATAAAAATAAGACAAGTATGAAAGAGCAGACCAGCCTCCACACGGCACCCGTTCACGAGTATGACATATGAGTCAACCGTCGCTTCGCTCAACCATATTTTAGGGAACGTAACGACCCGACGCACGATGAATGACCGAAAAGGTATTTTAAGCTCCTTCGTGCTTCAGAAAACATTTAAAGCCGTCCCGACAGCATTAGCAGTCGTTTACAACCGACAATCTATATGTAAGTAATATATGTAATAAACCCTTCTCATCAGAAATATCGAAACACCTTGCAAGTTTATGTTTTGTAAGGATTATCAGAAAAATGTGTATATTTAGGAATGAATTTAGGAATGTGTATATTTAGAAATGTCGTTTAATAGTATATAATATAAAGTTTTCGAATCCTAATGTTAATGGTTTAAATTCAAATTCAATTTTCATAGGTTTCGTATTTTGTTTAACAAGTCAAAGACCGGCAACGCGTCTGCGATTCCTCTGGCTTTGCGGGTCCATGAGCGGCAGTGATTACTCTCCATCAGGTGACCGGCCTGTTCGTCTGCCTCCTTCTTATATTAAAAAAAAAAAAATTTAACCCTGTATGGAGTATGAAAGAAATTGATAAAATAACACACTCTTATTACTGCTTCCATACGATTCTTCATCGATTAGAATTTTCGCTTGTCATGTAATGGCCAAACGGCCAGCTATACAATCATGTGATTTTTTTCATGGAGTGAAAACTCTTTTGTGTAAAATTAGGACAGAAACCATAAAAACGGGAAAGCGTTTCGATTTTTCTGATGAGAAGATGTAAGTATCACAGAGAGTAACGTTTCACAAAAGTCCTCCATCATTAAAATTAAATCATCGCTACAATTGATGATGTTGACTTAATCACCACGCTTGCCAAATGCGGGTTGGTCATCACAAACCCAGACTATGACATCAGAAAATCTCAAACGTGGCCCAACCTGAAACTTGAACCGAGAACCTCCGGATATCCGTAAAACTTTGCGTAAAATAAATAACCATATTCATAAATAAAGCTTGCCTAATTCTTAACCTGAATCCTGAGGTCCAGAAACCCTGGGTCCAATAAGGAGGGAAGATGGTAGCTGGAGAGTCCGGAAAAACGCAGAGATTGAAGACCTCGTGGCTGAACCTAACATAATAGGAGAATACAAATCACATAGACTCCGCTGGCTCGGTCACATGCTGCGAATTGGGGAAGATCGAAGCGTCAAGAGAGCATACTTGGGTCGACCGATCGAACGGCGACCGATCGAACGGCGACCGATTGGGCTCCCCAGGTACCGCTGGAGCGATAGGGTGGAAGCTGACCTGCACGGCCTCGGAGCCGTCAACTGGCAAGAGACTGCAATAGACAGGGGAAAGTGGCGAGTTCTCGTTTCGGAGGCCAAGACTCACTTTGGTCTCTGCGCCAATGGAGTAAGTAAGTAAGTAATTCTTAACTGATCTTTAATATTTGTAAAAATATTGAAACCGGATGTTGACGACGTAGTTGTCGACATTGAATAGGGCTCCTTTGGCTTATAGAGAGTAGATAGGGTTGATAGACCTGACCCCGATAGTGGAAGTTTTTTCAACATTTTGACTTTTTTCAAATTGAAAAAAATAAAAAAATCTATATACTTACTTGCCTTGCCTACTTTCGAGATAGGTAAACACACCAAATAACTTGGCCTCTCAAGAATTCGCGTATTTCTTGGTTTGCCATTTCTTAGTACTGCTATGTTTAAAAAGGTATTCAGTAAGTAATTAATGAAATAGCTTCTAGGTAGTATGATCATTATTTGCATACGAGACACGCCAATGCATCATGCGTAGGGTAATTAAAGTGGCTTTACACACAGGAATATAAATAAATAAATATTGACTGATTTATATTTTTTTCCGAACTGGTAAGCACTCGGCCTTCATCTCACCTGATGATGAGTGCTGATAAGGCTGAAGGTGGAAGCAATTTTCATAATGGTGTAAAAGCAGTCGTTAGAAATCACCATTTCGTTCTTGCCTCTCTAGTCTTTTTTATTATCCAATATCCCCATGCAGTACACATCCATTGAGGCGCTGTAAAAGCTATCTGCAGTCTTCAACAAGAAATACAGCAAAAAATGTCATAATTTTTTTTAAAACAGTCAACATGGTTTCGAGCGCAAAATAAATAAAATAAAATAACGTACAATTATGTCATTAACAAACTATTGTGTTGAAATAAAATCATAAATTCATAAGTGCAGAAAAAAACGCCTCGATAATGCATACAATGTGTCTGTCTTAACAATGAAATACAAGTAATACAACTACATACGAATCCGGTTCTGGGAAGGCAGTGTTTCTGTGCATACGACCACAGAGTAAGAAATAACAGTAAGATCATTACAACTGATCAAAGACAGCTTCAATGAAAAGATAATGTATCTCTATGGTTGTGACCGGTCAAAGTGGAACTGGTGAGTTACTCTTGAAACACAATTGCAATAACCAATTTCCAATCCCAAATCTAAAAAATTCAAATGGCACTCTTAAAAGCGATAATAGCGCTACATTGGAATCAAATTGCGTGGAGATTGAGTGAACAAGTTCAGAAATTGCGAAACTTATCCCAATATCGATACATATTAATCGCATTGGAATTGTATTGAGATTGAGTTTGCGTCAAGAGTAGCCTACCTGGGCCGGTCACGTTGCCCGTATGACGGACGAATTCTGGGCAAACATCACCACATCATTGGACAAACGGACGGCGACAACGTGGAAGGCTTAGACGGGGATGGCGGGATGAGTTGGACTCCCTCTTGAGGAATTGGGACGAACTAGCTCAGGACAGAGATAAATGGAAGGAAGGAGGGGCCTTTGCGCAGCTGTGGGAAAGTAGTGGCTGATAATAATGTGTACTGTGGTGATCGGGACTCCTTGCAATAGCAGCTCCACGGCACACGACGTGACCTGAGTTTATAAGGAGTACATTAGAAAAGGTCTAGAAGGAAACAAACGAAGATCTGTGGATTATTGATTTCGGTGTCAGCCTGCCGAGAAGCTAGGGCTTAATTGTAAACTAATACGATTTGATAATACATTAATTCAAAGTTACATGTTGTTATTGGCTTACCCCCGGTCATTACAGTACACACTACATAAGAAAAACACTTTTAAAAGGCGTTTACTTAACTGAACTGATATGATTGGAAACTTTAGCTACGAAATATCTTCTCATCCGATATACCGCAGTGTCTCAAGGCCAAATTCTTTGACCAGTGTATTGCCAGTGATGACAGACAGGACTAAGACATGGTCGCTCACTATGGCCCTCATGAGACAGCACCACAACACAAAGAGCAATGGGGAGGGCTATGCTTAGGGTTTCTCTGTGTGATCGAATCCTAAGTGAGTAGTTCCGTAGAAAACGAAGGTTACCGACATAGCCCGAAGAGTTGCTAAGCTGATGGAAGCTGAGGCAACACAGTTCTCGAGTGACGACCGCGTATCAGAAAATGCAGTGTAAGCAGGCCTCCAACAAGGTGGACCAACGATCTGGTAAAGATCGCGGGAAGCCGCTGGATGCGAGCAGCACAAAACCGGTTGTTACGGAGATCCTTGGGGGAGGCATTAGACCAGCTGTAAACGTCTTAAATAAATTTATTATCTTATCTTATCTTTTCTTTTGGCTGAGATGATGATAATGATGGTATCAAAAATAAAAAATGCGCTCTTAACTTTGTCTACACTGTGGCACGAGCTAAAGTGCCAAGATGTGTCATAAATTCATAAAGTGACCGATCGGTGTTCCCGTTTATGACAGCGTAATGATACTGTTTTAAACATTATTATTTTTAAATTGTAGTATTACTTGACTGAGCGGTTCGCAGTGTATTTGTTGTTTAAGCGACAATTTCTGTAAATAAATGTATTTGTAAGAGCTGTTTACTGTAAGTACCTACTTTTTTTCGTTGTAAATTAATTTTATGAGTATTTTATAATGCAATTTTTACTTTGCCGCCGTATTATCATATATAAAACATGTCTTTTCGTTTGTATCATAAGCTTTCTTATCTTATTAATCAGATTGCGATTTCCTTCATCGCAGGGTTAACGATGCCACAGTGAAGGAATGCCTTTTTCTCTTATCTCTTAGGAATTAGCCTTACAGAATAAAACTACTATATTTAAAGCACTGACCTTACTGCGATAGTCTTTGGCGCGCGTTTCGTAGAAATAAGTCTTTAAAAATAAAACTGCAGTATCCAAAGCACTGTTCTAACCGCGAATGCCTTCTGATCTTGTTTCGTAGAAATTAACTGCAGTATCTAACGCTTAGCTTTAAAAAAATTAAAGTGCAATATTTCAAGCGATGTTCTTACTGTAAAAACACATTTTTTCTTGTCTTTTAGAAATTACCCTTAAAAAGAGTATCCACGACTCTCCAAAACGCTATCTTTATCATGAATACCCTCATGCGTCGGAGAAATAAACATTTAAAAATAAACTTTTGTGTCGAACGCGCTGTCTTTACCGCGAATACCCTTGGCTCGTGTCTCATAGGCTTGGCCGGCATATCCTGTCAAACAATTGTGTTTGCGCAAAATAGCGTTTTAAACTGTTTGAGTTGTGTAAAGAGCGCCGCCTTGTGGGAATCACTGGTCCATAACTAGTAATCATTATCTTTACAAATACGGTGACAATTGTCTTTTTGTAAGTTGCAGTTCATCAATTGCGATGGTATTATACTTAAAATTTAATATTTTCAATATAATATCGTCGTTAAAGGTGCACAATATTAAAATTTTAATTATTTATTGAATTTTTTATCTCTTTGTGGAACACCGCTAAAGTGAGTGACGTGTGGAGAGATTTGGGAGAGACTTTTGCCAAGCAGTGGGACGAAATAGGCTAATATATAAAAAAAAAACTTTAAAAGGGGCTTTGTATAATAAATTACATATCAGCCCCAAAGCTCCAATTTTAAAGATTAGATTTTTGTATATTTCTTTGGATAAACCAATACTCATCAATTATAGCGGTGCACGATGACTTGATTTCAATGATACCTTTGCCCAGCAGTGGGACAGTACGTAGGCCATACTTTTACTTCTGAACAATACCGACCACAGTTTTTTTTATAAATACAATATTTTTATTTAACAATCTTTTATACACATTGTTTTAAAACCACACAGTGACATGACATTTGTGTTATTACAATTCCTCGAAGTATGATGCATTGGCGGTCATACAAACACTCCTTTGTATGACACAAACAGAGTATGGCATCATTATTATGCGAAGTACAGACGTTTTCATATCAACCAATCCGAAGCTGTCTAATTTCTTTAATGAATGTTCAACCATATGCCATATGCATAAAGTTTAAAGTCTATTGAAGAAATTTGACAGTTAGTGGTAGTCTTATGCAGGGCTTGAAACCGGTTCAAAATTAACCGGTTTCATTAGGGTAAAACCTGTACTATCGTATAGTACCGTTCCGGAGCGGAACCAAATAAGAGCGATGTTTCGAACCTAAATAACCCATTTTATTTCTAGCGATCGCTGGCTGCGACTTGTTGTAGCTTGTTAGACGAAATACACCAGTGTTGCGTCGCGAGCGCTATCTCATTTTGATAGTTGCGCGCATCCTATCAATATCGGTCGAAAACGTAAATCAAGTATTTATCGTTTTAAATTTTAACCGGTTTATTTGTAAACCGGTTCAATGGAACGTAACCTTTTTAATAAAGTTCCATGCATAATTTCGTGAAACCGGTTCAAAAAATTAACCGGTTTCCAAGCCCTGGTCTTATGCAGGCGTGTGTAGGTACATACAGCTAATTATTCATTGAAAATATATGACTAAGGGCTGATTTTTCATTCATTGTATAATTTTGACATAATGACAGATTCTTTTTAGAAAATATATCATAGTGACAATGTTATCCGTTCGATAAAATTTATCTGAGAATTGAAAAATCGGGCCAAGCAACGGGCTGATTTTTCAATCGTCAGTTAAAGTTTATTCATTAAATAATTTGACATAATGACAGATTCTCCATAGAAAATATATCACAATGACAATCTTATTCTTTAGACAAGACTTATCTGAGGATTGCAAAATCCTTAAATGACCACCTCTGTAATCAAATGGTTTGATAACCGGTCTCAGACTTAAAGATTTCGGGTTTTTTTTTCTATAGTTGGTAAAGGAGTCTTTGGAGATATATATATACAAGTCTGGCTGCTTCTGATGTAGGGTTTGCTAAAATAGTTTGATATACACCTACATCAGAAGTTTTGAGGTTTAGTTGATTCGCCAATAAGTAATTGTCGCTCTCTATGATTTCTGGTACATTCCATCAACAAGTGTTGCACGTCCTCCAGTTTGTCACATACCTCACAGTTCGGGGAATCGGATTTTTTCATTAGATAAGCAAACTTGTTAGACGGAAAGTAAAATAATGGTAAATTATTTTTTTTAGGTACAAAAAATAAATTTTAATATAAGTAACTAACGGACGGGACCTAGAAAGATTAACATCTATTTTTGTCTAGTGTGCTAGGGGAGATCCAATATTTCAATATAGTTAAGTACTTAATTTGTACTTGGTCAAGTTGGTGGTTATGCTTGTGTTAAGTCCGCCTGCCGCAGACATGTCTCTTCACTTTCCCGTCAAGCCATTTTGTATTTAAAATAACAATTTTAAAATAAAGACAACAAAATTACTGCCAAACTGTGATTATAGTATTTAAGAACAGTGACTGTTCCTTTCGATTTATAAAAATAACAGTTTTTGTAGGATTCAATACGATTTATCAATGAGGCTGAATGTCTCGCTTCCTTCGCCTAGTGAAAGGGCAAAAGAAAGAGAATCAATTTTTATAAATTAGAACTTCGTGGAGACTTGTTGTGCCGCGTTTGGTGTGGCAAGTACACTTGAATTACCACAAAACCTTATTTTTCCTATAAGCTTTTGAGGAGCGGAGGCGCAGTGACTTGCCCAGCAGTGGGAAACTTATTTGACGACGATGATGATGGATTTCCGGCATCTTGCTCTAGATTCATGTAGAAACATAAATGTATTAGAAACTAATCAAGTTTTAAAAACCTTAATTGTTAAGATACAAGCACAAAAACACACTTGAATGATTAGTTTCTGACTTAGTAATTAATATATATTTAGGTTAAACCTACTTTGTTTTGAGTTTTTGTTTTGTTAACAGTTTTTTTAATGCAATTTTTCTTTAGTTTGACATTTCCGCCACCACCTGCCAGCCTATGTGCGACACAAAGTCTGTAAGTATAGCTTTTCCAGTTGTAAGTTAACGTTTGGTGGCAATATAAATGCTTTTGCGTTTGCAAAGCTTTTTTAAGTAGTCGACTATACGAGCTTTCTCAACAGCGTTCGAACGCAGCACGGACATCGGATTCTCAACGGCCAGCGGCCCGTAACGATCGTCATTTTTTCCAAATTCGAAATTGGAACGCAGCGCGAACGTCACGATGTCAAAGTTTCACACGGGTCAGACGTCACGGGGTCATTGTCACGACCGTGACTGAGGTCGCGGCATAGTGTTTTTGAAAAACGCATTCCAATTTCGAAGTTAGGGTATAAAACCTCTTTGCGTCCCATTTGAAGTTAGATTTATAATAAAATGACTGATTGATTTCGAACAAGAAAAAGATTGAACGTTTGGGAACGCTATCTCCAGTTTTTACGCTGTTAGGGCTACAAGACAAGAAATAAGCAAGGTCTTTCCTAAAAGTCAAATCAAAAAATCATGCCAAAATAAAAAAATAAAAAAATATTTTTTTAGAAGCCTATTATTAGATTAATTAACGTAGCGTAACCTTATTATTAGAATGGCAGCAAATAAGGCTAAATAAGGCTTTCCACTGCTACCAATTTAACATTTCTCGTACAAATATTAATTACCAATTTTCCATGAACTATTTAAACACTTTAGTTCGAAATAGCATATTAGATGTCCTTGTACGTTCTAATTTATGGTATTAGGTATGCTATTATGGTCCGTTCCACGATAATTCAGGAAACCCGCTCATTTCTATAGATTATAAAAACTATGGAAATGTTTTTAATTTTGTTACATGTTTTCATATACATATTTTTTTTCGTTATCCAATATGTCAGTGTCCTTTTCCAAAGTCTTTTCTTTTCTTTTCTTTTCTTTTTACTTAAACCTAGCTCTAAACAAATAAAAAATACTTATCACTCGCACTTTCCTTTTTTTTTTATAAAAAAATATACAATCAAAACCTATATTATATTTTTTTTTAAATCACACAATTTATAACTTTATTTTGTCGAACAACCAACTCTTTTCAATAACATTTTTTTTTCATTTAACACCACGACACATCAATTGCGGTGCACCAAACGTCGAACCCGCGACCCTACGGCGCTAAATTAATCAATTACCTAACATACGAGGGTCAAGGGGCGATCGCTACCGATGACAACTCAATTAGAGTACGCCGAACAGGATAAGGGGGTCAGGAAGTGACCTGTTGACATTGAAACTTAATTTACAATGGTATGATTATTCACAAATAATTTTAAGCAAATATTGTTGCAAATTGCAAATTGAAAAAAGTTTAACACCCGTTTGCACTAAACTTATGAATCGCCTAAGTCTTGACTTAACTACTACCCGGTCAAGTTAAGTCGGCACCTGGCTCAAAAACGTCGCTTACACTCAGGTGCCGAGTTAACTTGACCGGGTAGTATTTAAGCCAAGACTTAAGTGATTCATGAGTTTAGTGCAAACGGGTGTAAGTGTTGAAAAAATTCCACCAGCAGGATTTTCTGAAAGCTTTGACTTACAGAGTAAGAGTAGATAGATAGTGTTGATTAATTTCGGCGAGTTGGATTGAGCCACGATAGCATAGTTGGTAGTGCACCTGACCCGGCGTGTCATGGGGTGCGGGTTCGAATCCCGCTCGTGGAATTTTTTCAACACTTAGTCTTTTTTCAATTTACAATGGTACTTTTTTTATTACCGATTTTTTAAATCGATATTATTTTATTGTCAACGGACGATGATCCAGCAGCGGACTAGTATAGCTAATGATGATTCATCAGCCTATACTAGTTCACTGCTATTTACTAAAAAATATTAGCAATGGCAGGTACCAAGATAAGTGACACAATTAAAAGTGAAGTTAAAAAATTTAAACTTTAACTTAATATTTTATCTACATGGAACCAACAACAGAGCTGGTGCGGCTTGTGAAGCGGCTGAAAAAAGCTAAAGCACGCAAATACAGGGGTCTAGGCTCCGAATATGATTTTGTACCATTCGGTGTCGATACCCTTGGTCCGTGGGGTCCTAGCGCTATAAGGCTTTATAAATAAATAGCAAAAAGGTTAGTCGACATCACAGGAGACCGAAGAGCTGTCAGCTACCGCGGACAAAGAATTAGTCTAGCTATTCAAAGGGGGAACGCTGCCAGTATCTTCGGAACCTTGCCTAAAGGGACTCCTTTTAATAATTAATTTTAGGTATTTTATTATATTTTTTAAGGTATTTAGTTTTAGGTTTATTGTTATTGTAAGGAGGAGCTCGATGGCGCAGCGGTTAGCGCGCCCGGTCTGCGAGTGCTGAGGTTAAGCAACTTTCGCAAGGGCCGGTCATCGGATGGGTGACCAAAACTTTATCATCTCTAGCTCCTCCGTGCTTCGGAAGGCACGTAAAGCCGTTGGTACCGGCTGCATTAGCAGTCGTTAACAACCACCAATCCGCACTGGGTCCGCGTAGTGGTTTATGGCCCGTTCTCCCTATCCATCCATAGAGAAGGCTCGTGCCCCAGCAGTGGGGACATAAAATGAGCTGATGATGATGATGATGATGTTATTGTAAAACAATATTAATAATGGATGTCCTCCACGACGTATACGCCAATGGTGACACTCTGGCGTCATATCCTGGCGTGCGCCCTGATGCGACTTGTAAAGGCGAACTTGATCTTGAAGGTTTGGTTACAGGTCGCACAGTTCAGCTGACCATTGTAAGTATAGTCATAAGATAGTTTTGGGTCTTTCGTATTTGGCGTTTTGCGTCAAGGTCTTCTTAATGCGAAGGGTAAGGCACAATAGCACCACCAATTGATAATTTGACAATTACTAACGGACCGAAGAACGGACCGGATCTTTTTTTTAACATTGCGTACCGTCCGATAACAGGAAAGCATTCATAGTATTTATTTAATAATTGTGCACTACTTTTTGTTGCGTGGTTTATTCACAAAACGGGCTATCACATTTATTCACAAACAATGGCCACTGTTGGTGTTAGTGAATGAATACAAAAACAAACCTAAAAGTAGTGCACAATTATTAAATAAAAGATGTTTGTTTAGTGTCGGAAGGTCCGCAATGTTTGGAAAAAATCCAGTTTAGCAGTTATCATATTAAATCCATTAGCGGCGCTAGTGTGCATTACCCTTCGCCTTAACGCATCGTTTCAAATTCGTCTACATTTTTTTGGATTCTGTTACAGTTAAATAATAATCACAGTACCTACCTATATAGCTAACTATGTATACTGTAATATTTTGAAATAAAGTAAAGTATATATTTTTATGTTTTGATGTGTCAGTTAAAATGTATCAATTTGTTACTTATCCAAATTATTAAAAACATTTTTTCTTATAATATAAGAAACAATGTTTTTAATAATTTTAATAATATCTACAAACGTAACTAACAGTTTGATAAATACAATAGGAATTCTATAAATCCAACACAATATTTCACAATTAAAAGATTAAGCAATATATCGTGAGCGTAATATAACAAGGTTGCATTTGTTAAAGTTTTGCTAAATTTAACGTTTTTTCAATAAAAAACAAAACAGCATTAATTTTTATAGTACTATAACCAGTAACCTTTCGTTAACTACATATTGTTATAGCTTTAACTATAACGGAGTTAACACCTTAGTCCCACTGCTGGGATTAGAGAGATATGATAAAATATTTATTAAAATATTAATAAAGGAAGTAACTAGCATCTAGGTCACAGGCTCAGCCTAGTTTTGATGCTAGTGTTCTTGTATTTAGTCCTTAAATAAGTGTTAAAATTTTTTTTAAATTCCTTAATGTATTTTCTTGATCAAGTTTTCCCTCCTTGTATGATATGGGGTCCTTCAAATGAGGCGTGAAGAAGCAGGTGCTTCTTCACGCCTCGGTATGGTCGGATACAACGAGTTGCGAGTGTGACGGGAGTGTGCACTCGCCGCGTATATGTTGAAGCTGCTGCCTGGAGTGGAGCACAACCCGGGCGTGCTGGGTAGGCTGCGGCTGATTGCGCCGGACCGGTATGTGTGGAGGCGACGCCGCTCGTACCACAAGGTTGTGGGTCGGCACGGTGAGGGTAACTGATGCTGCGTTGTTTTCACGCTCCACCTGTTGTCTTCGCGTCTGGACTCCATGACTTAACATCAGGTGGAATGGAGTCATTTGCCGTGCTAACTATAAATATTACACTATAATAAAAATAAATGGGATCTAAATCCACCACTCTGACCCAATGCGGGTAAACGCAATTGGAACAGTCAAGATGGATGCAAATGTTGCGGGTTTAATAGTGACAAGAGCGCGTAGCCCTTTTCCGTGTGAAACTTTCTTTTAAAACCTTTTAAAACTTGCCGCTGCTAATGTTGCTTAGTAATTAATATCGACTATGCTACCCAACACCGTGGATTAATCCCAGGATTAACTAGCACTTAGGCAAGAGTTACTGGGGTGGGAAGTGAAAGTAGTGACTGGATTTATAACCCCTTGATTCAGAATATTTAATTCTCATAATATTGACAAGTAGACAAACTCTGTTTTACTGGGTCGTTAGAAGTTATTCGTCAACTTGCACACTTTAAACTTTAAGCTCGCACAGACCGTTCGTACCACGAGCTGTTCGTACCATGGTATCAAACCTAATGTCCATTTATATTATGTTCATACCGTGATACGAACGGCCTCACGACACGTTTTACTGTTTTTACATAAAAATTAAGACACCTAGTTTGATTAAGACCGAAACATGGTCGTACAAATATCTTTGTCTACCTTAGTAAATGTATAAGATGAAGAATACTAAACCATAAAATTAATTAAAATAAATTACTTATAAAATGTTTAAATAATTTTTAACGCAAATTTTGTTGCGGACAAATTACAAAAAAATGATTTGAACATTTTATAAAAATAGCTTGCTTACTTGTTAACTGATCTTTAATATTTGTAAAAATATTATGATCGGATGTTAGTGACGGTAGTTGTTGACATTGAATGGGCTCCTTCGGCTTTCAAAGTAAAAAGTGTTGAATAGTTTCGGCGGGCTGGTTAGAACCACGATAGCTCAATTGGAAGAGCACCTGACCCGGAATGTCAGAAGGGTGCAGGTTCAAATCCTGCTCGTGGAAATTTTTTCAACATTTTTGTTTTTATAAATTACTTAGTAAAGCAGTACTTTTAAATCGTCATTAAATGTTTTACCCACAACCCATTCAGGACGTCTTTTAGCTGTAGAGAAGAAATGGCGTAAGAAACTGCACAACTAAGTATATTATTGTGAGAAGTAACGACATTTACAAAATTTGGTGGATGTAGTACCGTTCGTTGTACCTGATATCTATAACAAAAGTGCTTTATCTACTTATCTTGGAATCAAAAAATTTATGTAATGATGTCATAATAATTATAATAATTTTGTAATTAATATTTTTTTTTTAATTGTTTTTTTTATGAATTAATAAGATGATCCAGTATAGATATTATAGTTCGTGGTTTTAAATAAAAGTGAAATATAATAAAAATAAATTTATGTAATGATGTCTAATATTTTTTTTTATATTTAATCACCTTAATATTTGTCAATTTTTAATTAGAAATACGTGTTGGAGTGGTTGGAGCACTTTAAATCGAAACTGTTTTGTCTCTTGAGTAATCAGACACTTTATAATAACATAGTTACTATATTTCACAAATATAGTTATCTATATATTAATACGTGAAGCAAAAACTTTGTACCCGTTTTTACGAAAATTGTGCGGACGGTGGAGTATGAAATTTGGCACACTTATAGTTTATATCGAGAAGGTTATCCGATTGTTAATATTTCTTTTCAATTATGCATAAAAATACATTAAATCAACAAAAAACAACATTACACACACTACCATGTATTTGACACACACGTATTGTTTGTCTTTAATGCGGCCGTCATCTGTCAATGCCAATCCAAACTCACATTCTATCTTTTTTTAATTTTTCATTGCTTAGGATACAATTCGTACAGCCTTAATAATATTATGGTCGAATTTCGACCACTGGGCGACCACTAGTTCTGTTTTATTCTATGTGGAGCGAGGTGACCGACTGGCAAAGTACTTTACCCGTTATCCGGTCTTGGGTTAAATTCCCGGTCTTCCAAAGTCTGTATCAGATTTTCTATTCATAGCATCAGGTTAATCGGATTTATCAACAACCTGCATTGGGAAAGCGTGGATGCTCGACCATTAAAGTCAAATTAACGTTTCTTATTGTTCTACCTTTTTACTTAAGGGGGTGCAGCGCGGAATTTGAAAATTTACGTGTTTTTAAGTCACTGGTGCTAGGCGCTGAATAGGTCTTATACATTAAAAGGACTAGTATAGGTTAGCTTGATCCTTTCACAAGGTCATGGTTGTCTTGGAATTTGAAACAAATACCCAGAAACTGCATAAACAATACGTAAAATAATGATATCTAAAAACTTATTTCTTCAGAAATTATGTAAATATAGTACAAATGAAACAATGATCCGACATCAAAATGTTTGTATTGATATTCCGCAGGTCACTGTTGTCTTATTTTTCAATAAAAAAACATGAATATGAAAATATTAAGACTTTTCTTATTTTTTACCCAAACGCCTATGGTTTTACGAAAGTAAACATTGCTCTAATTAAATCACCAGCCTACTCTGTCCAGATATTAGTGTGCGTGCGTATTCGTAGTCGTGCGCCCTTGTCGCACCACTGCCACGCGCCGCTCGCTCGCTATCATAAAGAAACTTGAAACTCGCAGTTTTGCGTCCGCGCTGCACCCTCTTAAGGCGAAGGGTAAGGCACACTAGCGCCGCTAATAGATTTAATTTAATAACTGCTAAACTGGATTTTTTTTCAAACATTGCGGACCTTCCGACACTAGACAAACATCTATAATTTAATAATTGTGCACTACTTTTAGGTTTGTTTTTGTATTCATTCGCTAACACCAACAGTGGCCATTGTTTGTGAATAAATGCGATAGCCCGTTTTGTGAATAAACCACGCAACAAAAAGTAGTGCACATTTATTAAATAAATACTATGGATGCTTTCCTGTTGTCGGACGGTACGCAATGTTTAAAAAAAGACTCGGTCAGTTAGTAATTGTCAAATTATCAATTGGTAGCGCTAGTGTGCCTTACCCTTCGCCTTAAAAACAAACTCTACCACCAACTAAACTGAGTACAACAATACGAGTAATATCAGATTTTTTGGTTTCAAACGGCATTTGCAGAGTCACCGAACTTTTTTAGGAGCAGCGAGAAACTTAAAGGGTTCCTCAAGCTGTGTTATCGAAACACCGTCAGAAGGTCATAGGGAATGGCATCACACAAGCTCGTTCCCGTTCCCGGCTAAATTCTAGGGGTTTAGATCGGATCGATATAATATCTAAGAATCGACCCCTGGATCTATTAGAGTAAGGCCGGTGTTTTAACCGCTATTCCACAGGGATGTCAACATACTATATGTCTTATTTTACTGGGGGTAGTATATCAATGGTCGTATCATGTTCGACTCTTAATGTTGATGAGCTCAGGGTTGTCACGGCTGATTTTAATTCCACTTTTTATGTTGAATTTATATGGGGATATTTATTGATGTTAGGGTTGTCAGTTGTATGTTTTATTTCATTTATTGACGTTACGGTACTTAGATGAATGTCGAAGCATTCGGCTTGGTATCTGGAGGTGCTGGATTCAATGCCCAAGCGAGTATCGTATTTTGCCATGCATAGCCATGCCCAGAAGTGGTACAATATATAATTAGGTTGTTTATTAATTTACTAAAACATTGAAAGTGTTTGTTGGTTAAGACTAAACAAGTATTAAATCAAACCTGGACACCGGACATATTATTATTATTATTGCATATACATATATGTAGGTAATACATTTTTTATATATATTTTTGTATCCAAACATAAAAAAATAAGTGTAATGTTTTTAATAAAAATTTAGAAAGTAAAACATAGTTTTTGAGTATATACATAACAAAAAGAAACATAACTCAACTGAACATTTGAAAAAAAACAAAGAAAAAATAGCAAATTAAAAACTAAATGAATCAATAGTGCTCCAACACTTTGCAGTACCCTTACAAAGTATCTTATAAAGTGCCCTTATAAAGTATCATAAGATGGAAGATTATGTTAATGACAAAAATGTATGGTTATAGTTGTACAAACACAATAGTGAGAGAGAGAAAGAAAGAGGGAGAGTGAAAGAAACTTGTATTGTAACGCTACAGAAGAAATAAACAGCCCTTGCCGAGTTTCTTGCGGCTTCTTCTCGGTACAAGGTCTCCGCCGTAGGGTTTACGAAGTCATGGCTTTGAATTGACGTTAAAAAAAACTCTTGTAAAAGTTCATTTTGATTAAAAATTATGATATTTAAAAAAATATATATCACATGTCTACTGTACCTACTTAATATTTTTCTTTGCACCACGTTCATAATTACCATGTAACATACAAAACAAATAAATAATAAAATTTCTATATTTATTTGAAAAGATATAAAGTAAATATAAAAAAATAATAATATAAATATAAATATAATTAAAAATACAATTCCACACATTCTCATAGTAGACAACGTTTTACAGTAAAAATTGCATTCCCATAAAAGTTGAATAATAAAAATTATGAATATGCGTAACGAAATGCGCCAACCCTGTTAGCAAATCGAATAATCGTATCGGCGAGTCCTCGGGGGCGCGTCTCGATATCACGGATTTCACGCATCGCGTCCCGTTCCGAATGCTTAGCGAGCGGGGTGCCGTGACCCCTTCGTTCGAAATGAGAGGTGACGATTATCGGTCCGTTTACCCTACTTGGAGAACACAATTTGTTTGCTGTAAACGTTTTAAAAAAGAACATAAACTTGACTTCTCTCGTGCCTTTGACACGGTGAACGTTTCGCTCTTATTATCTAAACTAGCCTACTATGGTCTTGATGACCGGGCGCTGAGGTGGTTTGACAGTTATCTGCGTGCTCGTTTTCAATATGTGAAGCTTACAAAGTCCAATGGTTCACAATCTTCTTCCGAATCGTCTGCCGTTAATAGAGGCGTTCCACAGGGCTCCATTTTGGGACCTTTACTCTTCATTATCTACAGTGCAGACATAGTACGCTGCATTAAGAACTGTAAATATCACATGTATGCAGACGATCTGCAATTGTACTTGTCGTGTAAGCCTGGAGAAACTGAATTGGCCGTGGAGAGGTTAAATAAAGACCTAGAAAGAATAAGCCGGTGGTCGGAACGTAATTCGTTGATGCTTAATCCAACCAAGTCTAAGTTTTTAGTATTGGGCTCAAAACACCAGGTAGCTAAAATTAGCTCTAGAAGACCACAGATCGCTATGAGGGGTGCGGTTATTTCTTGTGTCTCAGAAGCTCGCAATTTAGGTCTTTTAATGGACTCTGAACTACGTTTTGAATCACATATAAAAGAGGTGGCTCGCAATTGTTTTTACCGCTTAAAAACCTTGTACAAAATACGTAAGTTTCTTAGCACTAGTCTCCGCATAAGCTTAACTGAATCACTTGTTCTTTCAAAATTTAATTATGCTGATACCGTATATGGTCCACGGTTACTATCGAGAACCAAAGCTTTGATACAGCGAGTTCAGAATGCTTGTACAAGGTTTTGTTTCAACATTCCTCCGAGAAGCCACATCTCTCCGTATATAAACCGCGCTAATATTTTAAACATGTCTTCCCGCCGGTACATCCATCTAGCCACTCTATTATTTGGCGTTATAAAAAGCCGTAAGCCACCTTATTTGTTGGAAAAGCTCATTTGGTCATCCCGTTCTCGCACTGGTCGCCTTGCCATGCAGGCTCACAAGACAAATGCTTTTCAGGGTAGTTTTAAATATGCCGCTGCTAAGATTTGGAACAATCTTCCCCCACCAATTCGTCATTCACCGTCTCTTTACAGCTTCCGTAAAATTCTAAGAGAAATCACCTTGGAGCAACAACTGAGCGGCATTACAGACTACCTTTTATAGATCCCTGGTTACATCTGAGGCTATCATTATTATATTTTTTATTTTTTTATTGTGCATATATTTACATTGCCACTTAACTGCGTTTATATATACATTATTTTTATTTTATTTTTATATCCACATCACTACCATATATCTTGTATCTTCACTCTATATATACTACACGACGTATTTCTACACAACATGTAGAATCTCCTCCCTTGACATGGGTCCAGCAGAATACCAGCGTTGAGGCATCAGCCACAACATTAAGCTGAGCTGATCAGCCCATTCGGCTTTTAGTGTATTTATTTATTTCTGCTTGGTTTTGTTTATTTTATTGTTGTTACTTGTATATTGAGAAAATGTAACTCTTTATTTTTTTTTTGTAATTTTAAGTTTATTTTAACTTTTGTGTTATATTTTTTTTATGTATGTTCTGTGTTGAAAAGCCGAATAAATGTTTTATTATTATTATTATTATTATAAAATGATTTAATTATGAGACGACCAACACCTCAGTCTCCCTGTGACCATGGACCCTGCAAAGGGTTCGACACGTCAGGATAAACATTAATTATAAAACTAATGTATTAAATAAACGCGAGTAGATCCGTAAAAGTTGTTTCATTTCAACACAACTGGTGGTGAAACGTTTTATTGGTAGCTCATTTTACGTCCCCACTGCTGGGGCACAGACCTTCCCTATGGATGGAAACAGCACAGGGAAAAGACCACAAACTACGGCTTATGTCCAACTCGGCACGTTCTCAACTCGACACGCAAGAAAAATACCTAACAAAAACTCTCAACTCGGCGCATTTCCATAAACGCTAAGAAAAAAAGCAGAAAGTACAGTCAGAATGAAAAGTAGAATTTCAAAACCAATAACTATTAACTTCTAGTAAAATAACCTCCCAACAGTGTGAATACCGGCATCAACAATAGAAGAAAACCGGCCAAGTGCGAGTCGGACTCACGCACGAAGGGTTCCGTACTTTATGACGTATTAAAAAAAACTACTTACTAGAGCTCGTTCAAACCAATTTTCGGTGGAAGTTTGTATGGTAATGTACATCATATATTTTTTTTAGTTTTATCATTCTCTTATTTTAGAAGTTACAGGGGGGACATACACATTTTACCACTTTGGAAGTGTCTCTCGCGTAAACTATTCAGTTTAGAAAAAAATGTTATTAGAAACCTCAATATCATTTTTGAAGACCTATGCATAGGTACCCCACACGTATGGGTTTGATGAAAAAAAAATTTTGTGTTTCAGTTCTAAGTATGGGGAACCCCCAAAATTTATTGTTTTTTTTTCTATTTTTATGTAAAAATCTTCATGCGGTTCACAGAATACATTTACTTACCAAGTTTTAACAGTATAGTTCTTATAGTTTCGGAAAAAAGTGTCTGTTACATAAGGACGGACAGACAGACAGACAGACAGACGAATCCATAAGGGTTCCGTTTTTTGCCTTTTGGCTACGGAACCCTAAAAAACACGGCTTAACGTGCCTTTCGAAGCACGGATGTTCACGAGAAGTTCAACATCGTCATATTTAAATATTTATAAAATACAGTGAAAAAATTAAAAGCCCACCCGACCCAGCCAGGAATCAAACCTGTTATCAAAATTGTGGTATTTCATCTGCAAAGATGCTGCATAGCCATCGGTTGCAATAACCTTGGGATAGATGGCACTGTGCAGCAATAAGCACTCAAAATATAAAAAGCAGTGACAAAAGTCAGCGCTTACGTCAGCCTTCCCGGTAGCATAGCGGTCAGTGCAGCCGCCCGGATTGCGGAAGACCCAGGTTCGATTCCTGGCTAGGTCTGGTGGGCGTTTAATTTTTTCACTGTATTTTATAAATAGTTAATTCAGCAATTAGCACTTTAAAAAAATAATAACACACTTTATAAATGTTGAAAGAAACGACTAATAAATACTTGATTGGTCCCGGCTGCATTAGCAGTCGTTAACAACCACCAACCCGCACTGGGGCCGCGTGGTGGTTCATGGCCCGTTCTCCCTACCCATCCATAGGGAAGACTCGTGCCCAACAGTGCTCAACGAGTTAGTGATGATTCCTCTTTTCAATTCAAATGTAATGCATACACACAATGTTATTAAATAAGTGATACCTATCGATACGGCTTAAATGTTGTTAAACAATGGCCGTTCGGAGGCTCGGTCCGAGCACGCGACAAACGATTTGAAAGCAAGGTCAAATTAATTGAGGTTTATTTAGAAATTGGGTGCACACGGAACGGTATTCGCGCGAGCTTACCAATCGGGTGCGTTCCGTTTTAAAAAGATATAATTTGATGCTCTCTCTACACCTTGTTGGGAGAAGGAGCAAGAGTATCATCATCAGCTTATTTTATGTCCACACTGCTGGGGCACGAGACTTCCCTATGGATGGATAGGGAGAACGAGCCATAAACCACCACGCGGGCCCAGTGCGGATTGGTGGTTGTTAACGACTGCTAATGAAGCCGGGACTAACGGCTTTACCTGCCTTCCAAAGCACGGAGGAGCTGGAGATGATACATTTTTGGTCACCCATCCGATGACCGGCCTTTGCGAAAATTGCTTTACCTCAGCACTCGCAGACAGGGCGCGTTATCCTCTGCGCCATCGAGCTCCTCTACTATATGTATAAAATGCGAAATATTGACAGTTTGTTTGTTTATAAATATGTTACTAAATCACTTGGAAATGCCTGAATTAATATCAGTTTTATAATACTACTCAAAACAAAATAAGGGCCACGAGGTATTTTTTCATTTTGGTGTAAATTATTAAACATTTACATATTGAAAGTAGTAAAATATTGAGTATACAAACTCTTTGATACCTAAACTTTTTAATATTGTAGTATTCATCTAATGCTGGCAACAATTTTAAATAAAATGTGATTTAAAATTATTTTTGAAAATTTTGATTGCATTTTTTTTGACGTTTTGCTTTCCTTAGCTTCTTGGTTTATTAGAAATTATCAGAGTTCATTGATATCTTGAGTCAGAAACATCTTTTGCAATATGCCACAAGCACGCAGGCGTCATATGGACTCGCTGACAGCAACCAGAGCCGTTACAATGATTGAAGAAGGTCATTCGCAGCGATCTGTGGGTTTGCAATTGGGATTTTCTCGAAGAGCTATTCAAAATCTATGGAATCGTTTCCAAGAGACCGGCAGTGTTAGAAGAAGACCTGGTTCGGGCAGAGTTCGCATTACAACAGCTCAAGAGGATCGTTACATTCGATTAAGTGCGCGCCGAGATCGCACAACGACGGCCCGCAAGCTGCAAAATCGTTTACGGCTCACAACGGGTACTCGTGTCAGTGACCAAACTATTCGTAATCGATTGCATGAAGACCAGCAGGCATCAAGAAGGCGAGTTGTCCGTATTCCATTAACCAGAAATCATCGTGCAAATCGTTTAAGATTTTCCCGTCAACATTTGGACTGGGACATAAACCAATGGGGCATGGTGCTCTTCACAGACGAATGCAAAGTTAAATTTTTTAACGACGATCGGCGTATTAGAGTATGGAGAAGACGCGGCGAGAGATTTTCAGAAGCCTGCATCCATGAAGTCGATCGTTTTGGTGGTCCAAATGTAATGATTTGGGGCGGGATAAGCTTACACGGCAAAACTGAGCTCGCTATTTTAAATGAGGGTACTGTTACTGCTCAGCGGTATATTGAGGAAGTCGTCAGACCACATGTGATCCCATTTGCCCAGCGAGCGGGTCCTGGATTCATCTTGATGCAAGACAATGCTCGTGCACACACGGCTCAAGCGACTCGGTTTGTACTGGAAGCGTCTCAAATTCAAGTCTTGCCGTGGCCGGCGAACAGTCCGGACTTAAATCCAATAGAGCACATGTGGGATCAGTTGAAACGAAGAGTTAGAGACGGTGATCAGGAAATCCACAACCAACAGCAACTCATCAACGCTGTTAAAAGAGCCTGGGAAGAGATTCCAATGGAAAATGTCAGGCATTTGATTGAGAGCATGCACTCCAGGCTTCAGGAGTGCGTAACGAAACGAGGGGGGCATACCCGTTACTAAAAGATGAGCATGGAGTATTCTTTTGTTTTCAGTAACTTTACATTGTTTTTATTTTTAACCTTAAATGTGTTTTTTCTTTCAAAAGCAAATAAACTTTTTAATCATTATTATTGGAATAAATTTATTGGTCTACACGGTAAAAACGACATTAGTTTTCGTTATGGAGACAAAAAAATTTATATTGGTTTTATTATTTTCATGGTACAGACAAAATACCTCGTGGCCCTTATTTTGTTTTGAGTAGTATATAATTGAACGCTAAATTCACACGGGCGCCTCAGAAAATCAACGTTGCAGTTTCTTAAAGCTGCAACTTATGCTGATATGAGGATAGGTCCAATTCGTCGTCGCATTTAAATTTTAAGTATGGCAAACTGTGCTACGTCGAATAAATGTTTTAAATTTAAATTTGAATTTAAAAGCAAATAATTTGCCCTATTTAAACAGATTGTTTCTGCCACTCTTACCTAGGTTACTTTCGAAATGAATTTCCTGATTTGCGCTCGGCGCAACACTTCCCCTTGTATCTCCGCAACAATGATCGGTCAGTAATGAACGAACGAGTGAATAATGATCGTGCCCCGGTTCGATGTGAAACGTTTGCCAATGTCGTGTCGCTGCCGGCTTTGGACCTCGGCCGGTATGTTTTAATTATTGTTGCGCAATTGTTGATTGGGGGTTGTTAGTATGTGACATATGTTGTTGTTTTTGATTAGGTATCCCTTTACTGGGTTTTTACCAATACTGTATTCATGACGTTTTAGATATGGAAGTTGATACCTACCTGTGATGATCAAACGCCTGCGCATTAGGCTACTACAATCTGTCAAATTTCCTTTGACTAGTGAAATAATCAATGTTTCTTAAGCTAAGTTAGTAAGATTATTATAATACATCAACATTAAATAAATTCAATAATAATAAAATTAAATCAGTACAAAAACAAAATAAAATAACATAATTTTCAAAATAAAATCAAAAAATAAATCATAATCAAAAATAAAATCAAAGTAAAATAAATACAAACCAAATTAAAATAAAATAAGACAATAAATCAAATTAAAATAAAATCAAAATAATACCTACTTTATTGTTGTTAGCAATTATATTTTGATATGATTGTTTTAATTTACAAACTTCGGAAATAATACTATACCTACCCAATACCTACTGTAATATAATATACTACCTATTAATGATTGTTGAAATTTTTTTATTCGTTCTAAATGTTAAACTGAATTGGTTGTTTGCACAGTGGCACGCGCCTTTTCTCTCATCAAAGGTATCTGCAGAATACCAGTGCCGTGACAACACGCGTTGTCACGGCTCAAACTGAGCAGAGGCCTAGGTGTACCTACAAAAGTTGCTGTATAATTTTTTTGTTTTATTTTCATTGTTTATATTTAAAGGGGTGCAGCGCGGACGCAAAACTGCGAGTTTCAAGTTTCTTTATGATAGCGAGCGAGCGGCGCGTGGCAGTGGTGTGGCAACGGCGCACGACAAGAATACGCACGCACACTAATATCTGTATAGAATAGGCTGGTGATTTAATTAGAGCAATGTTTACTTTCGTAAAATCATAGGCATTTGAGTAAAAAATAAGAAAAGTCTTAATATTTTCATATTCATGTTTTTTTATTGAAAAATAAGACAACAGTGACCTGCGGAATATCAATACAAACATTTTGATGTCGGATCATTGTTTCATTTGTGCTATATTTACAAAGTTTCTGAAGAAATAAGTTTTTAGATACCATTATTTTACGTATTGTTTATGCAGTTTCTGGGTATTTGTTTCAAATTCCAAGACAACCATGACCTTGTGAAAGGATCAAGCTAACCTATACTAGTCCTTTTAATGTATAAGACCTATTCAGCGCCTAGCACCAGTGAATTAAAAACACGTAAATTTTCAAATTCCGCGCTGCACCCCCTTTATTTGTGTTTATATTTAATGGTGTTTCCATCCATTGGGAAGGCCCGTGCCCAGCGGTTGGGACGTATAATGAGCGGTGATGACAAGCCCAGCAGTGGAACGATTATAGGCATCTACCGTTTTTTTTGGCATTGTAAAGGTAATGTTGAATATTTCCAATGATTGTGCCACGTCGTGACTGCTCAAACCCCTTCTCCTATAGATGCGCTAATAAGTAAGTATGTGATTCGACCGCCATTCTCGGTCTGTGTTTATAAATGCATTTTTTCGGCCACAATAGTCGAGTAATAGCTGGTTCGACGACAAGTGTGTAGAGCTAGGAACGGTTAGAAATGGACAGGGAAAAATATTTCTTTTGTTTTAGTATTTTACAACAAACAAATAATTTTTTTTAACAAAAATAAAATATAAAATAAAGAAACTAAACGGAAAAGGACCCCACTCAGCACACTAGTTAGCCGAATGTGTCCGGAGAGATGGACAAATCTGGTTACGGTCTTGGACAAGAAAGCGTTGGACGATCTCGACTTCTAGAAAGACATTAGTGGGAGACCGCCAAAGTACGAGACGTGTGGAAAGGTTTGGGGGAAAACTTTTGACAAGCAGGACAAATAAGGTAGTATAAAAAAAGAGTTTTTACATTGATAGTTAATAAATAAGGGTTGTGGCACCAGTGATCGACACTTTTTTCCCTTTAATTATTAAAATAGGGACAACAACTGACTTTTTACTTTAAAAACTATTAAATATAGACCATTGTCATTTAGTAAAATTTCAATTAAATTCAATATTATTTTTTGCGATGAAAGCTGGTGTCTTTAATAATGGGCTTACAGTATCGAACACTGGTGAACGACTACATTATTTATGTTTTAATAAGGTTAAATCCTTATCAACATGTAAAGTACTAAAATATTATTGTACTATATCGATAAGGACCAAAACCTACTAGCTGTTACTACAATCTTAGCAGCTTTGTTGTGCTCTGGCCTCTGACAGACAGAGATGAGATAGCCAGTTCATAAGCAGAGGGTAAACCTCGACATAACGCATCCATATTATACTATTAAGTGAGATGAAATTAAGCGTCTCCGTGGAAAATAAAGTTAAAGGCTAGCAAGACCCCAGCTCGTATTAACGTGCGCGTCTATTCTATCCGTTTGTAGCTCTACGCGGCATTTGAAATGTGTACCGCCCCGGGTTACCTACCAGCTTTTGTTTTAATGAAATGATATAAAGAAATATTAATCGTCTCTGTATTGGATACATACGGAGTATCGGGGTTACGGCATGGGAGATGTTTTCTTTATTTTTTTTTTATGCTCCGCGGTCGTGAAGGTGTGCCCGTCGGAATTGTCTATGCTACGAAAGGTGTAAAGGCGTACGGAACTGTTTCTATTTATTTTTAATATTTTTGAAGTGAAAACTTCTTTATTTAGCGGCGTTGTGCACTTTTTTTGGAATGGGTAAAAAATGTTAAACTCGCGACAGGACACGTGACCTGATCGAAAATTCGTAAGACGGATGGAGAGTAGACAGCTGGCGCGGCGTAATATAAATTTTTAATATAACTTAATATAACTTTTTAATGTAATATAAATTGTCATGTTTGTGTACGATAGCTCAATAAATAAATATTGAATTCTACCACATAAATGAGAGTACTTTTATACTGATAATTAAAGCAATTCGTGCAAAATTATTCCCTAACCATTCCAAAATATCAAAAATGCACAACGTTAATATTCAAGTTTTCACTTCTGCCGGCACTCCCAGAGTGCAACCCGTCGTTTTTTCTTCTTTTTTGGTTTGCAGCGGTTTGCACATTAAACCAGTGTCAAGAAGATAGTATGAAGCACCTGTAGTTAGTATTTTTAAATTTTAATTCGCTCATATTTAATCAATATTTGAATTTGGAACTTTAACTTTTTGCAATCGATTTGTGAATCGATTCATTTGATAAAAAACTGTTATAAGTTTAATGCAGATTAAAAAGCAGAGTGCCTAGTTTGAGTTTTGTTAACTATCCGTAATCATTCGATTAAGTATACAAAAACGAACATTAGTATGGCATTGAGGCAGCGCGCTTCTTGGCGACATACGAGAAGAGTTAAAATTTGCCATTATATAAATTCTCGTTTTCGTTAACGTGATCGAATGGCGAATGAAACTCGCACTTGGCACCCAGATGCAGATTATGAACTACTAGCTGACCCGGTGGACTTGGTACCGCATTTCTTTTTTTTGAATATAGCCTATGTTACTCAGCGTTAATGTAACATTCTAATGGTGAAAGAATTTTGTAAATCGGTCTAGTAGTTTTTGAGTTTATTCGTTTCAAACATACACACATACAAAAATACAAAGCTTTCCTCTTTATAATGTTAGTATAAATGAGCGATCGAGACCTACCTACATTACTTACCTATACGGTTTAGTTTATAACTCCGTTTGACTAGCTACCGCCATTTTTATACAGGTCGACTTTTTTATCACCATCCAAACCTTCTGAAATGACTCCCGAGACACAAACGAACAACTCTTTCTATTGGACCAACTCCCTAACTCGAAAAAAAAAATCAGCTGTTCCATACATTTTGGTCGAATGAATATTGATGTTTTGTATGGAACAGACACCTGATTTTTTTTTCGAGTTAGGTAGTTGGTCCAATAGTAAAAGTTGTTCGTTTGTATCACGAACGGGAGCCATCTCAGAAGGTTTGGATGGTCATAAAAAAGTCGACTTGTATAAGTCTGTCGAAATAACAACGCTGTTAGGTAGCATTGTTGTGTTCAGCAGTCAGAGATAAGACAGCCAGTGCCTCAGTAGTTGAGGATACCGGGTGAAGTGCACTTCCATCTTCAGCCTTATCATCACTTAACATCAGGTAGGATGAAAGCCAAGTGCTTACTCGCTATTGTGTAAGAAAATATTATCACCATCATCATTTCAACCAAAAGACGTTCACTGCTGGACGTCTGCCTCCCCCAAGGATCTCCACAACGACCGGTTTTGTGCTGCTCGCATCCAGCGGCTTCCCGCGACCATTACCAGGTAGGCTACTCTTGACGCAAACTCAATCTCAATACAATTCCAATGCGATTAATATGTATCGATATTGGGATAAGTTTCGCAATTTCGGAACGCCCCATCTCGATAATAATTTGTTCACTCAATTTCCACGCAATTTAATTGCAATGTAGCGCTATTATCGCTTTTAATAGTGTCATTTGAATTTTTTAGATTTGGGATTGGATTTGTATTGAGATTGAGTTTGCGTCAAGAGTAGCCTACCTGATCTGCGGTCCAAAAAAAAATCATAAGTTCCAATAAGTTCTTATACCTATTTTAAAACATTATTGTGCTGTTGCTCGCCCATAAAGGTCAAACAAAAAAGTTCCTAAACTTCTTCGTTAATTAATTATACTAATTAACATTGAGACCAAGAAACATCTATTCGAGTTACACGAATTTATTTATTTAAATCCACGCGCCACCGCGCCGCCACAAGAAATTTTTAACAAAAAAATATACCTCAGTCCCTCTTGTTGAACACCAAAAATAGTCATTTATATCTAATTTATGTACGAAGTCCAGACCGCGTCCATTTTATATCTTTTAGCGAGGCTTAAATTAACATCACTAAAGAATTTCATCCACATGTCTTGTCCGAGCCTGTAAAAAAAAAACAACTATAAATGCATTCATTACTCGGTACAACACTTTGGAAACGTGGGCATAAAGTATGAAATGGCAAAGTAACCCGACCGTGTCGAAACGTCACAGCTTACAACCAAATCGTTAGCTATAACAACGTCTTTTCAAAATCACCGTATAACAAACCAGCCGTGACGATAATTTGACACGATTAAATTAAAAATTCGCTAATGCCTATAGTGGTCAATTCAATTTTGCCGCGCTCTTAACTTGGCCGGGTTATAGCCATACTCCACGGTCCGAACGCACAAAAAAAAGATGGCCGAAACAGCGGGAGACCGACGCAGGAGGACGCCATACAACAATCTAAACATAATGACTTGTAATGGACGTTGATAGGGCACAATAAAAAATATTGGATACCCCAAAAAAGCCATGAGATTCTTAGCGTAAAACGGAACGCAAAAAAAATTAACCTTATTATTTAAGCGCACTTCATAATTTTCGAATTCGCCAATCCGTTTATTTTAATGTGGCGTTCTGGCCGGCGGCCATCGATTCGAAGTTAGGACGTATCAATTTTTGAATTTGGAACTTTAACTTTTTTTCAATCGATTAGAGAATCGATTCGTTCGATTGAAAAGTGTTATTAGTTTAAGCAGATTAAGAAACGGCGCGATTGTTTCTCGAAATCGTTTGTTTAATTTTGAACATCATGCTGCTTTTAATATCGATTTTACGTTTCGAAAGCAAAAGTATAAAAAAGAGACATTCGTTTAATAATCGGCTACCGTTTGAAAAGGATTTGTATTCGTTTACCAATTGAATATTTATCACTTTTTTATAAGTCTGCAATCTCTTTTAATCTTGTTTTATTAAAATACCAAATTGATACTTGAGTTTATTTTGAGATCGTTTTCAATAAAATTCCGAGAACGAGTAACGAGTAACATTCCTATAGTAGGCTATTATGTATTTTTTTCTTAAAATCGCCTTTAAAAAGGTTATAAATTAGTTTTCAGCCAATAAATAACGTCCCAATGCTGGGATCAGGTACCGATAAACAAGGGGTAATCTGATCATTGTCCAGTCATTGTCACCAGCTCACTTTTATGTCCCCACTGCTGGGGCACGAGCCTTCCCTATGGATGGATAGGGAGAACGGGCCATAAACCACCACTCAAGCCCAGTGCGAATTGGTGGTTGTTAACGACTGCTAATGCAGCCGGGACCAACGGCTTTACGTGCCTTTCGAAGCCCATTGTCCAGTACACTAGCTCAATGCGGGTTAGTTAGTTTTAATTACATTAATTCGGTCTATTACTCTTCAAATCTGATGTTTAGAAAGTTAGAAATTTATTTTGGGAATTTATTTCAATAATTTATTTTGCTTTTATTAATTTTATTAATGAATGTGTGTTTAGAGTATTATTTTTACTGTTTTAATTAATGTTTTAATTGCATGCAGTGTTCGCCTCGAGAAGGTCGTGCACGTGCGTATTTTACTAATATGTAATATGTTACTAAGCTAAGTTTTTTTACTGCACAGACCAGTTTGGTGGACCACTAATAAAAAAAATAAATAAAAAAAAACGACTGGCATTGCGAAAGTTTGCTTAACTTGTACGATTGTCACCGAAACGCGCTTGCCTTTATTTCACATAGAAAATCTTGAAATTTTCAGTGCAATTGAAGGTATGAAGTGCCTGAAGAAGTGGTAACAGCACAAAGCATAGACTTATTCAGGTCGACTTTTTTATCACTGTAGACGACGCAGCTCCTATATTTTGCTATACCTATTTATAATAATATATAATAATAATTTTCTTTGTAAAATAAAGTACGCCGTAGGGTGTGAGCATGTGTGTGTCGGTGTCGTTAATTAACTAATGACTTGATCGATGCCATAAGTTATCTGTATTAAAACGTCAGTTGCACTGTCAAAACCGAGGCAGACACCCGCATGTCGCATCGCGAAAGCTATTTTCCAAATTACTTGTCTACGTGTTCTAATTTTTGAATCCTGGATCCCCGCGCTAACAGACATCGTCTACAATCACCATCCAAACCATCTGAGATGACTCCCGTGATACAAACAAACAACCTTTACTATTGGACCAACTTCCTAACTCGAAAAAAAAAATCAGCTGTTCCATACAAAACATCAATATTCATTCGACCAAAATGTATGGAACAGCTGAATTTTATTTTCGAGTTAGGGAGTTGGTCCAATAATAAGAGTTGTTCGTTTGTATCACGGGAGTCATCTAAGAAGGTTTGGATGGTGATAAAAAAGTCGACTTGTATAAGAACCAGCTGAAAACAATACCTAAGTTAGTTTGAATTTTTTTCTAAAACTTTGTCAAACGCTGGCACCTCAACACCTTTCTGTTAATAACAGTAATATTTAAATAAAAAGTTTAAAAAAAAATCTGTTTTTAAAACCCAATCAAAATACTCCCAAGTAATGAGAACGGCCTTTGTTATTTCCAATAAACCAATGATCATTACGTCTTCACAAGTTCAAAAAGATATAAACTACCTTACCAAAGAAAACTCGCATTCAAACCCTGAAATTGTAACCGGCATTCAGAAGGTTAAATCTACCGGCACTAATCGGTTATCAATAGACAAAAACCGATAAGAGTTTCGGTAATTAACGGTCCACATTCAAGGATTCCAAGCTTTGTGAAGCCTTATTTAGTACGTAATCTCGTTTGAATATTATGCTTAATTAACTCTGCCTTATGTAAATCGATGACACTGATAATAACATGCTCTATTTAGTATGACATTAAGTCGGAAATTAGATTACTGTTAATTAACGATTATGGTGACGCTTTCATTGTCGCCATTAGGGGTAAGGTTTATAACCGCCTCTATGGTCTAGTGGTTAGACCACCGGCTTAGACCCAGAGGTCCCGGGTTCGATTCCCAGCGGGTAGTACTACATGTTTGTGTACTCGGTTTGGTTGGTGGTAGGGCTTGTGTGTCCGCCTGGCTAGCTACCACCATCTTATCTAAACTAGTGTTCGCCTAGTGGTCGAAATTCGACCGTAATTTTATTAAGGCTGCACGGATTGTATCCTAAGCAATGAAAAATTAAAAAATATAGAATGTGAGTTTGGATTGGCATTGACAGATGTCGGCCGCATTAAAGACAAACAAGGACTTCTTGGCGGGAAAGTGAAGAGTCATGTCTGCGGTTTTGTTTTATTTTCTAAAATTTGTGTTAAGTCGAATATTAATGTGAAATAATGGTGGATTATTAACCGTTAAGTGTTCGTGAGTGTGCATGAGTGTTGGCAAATGAAACAAAACAGTGCAACGTCACTAATCAAATTCTCTCAAGAAGTCCGCTTGAGGACTTAGTAAAGCCCCACATCTTTACTGAGATACTCGAGGGGTTGGGGGTATATCATTTCTCACTTCTCATTTCCATTATCATTCATCATCATCATTTCCATTATCATTCATCATCATCTTTAGGATTATAATACTAATGAAATTAAGAAACTAATGACATGGCAGCATGGTCTATGACCTTAGCCGGTTCCTCAGAGAACAAACTATTAAAAAAAAAAAAAAAAATAAAGACAAACAATACGTGTGTGTCAAATACATAGTAGTGTGTGTAATGTTGTTTTTGTTGATTTAATGTATTTTTTATGCATAATTTAAAAAAAAATTAACATTCGAATAACCTATAAGTATTCTATATAAACTATAAGTGTGCGAAATTTCATACTCCTCCGTCCGCGCAATTTTCGTAAAAACGGGTACAAAGTTTTTGCTTCACGTATTAATATATAGATATGTCGCCATAACATCAATGTTTGTAGCGTTGTTGTGTTCCGGCAGCTAGAGATAAGATAGCCAGTGCTTCAGTTGTCCTCAACTATTAAAAGTTTCCGGGTGAATTGCGCTAACACATTCGGCCTTATCATCACTTAACACCAGGTGATAAGAATGCCAAGTGCTACCTCTCCTTAAAGGTAGAGGCGATTCTTTGCCTATTACTATAGGCACCCATGTGGTGTGGTTAGACCTGTCTCAGACTTGAAGGTCACAAGTTCGTTTTCTAGCATATGTTTGTATCATATGGTATTAGTGTTCGACACTTAAAGGGTGCGCCGTCCGTAAGTGACAAGTGTCGTATATTTTATTTGAAATCTTCGTCTATTTAATTGATGCCGCGCGGCCATACTAATTTTGTAAGGGGAATTTAACGTGTTGAAAGTCCAGTGGACTTTTTTCAACACTTTGTCTTTTTTCAAATTGTAATTTGTTCGCAGCAATATTTGCGTAAAATTATATGTAAATAATCTTAACGTGTTAATTTTGAAAATAATATTTTTTAAACCGCTCGATAAATTGAAAATGTGAGACGGACGATTTGTAGTCAAGACATTGGTGATTGTTTAGACATAATTAGAGGTATAATAATTTAGATAAACTATAAGATATATACCAGCCCGCTGAAATTATTCAACATTATTTACTTTTTACTTTGAAAGCCAAAGGCGCCCATTCAATGTCAACAACTACCGTCATTAATAGCTTGCTTACTTCTTAACTGATCTTTAGTATTTGTAAAAATATTATGATCGGATGTAAATGACGGTAGTTGTTGACATTGAATGGGCGCCTTTGGCTTTCAAAGTAAAAAGTGTTGAATAATTTCGGCGGGCTGGTTAGAACCACGATAGCTCAATTTGGAGAGCACCTGACCCGGTATGTCAGAAGGGTGTAGGTTCAAATCATGCTCGTGGAAATTTTTTCTACATTTGTGTTTTTGTAATTTGTTTCGCAACAAAATTTGCGATAAAAATTATTTAAACATTTTATAGCTTATGTTACTCAGCGCTAATGTAGCATTCTAATGGTGAAAATTTTTTTTAAATCAGTACAGTACTTTTTGAGTTTATTCGTTGCAAACATACAAAGGTTTCCTTTTTATAATATTATAGTATAGATATAGGTAATACACACATACAAGAGTCACAGGTCAGTTGATGATTGTTTTCCTAACAGACAGACAAAGTCAAAGTTATATGTTACTTTACCTCACCATCAGCTCGTGTTATGTCCCCACTGCTGGGTCACGAGCCTTCCTTAAAACAGGATAGGGAGAACGGGCCATACCACCAAGCCGGTCCAGCGTGGATTGGTGGTAACGACTGCTAATGCAACCGGGACTAACGTCTTTGCGTTCCTTGCAAAGCACGGAGGAGCTTGAGATGATAAAGTTTTGGTCACCCATCCTGTGACCGGACTTTTTGCAAAAGTGACTTAACCTTACCAATGGCAGACCGAGCGCGTTAATGTGTTTGCACACCCGATATTAAGAAAGAAACTTTCTACTTCGATTTCGCAATTTACTTAATTCAATAAACAAATCCAATTAACGATTAACAAATGAAAACATCAAGCGCCGTCTTGAAACGTGATTCTGTGCAGATAAATAAATTAAGCGATGACTGGTTGGTGCCTATATCGATATCGAAACGATTAAATTCGAATAAATAATCGGTTGGAAAAGAATCGGTTCACATCACTCCTTTTTTGGGACAGTCACGACTTTTGACACTCGAATGCACGTTCGACTTCTTGGCGGGAAAGTAAAGAGTCATGTCTGCGGTTTTGTTTTATTTTCTAAAATTTGTGTTATGTCGAATATTAATGTGAAATAATGGTGGATTATTAACCGTTAAGTGTTCGTGAGTGTGCATGAGTGTTGGCAAATGAAACAAAACAGTGTAACATCACTTTTCAAATTCTCTCAAGAAGTCCGCCTGAGGACTTAGTAAAGCCACACATCTTTACCGAGATACTCGAGGGGTTGGGGGGTATATCATTTCTTACTTCTCATTTCTATTATCATTCATCATCATCATACAAGATGGAATATTTGTATTACTTGTAAGAAAAATTACTTTGACACTGGCTAAATGTGCTAATCGCACGAAGCCATCAACTAAAGAAAAAAAAAAGTCACAACACATTGACAGTAAAGCCAAAGGACTATAGACACAAAATAAGGAGACTGCAGTAGTTTAGCTTCTAACAAACGCGCTACAGCAACGCACACAGACAAACTCTCACGGACACGGAATCTTGCAACAGCTGCGCTCGGACTGTTCCGAGCTGTTCCGAGATCTGTGTCCGTGCATCCGGTCTATGTGTGCGTTGCTCGAGCGCGGTATGCTTAGAGCATTTATGCTCTAAGGCGGTATGTGTTAAGCTTACTTTTTTTCCTTTAGTTGATGGCTTTGTGCGATTAGCACATTTAGCCAGTGTCAAAGTAATTTTTCTTACAAGTAATACTTACACAATATTTCCTTCCTGTATGATGATGATGAATGATAATAGAAATGAGAAGTGAGAAATGATGTACCCCCAATCCCTCGAGTATCTCAGTAAAGATATGGGGCTTTACTAAGTCCTCGGGCGGACTTCTTGAGAGAATTTGAAAAGTGATGTTGCACTGTTTTGTTTCATTTGCCAACACTCATGCACACTCACGAACACTGAACGGTTAATAATCCATCATTATTTCACATTAATATTCGACATAACACAAGTTTTAGAAAATAAAACAAATCCGCAGATATGACTCTTCACTTTCCCGCAAAGAAATCCATAAGCTTACTTACTGAAACTCCTTATTTTGTGTCTATAGATAAGCTTTGAATGAATGCCAGGTAGCCATTTTGCTATCTATGGTCAGGGTGCCGTGACAGGAGCTGTCACATTTACGACTTTAACGTTATGAAAATAGAGATCAAATTGAATTGGCAGTCTCTCATTGCGTTTATTGCTACCCTAAATTCAGTTCACACTTTTTGTTTTTTTTTTGTAATAAAACTATTTGAAAGGTGTATTATATGGTCAGGTAGTATATTATTATAATAATCATTGATGTGAAGAGAGAGCGATGAAAGAGAGAGATCAGCCTAAAGTCTTTTGGGTTCAAATAGCTGAAACATTTAAGATTATTTACATATAATTTTACGCAATTATATTGTTGCAAACAAATTACAATTTGAAAAAAGACAGTCTTGAAAAAGGTGCACTACCAACTATGCTATCGTGACTCAATCCAACTCGCCGAAATTAAGTAGTTGTTGACATTGAATAGGGCTCCTTTGGCTTACAAAGTAAAAGTAGATAGTGTGGATTAATTTCGGCGAGATGGATTGAGCCACGATAGCATAGTTGGTAAGTAGTGCACCTTTTTCAAGACTGTCTTTTTTCAAATTGTAATTTGTTCGCAACAATATAATTGCGTAAAATTATATGTAAATAATCTTAAATGTGCAATTTATTTACTTATTTATTTATTTATATATTTTATTTGGACAACAAAACAGATAACAATCATTGAAATATAAACAAAATTTAATTTAAATTTAAATTCTATCTTTTTTAATTTTTCATTGCTTAGGATACAATCCGTGCAGCCTTAATAAAATTACGGTCGAATTTCGACCACTGGGCGACCACTAGTAGTAATAACTACCTGACCCAGCCAGGGACCTGGGTCTTCCTGGGTCGTCTGTGCCGCTAATAGCACACAAAAATTATAGAGCAGTGTAAAACAGTGTTTACGTCAGCCTTCCCGGTAGCATAATGGTCAATGCAGCCGCCCGGAATGCGGAAGACCCAGGTTCGATTCCTGGCCGCGTCGCGTAGGCATTAATTTTTTTTCTGTATTTTATAAATATTTAATTCATCTTCAGAGCACTTTAAAGTAAAATTAGTAAAATTATGTATAACTAGATAATATATGCCCGTATGCCTTAGAGCATTAAACCAAACCGTATTCTCACAAAATTATGATAACCGGATTATAATAAGTAATTGAATGAGTGTGAAAATGAATGGCCATTTTATGTAATGACCATGGTATAGGATTACTTTGATTATGCGGGTAGAAATTATTATACAATCTATTGGAAGAGATGCAATGTTTATTGATCGACCGAGAAATGTTTACTTATTGTGTTTCGCGAACCGGAAACTTCAATCGTCTACTTAATTTTGAATAAATACTTAGTTTCTTTTTGAAAAAAAAGACAAAGTGTTGAAAAAACTCCACGAACGGGGTTCGAACCCGCATCCCATGACATGGGTCAGGTGCACTACCAACTATGCTATCGTGGCTCAATCCAACTCGCCGAATTGAATCAACACTATCTACACTTAACTCTGTAAGCCAAAGGAATATAGTTCCAAGAGTTTCTTGTTTTTTTTTTAATTCTTGGTTTTCATCTTACCTGATGTCCTAAGATGATGGTAAGGCCGAGGTTGGAAGCGTACTTTACCAGGAATCAACAACTGAAGGTACTGGGTTGTCTACCTACGCCAAATCGAACACCAACTAATCATCATCATCATCAGCTCATTTTTAGTTCCCCACTGCTAGGTCACGAGCCTTCCCTATGGATGGATAATAATAATATAATAAGACCGTTTCGGCAAACGGTCTTTTAGCCAAGAGCCTCGATCAACACCTAGAGAGGCTCTCGCTGAAAGGTTGGGTCAAGGGTCAGATGCAAAAGGCAGTACTCCTTGACACGGCACGTATTGTCAGGAGGTTCCTCACTCTGCAGCCCTAATCACCGATAGCTTGGGTCTATCTTCACTGCCGGTGGCAACCTAGGTTAAGTTTTTTATAATATTTTTTATTGTACACATGTTTTTATATAAAATATTGTAAAAAAATGTTCTTAAGATGTATATTTTAATAAAAAGAATAACAATAATAATAAATCTTTATTTGCATAGTACATGGTAGGGAGAACGGGCCATAAACCACCACGCGCGCCCAGTGCGGATTGGTGGTTGTTAACGACTGCTAATGCAGCCGGGACCAACAGCTTTACGTGCCTTCCGAAGCACGGAGGAGCTCGAGATGATAAATATTTGGTCACCCATCCGATGACCGGCCTTTGCGAAAGTTACTTAACCTTAGGCACACGACAGAGTTTTGATAATAACAAATTATTATCAAAACTCTGTCGTCTGTCGTACGCAAAATTTTTATAATAAACACTTTTGCTCAGTGGACATATTCCATAATAATAAAGGTAAATTAAAAAAAAATATTGTTGATATCGACGGTCAGAAACTCAATTGGCGTAAGGGACATAGGGCTAAAAAAAATGTATTTGAATTAAGTGTACTTTATGACACAACGTTGAAGATTATCATCAAAATATTGCGTGGTGTAAGGGACCTTTTTAAAGAGATTGCTAAAAATTTAATATACAGAATGATAGAGGAGAAAATGTTGAGTAGTATGGTGCAATAACTTTTTTTTAGCCCTATGTCCTTTACGCCAATTGAGTTTCTGACCGTCGATATACTTAATAACAAGTGAAAAGGTAGTATAAAGTATAATATAAGTCTTATTTAAAAGTTATAATAATAGAACAGAACAAAACTTAAAACAAAAAAAGAAACATAACTTTACTGAACTTAAAAAAACCAAAGAAATAAAAATAGCAAATTAAAAACTAAATGCCTATAAATAAAAGATGTCTTCCAACTGTGGGCTCATGGGAACGGTCCCAAGAATGCTGGCAACATTGCCCCTCTGGATTGCCAAGCTAATACGCTGGCAGAGGTAGCTGCCAGCCTTCTTGTCACCGGAGGCCTCAATAAGACGAGCACTTAGCTCTTTAACAAGTTGCCTTGCCTCCGGCCCCCATGGACCCATTGTTTCCACCGCAAACGGAACAAATAAATAATTACGACCCAGGTTCGCGTATTTGTGCCGTTTGCGATTTTCAGCGCTTACCGCAGCAGCCCCCACATGAAGAGAAGTGGCGCGAACATGCGAGGGAGCCACGGTGTCAGCACAGGTTGCATCCCACACCAACGGCCTGCCAAGCTTCCAGGGCCCAATGGTCATTCCGTCAGGTCTCTTGCCATCGCTACGAGAGATACCAGCTGGCTCTAAGACAGCCGGTAAACCAACGGTGGCAAAAGCACTGCGGATGATGCTGTTTAATGAAGAGTGGCGTAACATACGACCAGCACTACGAACGCATGAGAGGCCATGGTGGCCTAGGTCGCTAACAGCTTCCCCACATACACAGCGGTGAGGGTGGACTAACCTGGCGCCTAAACGGAGGCAGACCGCTATAGTGAGGGACGGCCCGTCCAACAAGGTACCGACATTGGCTGATGGTAATGCCTGGAGCCAGTGGCCTGACTCTCTCTCAGAGACGGCAATGAGACGAGCGAGCTCGGCCGTGTCAGCCGATGTGGATTTAAGCCCCTCCAGAACTTGCTTGCATAACGGCTCGTCCCATTGCTTCTGTAATTGTGGAATTAAAGGTAGATTTGAATTTTGAGAGGCGGATAACCAAGCGTTACTAGCATCTGCCTTGCACGACAACTCTACGGAACCCAAAGATGGGTTGATAATCTTCCTGTAGAGATTGTTCGTGCTATGAGCAGATGACAAAAACGCTGGCAGGGCCACGCTGGACAAATTTCTAATGCCGAGGCCTCCGAAACGTACAGGAAGTGAAGCCTGTAGCCAAATGCGGTCGTTCATTCGACAATTTAGAATTTGAACAAGAGTATTTTTAATTAAATTATCTAGATTGGACAATAGAGCAGGAAAAAGCCAGAGTTGGGAGCATCGAAGAACATAAGTAAATTTTGGAACGAAAAGACAAAAACGTATTATAAATAAGGCCATGTGTGGATTAATTTGGAATAAACGGTCTGAAGTTAAATTGAATTTAGCAATCGCTCCGTTTAAGAAAGCCGGGATGGCAGCATCGAGAAGCGGTGCGCCTAATAAAAATAACGAGTCATCTTGGAGAATTTTGATGTTGGGGGCCAGGCGACTGAAGTCAGAAACTATATCTGCTCTACGGTTCGGGGCAGAATTTGAAATGTATAATTCACACTTTGAAAAATTTAGTTCCAATCCTATAGTGCCAAATTGGTTTATTAAACTTTGTAGGTCCTCGAGAACTAAACCCGATTTGTCCCCTAAAGTGCCGTCATCGAGGTACCAGACATTAAATTTAGAATTTAGATTCGAAATTATTTGGTGTATAGCTAAAGAGAAAATTGCAGGTCCCAGAGGATCACCCTGCTGGCAACCAACGGCGGAATGTAAAAGATTGTTACGGTGAATCAAATTTGTTGGTTCACCGTAACATTGCCATAAAAATTTATATAACATGGGAAGTTCCTCTTTTACTTTTGTCAGCAGAGCACCCCTTAATATAAGTTATAATTAAATATTCAGAGTCTCTCACACACACACTCACCCCCCCACACACACACACACACACCCCCCCACACCCTCACACACACACACACACATAAAAAATAAAAAATTAAATAAAATAAAATTAGCACTCGCAGACCGGGCGCGTTAACCACTGCACCATCGAGCTAATCCTACCACCAACTACTCGACAGGGATTAATCGAAATGTCATATAATCGAATTGTTATTATAATGTAGGTACGTTCATTATATCGAACGGTCTTAACATCGAACGTTCATAACATCGAACTTTTTATGATCGATCGTTCATGAGTACGAATTATTATGAAAATTCAATGCGTGAGTGATTTTCCACGAGCGGGATTCATACCAGCACCCTCTGACATACCATGTCAAGTGATGAAGAAAAATGTGAAATGGATTTGGTAGACTTTATTTATTTATTACGCATAATTGCAATCCACACAAAATTTTATATACTTTCTTCCGATTTCCGATTCCGAGAGTTGTTTGAGATAACATTTATTTATTTATTTATTATATATTCAATACACAACTATCCTTACATATTAATCTAATGCGATAGTTGCTTACATTTAAGCATCAATAACATATTATTATTATCAACTTATTTACTAAATACATTAACTAATTAAATTTTACACATTTATACAATTAGGTACACATTAAAGTTGCATTACATACATTACAATTATTAATCTATATAACAAACTACGTATAAAACTAACTTTGCGAGTTCACTTAATTTACCCGAAAATATATCAATCTTCTCATGAATGAATGAACGAATGAATGATTGTATTAATGAATGAATGAATGATTAAATGAATAAAAGTTTATTTGGCATAAATATACAACATACAACAACAACTTGGCTTAGCTTAAGTCGAACTTTAAACTTTGTTCACTGTGATGATTGACCGTTTAAAGGGCGTTTTCGCGAGGAGGTTGCTCCTGGCCACCGGCACGGCCAGCAGCGGCGGGCGGCGTTGGCTCCACACGTATACCTCGCCCTTAAACCTCAAAAAAACAATAAAAACAAATCATATCTTCATCACTTTGGTCCCAAGACTTCACGTTTCGACGTCTCAGCCAAAGGATCAAATAATAATAGGTAAAAATCAAAAGCGATCAGATTCACAAAAAGTATTTTTTTAAATTTATATTCAGTATGCGTAATCTTTAAAAAAACTCAACAAAAAAAATTGTTTGCATATATTTTTAGACATCCATTGATTCCCCAGTAAACAAACAAGATCGTTAATAAAAAAAATGTACGGCGTTTCGGCAAAGGTTTTCTTTCACGCACAAAAAAATCCGAATATTCTTTTCAGAAGAATCACGAGAGTGGAAACCATTAACTACAAGATATTTGGCATAAATCATTCTATTTAGTGATCATGTAATGGAATAGAATCATTGAGTTGCTTATAACAGGTAAATTCAAATATTCGAAGCGTCGATAGCCAAAAAACCTCGATGATGGAAAGTTAAGCAACTTTCGCAAAGGCCGATAATCAGATGGGTGACCAAAAATGTATCACCTCGAGCTCCTCCGTGCTTCAGAAGTCACGTAAATCCGTTGGTCCCGGCTGCATTAGCAGTCGTTAACAACCACCAATCCGCACTGGGCACGCGTAGTGGTTTATGGCCCGTTCTCCCTATCCATCCATAGGGAAGGCTGGTGTCCCAGCAGTGGGGACATAAAAATTAGGACGTCTTTTGATTAACTGTGAGAAGAATGGGCGTAAGAAACTCCACATACACTTATTACACCCGTATTTATAAACAAGTCATTACTTAGCAATTACTTTGTTCTTAGAAATGTCACTAAGATCTAATTTAACTTTATATACAAGTAACGTTTAAATTAGAATAGAAGTTTTCTTATTCAATTAAATAAAAGTGTTATTGTTATTATCAAATTCATCAATTTTATATTATTTTAAACATAACACAAACTGTCACACGGAATATAACCTCAATTCTACTTGTCACAAGCTTGTCACTATGAATTCTTTGAGAAACGCTTGAGTAAAGATATTGGTGACTATAAGAATTCTAACTTTTGACGTTTCCAACTTCATCGGCTTACTAAAGACTATAAAATTTTGCTTAAGCAATTACTTTGCTTTCAGTATGAGTTTTTACTCGTTTATAAATACGGGGGTTAAAATACGCACTCACTTAAAATATATAAACAAACTGAGACCCGACTCACACTTGTCCTTTTTGGAACATAGATTCTTCAAAAACCCCCACGCTTACAAAACGCTTACACATCGGTACTTAACTGGCCAGCGGCACTCCCAAGACAATACCAAAACACAATGGGTTATAGCTTCTGGCAATACGATAATATTGTTTGTTGAACAAAGAGCCATTACCTACACATTTTATATCAATAACAATGTAAAAGTGTTGCTCACTCGTGAATGTGAAGCAACTTTCCTAATGACCGGTTATAAGATCGGTGACCACGTCTTTTAAGAGAGTAATAAGAGAATGAATGGCCCGCCGAGTGTCATCGTGTGGCCCGCGGAGCCGGGTCCCCAAAAATTTACTTTTGTTCAACAAAACCACGAATTTCTTCTATTTCACGTTCAGAATCAATACATCAAAAATGTCTAGGATCAAGTACATTTTAAAGTATCGTTAAAGAATAATATTTTTAACTTTTTTAGATCATTATTGATTCTTTTTAGTGAATTTCACGATATGAATGAAAAATTTTTTTTTAGTAAGTTAGTTTTTTTTTTTCGAAATTGGGCCCAGCTGCCGAAAAGGTTGGCCACCCTTGGTATACAGTATTGTAAGTAACTTTCGCAAAGGCCGGTAATTGGATGGGTGACCAAAAATGTATCATCTCAAGCTCCTGCGTGCATCCCGACCCGTCCCGACTGCATGTCGCAGCACCGCACTGGGCCCGCGTGGTTATTTACATCCATCGTGAAGGCTTGTGCCCAGCAGTGGGCACATAAAATGAGCTGGCAATGACCAGAGCATTAGTTTATAGTGTTTTTGTACAAGCTAAAAATACTATAGAGCTAAAGAACTAATAGCCCCGATTCAATCCAAACCCCACGGAGACCCGTTCCGATCCGAACCCCTCGGAGAATCAGTAGGGCACGAGGAGTAGCACTATTGCGATGCCATTCCCTCTAGAAAACCTCTGAGGGTGCTACGTATCACACGGCTTGTGGAACCCCAAAAAAGTCCGGTAACGCTGAAAAAGCTGTTAGAAGCAATCAGCAAATTCTAACAAAAAAAATAGATTCCATGTATGCCTATTAATAGAAGACTGTAGTTTAAGGTGAAGAGTAGGCACACTAGCGCCACCAATTGATAATTTGACAATTACTAACGGACCTGATCTTTTTTAAACGTTGCGTACCGTCCGATAACAGGAAAGCATCCATAGTATTTATTTAATAATTGTGCACTACTTTTTGTTGCGTGGTTTTTTCACAAAACGGGCTATCGCATTTATTCACAAACAATGGCCACTTTTGGTGTTAGCGAATGAATACAAAAACAAACCTAAGAGTAGTGCACAATTATTAAATAATAGATGTTTGTCTAGTTTCGGAAGGTCCGCAATGTTTGAAAAAAATCCAGTTTAGCAGTTATCAAATTAAATCCATTAGCGGCGCTAGTGTGCCTTACCCTTCGCCTTAATATGCAGTCGCAGCTTAAAGCAGTCGCATTCTGACTGCTTCAAGCTACTGCCGCCCTTAGTTTTATTAAAATGTAGTGATTACTTGTTCAGTGAGTTTTATATGACTGTCTAATGAGCGATTTTCTGACAGCCCAAATTAAAAAAGAGAAATAATAAATTGATCCACAAAAAAATAGTAGGCTAGCACCTAAAAGGGTAAGTTAGCATCTAAATGTAGTTTTAGGTGCTAACTTAGTATTTTTGTGGGTTACGTTAGGTTACTTTGGTGATCGATTAAATACAACCCATTAAAAAATAAAAATTAGTTAAAAAAAACTCGATAGATGGCGTTTTATTAAAGCCGAGCCGTACATAAAGGCTGTAATAAATTGTGCAGTGCACCGAGCGAACTTTTGCTTGTCAACCAAAAAAATAAAAAATGAGTATTTTCATTTCAGGACCTATAATCCTATTTTCCACAATTTTGTTCACAGTTTGACAGTTGCACAATATTGATATTTTCTGATAACTTGTATGTATCACCTTTTCAAGCAAGTGTTTTCCCTAAAGATGAACCTCGACACATACATGTGCTCTCCATGGACTCGCCTTTTACTAAGCGCCATCTATGAAGTCATTTACAACTAATTTCTCTTCTTTTGGGGGTCGGAAAATCGCTCATTGAAGTCTCATACTACCATAGAGCTACAGAACTAATAGCACATGAGTAAATTACTACATTGTGCTAACGGATTACAAAGTAACCAACCAAAACAAACAAAAAATGTCACAAGTTTCAACACCTAATACACTTAAAAGCCAAATAAAACCATTGCAACTGGAAATAGATGCATCAAAAAGTATTCGCTAAAAGTTCTCTAGACATTTGAAACCTTAAAATACCTCACTCTCGGGTTGCAAACTTAAATATCAGCTATAAAACAAGCACCGAACCATTTTCAACCATATTACTAAAGACCTAGAATTCATTTGCATTAAGTGAGACTTCAGGAACTGCATTAACAAGTTTGTGGTTCACATAGAGTGTTTAGTAGGGTTACCAATTCGCACTTGATAGATGTGGGAAGTCCTATAAATAATTTAATAATGTAATAGCCTACACAATGAACCGCAGCTGGGCAAATGTCTCCATCATTGAAATCTAGTAAGTATAAGATTAATAATCACGCTTTCTAAATGCGGTTTGGTACTCTGACTGTCTTTGCATTAAAAGATTCGAAAGAACACTGCACGACCAGGGAATTGAACCAAGGATCTTCGGAGAATGAGACGAGTGCTTTGTATTTTTTTTTAATATATATATTTTTTTTATTTTTTATTTTTTGTGTTTTTTTTTACATGTGATTGTCCTTTATATTATTAGTTTTTTATTTGTGATGGAAAATATCCTTTTATGATAGGGCATTTTCCAATATTTTTGACGATGTAAGGGAGAAAAGATCTGGACACTTGCTGAGATTCTTGCCGGTTCTTCTCAGTACAAGATCTCCCGCCCAGAGTAGACTTACGAACCGATGGCATAATGACTTTCATAAGAGCTATTTGTAGCCTAAACTGAATAAATGATTTTGAATTTTGAATTTTGAAATTTTGTGACATGTTTTTTGTATGTTAAGATAAGGTGAACGAGATGTTGTTAATGAAGAATACAATACTTTGAGAATTATTGTCAACTTAAATGTTTTCAGTCTTAGACGCCTGACGGAGCTCCTGAGTTCAATTACCAGGTCGATTTGATAACTATCTTGCATTTGACTAGCGTGCCAATTAAAGCAAATCCATTTACTGTAGCGATGACTCATTTCAACGAAGGAAGTGATGGTAGCCTTTACCAAGCAGTATTGCTTTTATAGACATTATTATATTTTACCTTTAAAAGAAATTTGCACGCTTGCGAGCACAGTGAATGCAATATTTTTTCGTTAAGATAATATATGTTCGTTGTATTAATATAAAAACAATATATTTAATATGTAAAGTGATACTTAATAGGAACGTCAGGGTGCGAAAGGGACAGAAAGCGTGAGTTTATTGATGTATGACAGAGACGCATGAATTAGTGAATTAGTACGATGAATGAAAGGGAAGATTAATAAGATAGGAAACGTAGTGTGTAGGAAAGAGACGGGTGATGTTAAAAAAATAAAGAACATAATGGCGGAACCGGTGTTTAATTTCTTACAAATATGTGTACCACATATTAAATAATAATATATTGTTTTTATATTAATTTTACTTTATTTTAGAATTTTAAAGCTATTAAAGTTATAATCCTACAATATACTTTTTGTTTTTTTCTTATTGTAGAAAATACAGTAATAGAAAATACGTAACTAGGATCTTACGTATTTTTTATTAATGCAGACAATATATTTCATATATGGTACTTTACTTTACTAAATTTAAAAGCTGTTAAAATTGACATCCTACACCAGGGGTCTCCAAACTACGGCCCGCGGGCCAAATCCGGCCCGCCAGTGCCATCAATCTGGCCCACGACAGCCAATGTTTTACTGTTGTTGTTTGCTTAGGTGGGCAGAAAAATTAAAATGGTTTTGGCCCTTGGAACATACCGAAAAATATTATTATGGCCCTAAGGCTTCAAAGTTTGGAGACCTCTGTCCTACACTAACTGTTCCGTGTGGTCATCCCAAGGGGCATATGGACTGTCTGGTGTCCAGTTTTTTCAGCTATCCTGCTGCAATTGCAACGGCTGTAATCGAATCCTGGACGCAATCTGATATCTGCGTTGTTTCGCTCTGATGTGATTCTGATAGGTCGATCAGTAATCAAGAATCCGATTCGCGTTCGGCACCTGAAAGGAAATGTATAGAGGGCTTCTATTTATAACAATATATAAGTTTCTACTGATATTACTAATTAATTAACTCTCCATCCGACTGGTTGTCCGAAGAAATCGCTTGAAAGCGATAAGACCGCCAAGTTGTAGCTTAGTAAATTATTTATTTATTTGTTCATGTTTATGTTTTATAGTGTTGCAATAAAAGTATTATTTATCTATCTAATTGTACCTACATACTGTTTAAGATGGCGAAAGTCAAAAATTTTTATATAATAAAAATTTAAAATGAGCACTTTTGTACTTACCTGTTACTAAATCAAAATACAATATTAGAATACATCGAGGAGCTCGATGGCGCAGTGGTTAGCGCGCCCGAAGGCCCGGTCCGATGATGGGTGACCAAAAATTTATCATATCGAGCTCCTCCGTGCTTCGGAAGGCACGTAAAGCCGTTGGTACCGGCTGCATTAGCAGTCGTTAACAACCACCAATCCGCACTGGGCCCGCGTGGTGGTTTATGGCCCGTTCTCCCTATCCATCCATAGGGAAGGCTCGTGCCCCAGCAGTGGGGACATAAAATGAGCTGATGATGATGATGATGAATACGTACATAGGATAGTGGTACCAGTCTTCGACAGGAACCAGTAATCGACAGTTGTTTCCTTTAATCATTAAGAATTAGGATCGGCGACTGATTTTAGTCTTAGCAACAGTTTAATAAATAATATAATAATTTAATTATTTTTTTTACTTTTTGTATGTCATTGTACCTCTTGTTACAAATTCAAGTGGAATAAATGAATATGAATATGAATGCAGACCACCTCCTTTCTAACTGTCAGACCGTAAAATCTGCGCTATTTTTGGCGAGAAAAATTGTGTGGAGCATGAAGCTTAAATTAGTGTAAGCCCAGTGTTTATGTTTAATAAAATGTTTTTTTTTTATCATAAACACTGGGCTCTCGTGGTTATTTGTGGTTGTTGTGTTTGTTCTCCCCATCCATCTATAGGGAAGGCTTGTGTGCCCTAGCAGTGAGGACAAAAACTGAGCTGGGTGTAACGTGTGTGATGACAAAAAAAAACTGCTAACGTATCTTTTAACTTGACCAACAAGTCTTGTACTGCTTCAAAGAAAGAGATTCAAATTCAAAAAGTTTGCATACCCAATTTTGACACACACCTTTTGCGACTACAACAAAAAAAGATACGGCCCGCCATTCAAACTGTCAGTGTCAGTTTCAGGGTTTCAAAGTCCACGATAATGGCAATGGCGCCGTCAAAATTTTCGTAAACCTACAATCATACACAAAATGCAACCCATACAATCATCACATGACGAAGTTACCGAATGTTGCGATGGAGTATTCGAAAGCAAACAGGAAATGCGCACATCACTATCCAGACTATGCTACTGCGATCTATACGTGATCGGTAAGATATGGATCCAGGCACTGCAAGCTGTTCTGGTGGGCGCAAAACTATGCTTAATCCCAGTAGTCCATGCAGCGAAGGAACTACCACCACAAAAACCACCACCTATGAAGTACAAAGATCTATCTGTATACAAATCTCCTCATTACGAGTATAAAGACTATATTGCTGACAAAGAGAAATGCCCAGCATATAACCAGAAGCTGTTACACCAAGCGTTGCTCCCACATGTTAAAAATTTTAGGCGGAAAGCGCAAGATACATTTCAGAGCACCTGTGCTTCTGCCAAAAAAACTTGCAAAGAGACTTGCTCTTCCATCGATGCTAGCAAGAAGGAGTTCAAGAGTTACATGAGGCATCCTGACAACCTTCCTTTGAGGCAGGGCGTTGTAGCCACTGGGACATTAGCAGGATTCCTCTTAGGAGGGGGAGGTGGTATACCCCGAAGATTCTTCTGCACAAGCCTAGGAGCTTTAGCCACAGGCGCGTTGTGCTTCCCAAAAGAGACTGATGAATACTTCCGTGAAGCTTGTTACCATACTGCTAAGGTTGCTCTTGCAATGTACAACTCTTTGTGCGGGAAACAGTACTCATTAAGGGAGAGGATACCTTGTAAGGACGATATGCCGCCGGAACCGAAGCCGAGGAAGCCTATATGCCCCAAGAAGTAATTAACGTTTAAGAGATTAAAGAAATTCGTGAAGTTAGAATAGAGGTAGGATTTTCTTCTAAAGCAACAGCAATAAATTGGGTTGTAAAACTGGATTGGGTTTTATTGATGTTTTGTTTGCAACCATTTATCACATCACCACATCACTAGCTGATAATGATAATGATAATAATAACGATGATAATGACGTGTCCTGACTAATTGATTTAACATCGCCGAGCTGAAACCGCTGAAGCTAATTAGATGAAATTTGGACTAGTTTAATTGAGTGACGTAACCAGCCACTAAGAAAGGATTTTGTGGAAATCATACCCTGAGGAGTCAAAAAAGGGGTGAAAGTTTGTATGAAAGTCTCTTTAGTTTTGAAGTAAAATACATGATAGGTATTAAAAACTATTTAATGTAAAAAGAAATCATTTTGTTTTTTTTTAACATGTCATTGTTTTTGTCTATAAATTGTTTGTATTTTTATTTGTAATGGAAATTGTTCTTTTATGATAGGGCATTTTCCAATATTCTGACGCTGTAGGGAGAAAAGAAATGCACTTGCCGAGTTTCTTGCAGGTTCTTCTCAGTACATATATGTACAGTACGATGACTCTTACATGTCGGAGATCACTATTCACAACAAAGAGGTTCGTAAAGTACTCCGAAATTTCGACGTCAATAAGGCCAGTGGTCCAGGAATACCAGGTAGAGTTTTGAGGAATAATTTTGCACCTGATATGTCTCCTATGTTGACGCCCTTGTATGTATGATAAAAATTTGTCATTAAAGGAGTTAGAGACTAGAACTTGATGTTTAGCATTTTGGACCGTAATAAAAAAAACACGTGTTTCAGATTTTTTGGAAACTTCACCCCTAAGGTGGTAAAAAGTTGTAAAATAATGGGATTAACGTTTATATCAGAAAACTACATATTAAGTCGTGTAAGAAGGAGAAGGGTGGAATAACTGCAAGCATGCTAACTGGCATGCTAATTGTATTCAATAGCTTACATACAAATTTTTATACTTCTAAGTCCAGAAATGACATAGTTCCATACAAACTTTTACCCCCATTCTACCCTTATACATTCTTATTATACATTCTTATAGATTTAAAAAAATATTTTACCATTAGAATGCTACATTAGCGCTGAGTAACATAGGACATAAAATTCGGTTATCGTCTTTTATATTATGAATAATTAGTTAAAAATAAATATAGGAGGCCGACGGCGCAGTAGCTAATGCGCTTGTTCTGCTATTGCTGAAGTTAAGCAACTTTTGCAAAGACCGGTCATCGGATGGGTGACCAAAAATGTATCATCTCGAAATCCTCCGTGCTCCGTGATGATGAAATGAGATGAAATGAAAATGAAAATGAAAAATTATTTATTCAGTGTCACAGAGTAGGTAATACATTAAATAAAATAAAAATAAAATAGAATTAAAAAATGCAAAGTGATACAAAAAGAATACCTTTTTTGTGCAGCATTTGTCAGAACACCAAACAATGATAAATAAATGAATTAATGATAAATTATAAATGATAATGAATTTAAAAATAAGATTGGATTGGATGACCCAATTTGTATTTCGGCCTCCATTCTGCTTATACAAACAGTGAAGTAACTGCAACAAAAAAAATCTTCCTTCAAGCGAGTGAAGCTATTAAATGCAACGATAACTATTAATTACAAACAGCTCGAGATGTCCAAAAACATGGCAATACTAAGAACAATTCATTTGTTGTTATCACTATACGTTTCGCTCGTAGGAGCAAGCGTGTGGTCTAAGTTATAGAATAGTAATAAATAAATAAATACTGTATTTTTTACAACAAAACAGATAACCGAATAACATTAGAAGACATTTTTATTATTTTCTTATTTTGCATTTAAAATGCTATATAGTTACAAGGTAAAAGCTTTTGCTAGAAAAGAAAATCAAGCAGCCTCAGGGAGCTAGACTAACAATTAGCTTCCTGATGCTGGTTGGTAAAATTTTACCTTATTAGAAGACATGCCATTACAAAGTTCTTGGGGGTTCTGGGGTTCTCGAAATTAAAAGTGACATGAAATACAATGGGTGTTATTTAAACGGTTAGCAAAGTATTCGTATTTTTGTTAGTAAAAAAAATGCTAGTTGAGCAGCAACTTATGGTCAGCAAATATTTTTAAATCAGTCTGCAGCTTATATCATTCTGAACAACAGTCTTATGCCGCTCCCCCCTTCCGTGTCTGGCCCTCGCTACACTACGCTCGGGAAAAAAAAATTAACTTAACCTAACCAACAGTAAGGATTTCTTATGCTGACCGATTGTATAATTCTGCTGACCAAATAATAATTTTGGTGACCAAATATTTATTTTGTAATACAAATAAATTATTTCCAAATACAATAATATATGAAATATATATTTTTTGCATTATTTATAATTTGACATACATAATAATGTAACATACATACTGTTTGAGAGGTTTAGGTACCTATCAAAAATAAGTTACCAGTGAATAAAAGAAAAAGGAGCACTCGTAATTGATATCATAGCGTGAGAATCAGTCACCGATTCAAAAATGGCTACACTGTACATATTATTTTTAATGTTTTAAAATATAATTGAAATAAACTAGGTATTAGAAATGAAGCTTGCAAAAGCACAGCACCTGATTGTGATCTTACTTATGTTAACACATCATTTTTGTACAGCAACAAGATAGATTTTCTTTACAGAAAACGTAATGGATGAAAGCAATATGGGAAGGCTGTACCTATGTAAATGCAAGTACATAGTATTATTGTTTTTTTAAGTTACTGATCTTAAAATAAAATATGGCCCTTATTACTCGCAAGGAATGTATAATTCTAACAGTAAAAGAACTTTTGGAATTTGACTATTAGTTCCAGAGATTACGCTTCACAAATAAACAAAGTCACAAACTTTACCTCTTAATTAATTGTATATTGTGTATAAATATTTTCATCATCTCAGCCAAAAGACGTCTACTGCTGGACAAAGACCTGGTTTTGTGCTGCTCGCATCCAGCAGCTCGCCGCGACTTTTACCAGATTGTCGGTCCACCTTGTTGATAGATATACTATAGACTCCTTGTGTGTATCAGCTGACGCTTGACGTTGATTATCGCTAATCGCTCACAACTTACACCACACACGCCTCCCAGAGTGCAAGGCAGTTTGTACTTACGGTCACATAATGTAAAGGCTTTAACGTAGAGCTGTGCATTTATAGACATCACCAACGTATTTATCAAATAATAATCATAAATAAGCTTTATATATGAGCTCGTCTGCGTGAATACCAGACAATAGACAATTAGAATAGAATTTTAATTGTTATCGGCCGGTGACCGGTCGCTCGACACACAAGGGGTGTCCACTTCAGTGAGAGTGTTTGTTTTACAACATCTAATGCTTTAGTTATTTTTTTATAACTGAGCTTTTAATGCGGTGTTTTAGTTTTAAATGAATGTAGCTTCTTTCTATCCCTCTTTGGCAAGTTCTTATTTTGTTGAGACAGGACTTTTTGATCAGATCGTTGGCCCACCTCGTTGATAGATTTAGAGACTCTTAAAAGATTTGCGTGTCAGCTGACGCTTGACGTTTATTGATGCTGATCGCTCACAACTTACACCACACACGCCTCCCAGGGTGCAAGGCAAACTGTTACATACGGTCACACAATTTAAAGTCTTTAATGTAGAGCTGTGCATTTATAGACAACACCAATGTATCAAAGACAATGTCAAATCATTCATTCGATATAAGCCTTCACAGGCATTTATTGACGTCAAAAGTTTAAAATCCAAATAATTATAAAACAACCAAAAAATTGTTTTAATTTTGGTATTTTGGGATTTTGCTCAAACTCAGGAGAACTCAGGAGGCTTATTTCTTTTTCTCCATGTTTACATCAAAGTTACAATCATGTAATATAACATACAATATCATGTAATTAACCGCCTCTGTGGTCTAGTGGTTAAGACCACCGGTTTAGACCCAGAGGGTTCGATTCCCAGCGGGGGGTACATTTTTGTGTACTCGGTTTGGTTGTTGGTAGGACTTGTTTGTCCGCCTGGCTAGCTACCACCATCTTATCTAAATATGTCGCCATAACATCAATGTTTGTAGCATTGTTGTGTTCCGGCTAGAGATAAGATAGCCAGTGCCTCACTAGTTGAGGATCCCGGGTGAAGTGCGCTTCCACCAAATGGCCTTATCATCACTTAACATCAAGTGAGATCAAGGCACTGTGCTTACCCATAAATATAAAAAAAAACAAATTTAGTACAATTTTGTACCTACTCATTAATAATAATATTCAAGTCAGTGCAACCGATTTATTTACGCATTCATTTGTCTGCAATATAGTAATTTAGCGTATAATAAGCTTTCCTAATTAAAGTATGTTTCATTTGTGTTTTGAATTTAGTATAATCAACATGTGAGCATGGCAACGCTACAAGATAAAATTTTAGTAGAAAAAATCTACCAGCATCAGAAAGCTCGAGTGGAAACGAACCCACGTCCTTTGGATAATCGGTCCAATGCTGTGACCGCTGAGCTACCGAGGGTAGTTTTTTTCTTAGGTTGATTTTTCTAGTAATGTTGTAATTTGTTAATATATAAGGTCACATTTTATCAACTGCAAATATTTTGAGGATAAATTCAACAACATACATAAACTATTTTTTATGAAAAAACCTTTATTTTTATACGCTAGTCTTCAAGAAAAACGCCAAAAGACATTTCGATTAAAAAGAAAAATAAAGCACTTTCGGTAGTTTCAATTGAAAGGAGCCGAAACAGAGAGGCCGCTTTAAAAAATATTAAAATTTTTGTGTCAGGAAAAGTAAAAAAAAACTTGGCTGAATTTCTTTTTAATGCTACGCCCTTATTTCTCTGATATAATTATGTTTTGTCAAAATATTTGCAGTTGATAAAAAGTGACCTTATATATATAGCACTGACTGACCCGGCGGACTTCGTACCGCATTTCCTTTTTTACATTTTTAATATAGCCTATGTTACTCAGCGCTAATGTAGCATTGTAATGGTGAAAGAATTTTTTAAATCGGTTCAGTAGTTTTTAAGTTTATTCGTTACAAACATACATACATACAAAAATACAAAGGTTACCTCTTTATAATATTAGTATAGATTGTGAATGCAATAATCAAAATAATTATAAATGCCAACGCTACACTGCTGGTGTTGGGATTTCCCACGTAGACACAAAGGAAGCCTCTGTCTATTATTAGTTTGTAAGTGACACCAGTATTCAACAGGATCCAGTGGTCGACATTTTTTCATTCAACCATTGAATACAGACCACCTCTTTACGACTAAAGAGCTACCTTAGTCTAACACCCGTTTGCACTATTCTTATAAATCGCCTAAGTCTTTGCCTAACTACTACCCGGTCAAGTTAACTCGGCACCTGAGTGCAAGCGACGTTTTCGAGCCAGGTGTCGACTTAACTTGACCGGGTATTAGTTAATCCAAGACTTAGGCGATTCATAAGTTTAGTGCAGGTCTTCTTGGCGGGAAAGTAAAGAGTCATGTCTGCGGTTTTGTTTTATTTTCGAAAATCTGTGTTATGTCGAATGTTAATGTGAAATAATGGTAGATTATTAACCGTTAAGTGTTCGTGAGTGTGCATGAGTGTTGGCAAATGGAACAAAACAGTGCAACGTCTCTTTTCAAATTCTCTCAAGGAGTCCGCCCGACTTAGATTGGTTATATGGTATAAGCCGCTCGAGGACTTAGTAAAGCCCCACATCTTTACTGAGATACTCGAGGGGTTGGGGGGTATATCATTTCTCACTTCTCATTTCTATTATCATTCATCATCATCTATATTGTTTATTTATGTATTACTTGTTAGAAAAATTACTTTGACACTGGCTAAATGTGCTAATCGCACGAAGCCATCAACTAAAAAAAAAAAGTTTAATGCAAACGGGTGTTAGTCTTATTCTATCTGAATTAGTTGCCATAACAATAATGTTATTAAATTGTTTGTTTTTTTATATTAGAAGGAGGCAAACGAGCGGGCGGGTCACCTGATGGGAAGCAATCACCGCCGCCCATGGACACCTGCAAGACCAGAGAAATCGCAGATGCGTTGCCGGCCTTCTGTGTTTCGACAGATAGAGATGAGATAGCCAATCCCTCAGTAGCTAGCGGCCTTATCATCACTTAAGTAATATCAGGCGAGATAAAAAACCAAGCTCTTTTTATTAGTAAAATAAAAAAAAAATAGAAAATCTAGAGAGTGTTTTCAAAAATGTTTTTTTAAACTCTACTTTTATAATGGTAGTTGATTGATACCAAAGACTTCACAAAAATTATATAATAATCAGTTTAAAAAATATGTGGTCACACATCCGAGTACCTACAGCGTCCAAGGTAGCTCAACAATTACGATCTACAACATAGTGAAAGAATCATTGACATAGCAACCGCACCGTCACAATGTGTTAACAGCATATTTCACGGTGTGCCACTTCTATTCATTTCGTAGCCCAATAAAAAGGCAATAACACTGGCGGATCATAAAAACAACCAAAAACTCTTTTCGTAGATAACCACCGTCCATTTTACTTGTAGGGAACATAATAAAAAAAAGCCGTTATCGTCAGATTAAGACGTATGATACCGCGTGACGTCACGCCCCGCGCGGCAAAGTCAACTCTATCTTTTGACCATTAAAAACTGTTTGGTCGGTAAAGTAAATGCGCTTTATAGTTTTTTATAGTGTCCACACTTTATTGCTGGCCGGTTCCTTTATTGTGGTGTTACGACTTTTTTTTAATTTGCAATGACATTTCTTTTTCTTTTTTATTCTTACTTTGCTCTAAATTTTTCTCTTGCGGTAAAGAGGTTTTAGCTTGTATCAATCGTAAATAACAGTCCACCGGTACATTTTGCAAAATTATACACGTTTAAAGGCTTGTTCAAGAGAGTCTCATTAATTACGACGTGACTTTACCCAGTATATTATAATAAATACTATTAAGTAATAAATAATAAACACAAACAGAAACAATGAAAATTCAATCAATCAATCAGTTTTATAGGAGATTTAAACTTCTTGGTTCAAACTCTTTATCACCTCTTTGGACTAAAACAAATGAATTCACTTCTTATTTTATCTTTTACTAACAACATGGATCATTGGTATGAAAATAAAATAATTCTTATTATTAGTATGATACAATTAAAGTTTAGATAGATACCTAGATACTTTATTGTTCACACACACACGCAAACGCAGTCTTTTCGCTACAAGCGATGTCTTCCAAAATCTTTGGTTTGAGAACCCAAGAGACATACTAAAGAAAACACTGAATTTGTTAGCTTTAAATGGAACAACTTTTACGGATCTACTCGTTATACATTAGTATTAATTAATGTTTATCACGTTTCGAACCCTTAGCAGGGTCCGTGGTCACGAGGAGACTGAGGTGTTGGTCGTCTAGGGTCGTCTCATAATAAAATTAGTTGATAGCTTGTAAACCCTTATTTTCATTTAATCACGTGCGTTCCGTTTTACGCAGAATATGAGGCGACCAACACCTCAGTCTCCCTGTGACCACAGACCCTGAAAAAGGTTCAAAACGTCAGGATAAATATTAATTAAAAAATAAACGTGAGCAGATCTGTAAGAGTGGTTTCATTTCAATGTATAGTTAGAAAACAATATTGTAAGCTTTACATAGGTAATAAACTAGCGACCCGCCCCGGCTTCGCAAGGGTGCAATGCTGATACTAAATATACTACAGAATATCTTTATATACAATTTATACATATAAACCTTCCTCTTGAATCACTCTATCTATTAAAAAAAAACCGTATCAAAATCCGTTGCGTACTTTTAAAGATCTAACCATACATACGTACATACATAGGGACAGACGAACAGCGGGAAGCGACTTTGTTTTATACTCTGTAGTGATGACATTCTTTTAACACTCAGAACCCTCGGTGCGGTGACAAACGGACAGACTTGTCTCGTTTTTTCGTAAATTCAAAACGTATAATGTCTGTAAGTGTTGCATTCTAGTCCGTCAGGTTTTCAGAGTCAAAAGGTCGTGAGTACTATTACAAAATAAGGAGATTCAGAAGGTAAGCTTAATACAGCTCTCGAGCAACGGCCACAGATCTCGGAACAGTTCAGAAAAATACTGTTTCACCTCAGCAAGCCCCAATAAAGATATTTAGAATTTGAAAGAAAGTAAGAAAGAAAAACATTTATTAACCTCACACAAAAAAAAGACAATTACAAAACAAAGAAAAAACAGATCAATTAAGACCAAAAAACAAACAGCTAAAATAGAAAAAGAGCAATGGTGTGTGTGTGTGTGAGGCCAACTAGAGCCCACCTCAGCGTAAGCTGCTGTGGCATTGAGCACAAGGTCGCAGCAGCGCTGGTCTTCCGGTGGGACCTATTTGGTGAGGTTCGTCTCTGTTTCGAGTAAAATTAAATACAATAGTGTGTCACATATACATAGAATAACATAAGTGCATAATGAATTTATGATGAATAACATTAAAACAATAATAAATATAATATAGAACGAACTTGTGGCTTTGTGTGATGAATTGGTGAAAAAGTACAAGAAATTCTATTCTTAGCTTTAATCAAGCTTAAAAGTGGATACTATACACAAATTTTATTTATTTTGTCATTTATTGAGTTGAAAGCTTACTGGTCGAGTGGCTGCGTTGACGCAGAAGAACGGTGTCAAGTTTGGAGTGCCTCGGTTTGTTTCTCTGGCATTTTTCTTATTCCAAAGTTCTAAAAGTTTACATAAACGCTTCCATATAAACCCGTCCCTGCTTCGCACGGGTGGACATTTTTTTAAAATATAGCCTATGTTACTTAGCGCTAATGTAGCATTCTAATGGTGAAAGAATTTTTTAACATCGGTCCAGTAGTTTTTGAGTTTGTTCGTTGCAAACATACATACATACATACATGCAAAAATACAAAGGTTTCCTCTTTATAATATTAGTATTAGGTTTGTAAGGGAGTGATGCCTGAAGTAGGTTTCAAAGAAACCTGATTTACAAGTCACCAATCCCAGCTCAAAACTATATTAGTGAACACTTTGTACACAGTTTTTAAATGTATGCGTTACTCGAGCGCGTTTTTATGAACCTTATCTTCTGGCTCTCGTTATTTTGTGGTCCTGTGAGTCATATCGTTTTAGTCTACGGAGAATTTCTCTTGAGTTTTCTACTGGTTACGATTAGTAGCAGTAAGATTTGTAATAAAGATTTGATTTAAATCATCATTTGCCGTCTGTTAATGTCCCTGCCTCAAGGAGAAAAGAGGTCCTGGCTTCAATTCTTAGGTAGGACAAAGTTTGTAAAACAATCAGCATTTAGCTAACGTATCAATTGTAGCGATGCTAGCGTGGTTGTTAAGCCAATACCCATCAATTGTAGCGATGCTAGGGTTGTGCTTAAGCCAATACCCATCAATTGTAGCGATGCTAGCGTGGTGCTTAAGCCAATACTCATCAATGGTAGCGATGCTAGCGTGGTGCTTAAGCCAATACCCATCAATTGTAGCGATGCTAATGTGGTTGTTAAGCCAATACCCATCAATTGTAGCGATGCTAGAGTGGTGCTTAAGCCAATACCTATCAATTGTAGCGATGCTAGCGTGGTGCTTAAGCCAATACCCATCAATTGTAGCGATGCTAGCGTGGTGCTTAAGCCAATACCTATAAATTGTAGCGATGCTACTAGCGTGGTGCTTAGCTTGGGCTTTCCTCCCTAAACCGATTCATTAACCTACTCCTTCAAATCAAAGTTTCAGTAGGGGCTCCATACACACTATTTGTGACACGCCAGGTGTGTCATGAGCCTCGCGTTATGATAACACGCCTGACGTGTCAGCGACTACGAATCGGTTAACAGAGGTTGGCGGGTTTTAACGACAGCTTTCTTACGATAACAAACAACAGAGACTAACGATTTACCCTGCCTTCCAAGGGTGGAGGAGTTCCAAACATTTTATATTGACCACCCATCCCATGTACCGTCATTGCGAAAGTTGTATAACTTGCAGGATCGGAACCCGAACGCTCTAGTTAATACCTTCTATGCGAATACTAGTATCTTATTCATAGGTTAGAATCAATCTGTGTTTGGCTTTGTCTGAAAATATGAAAAATATTTTATATATATATATATTCCTGTAGATTCATCTTATAAACTTTCTTTTTAATTACTTGTAAAGATGCCGAAAACACAAAGAAAAGTCACACAAAAGAGCTGTTGTATTGTATATAAATAAATCTCCAAGTACGAATACCTTTTAACATTAAATAACACTGTCTATAGCTCGTATTAAAATCGAGAGATCTCCATTCAGCCGAGATAAAAAAAGAAACATAAGCACGCCTCTTTTCGCAATTAATCAAAAGAGTCTCTAAGACGGCTCGCTCTTTTTTCTCATAAAAGTTTTGCATCGATGCATTGACGGACCTCCTTTCAGCGACTGTCAAAGTGACAGCTGATTTATGATTTTCCATTGTGGCAACACCGGGCGTTCGTTATGGCGCGAAACCCATTTATACCGCTAATGACATTTGGGGATGCTCAAACTCAAAACGCCGTATAATAATGGCGAGCGAGCGGCAAAAAGTTTTGAGATTAAACTTTTTAAGAGATAAGCGTCTCGCGTATTGTGTATTGTGAATTGTGATTAATTTTTATTTGGGGTCGACGATCTTTGAACTGTTCTGTTCAACAGGTTAATTACTTTACTATTTTCGGTGCGTTGACTTGATGATTTTTGTTTAAGTATAATAAGCTGTTAATGTTGGATGATGTCTGCACAAATATTATCAAGATGACTTATAGTATTACAACATACTTCAAAATGATAATGGCTCAGATTTTTTATATGATTACGTCATCATTTAAACGCCCCACGGCTGGGATCAGGCTCCTTCCCAGTCTTCACACAATTTGTTTTTATTGTCTTTCTGTGATAAGATGGTGGTAGCTAGCCAGGCAAACAAACAAGCCTAACCACCACCAAACCGAGTTCCTACAAGGATATACCCCCCCACTGGGAGTCGAACCCGGTTTCTATGGGCTTAAACCGGTGTTTAGGCTGCAGCAGCTGCAGTTTTAAGTAAAATAGAAACAAAAATAGAAAAAAATTTATTTGGTACAATCACACATGCAAATTCAAAACACAGGGACCATTAGTATACTATTACTAAGGACATACATGTACAGTAAATACTACACTTCTTAAAATTATGGTTATTATGTTTGAAATGTTTTTGTCATCATGCTAAGCCTTTAAAGAGGTCGATGGAATGAGGAGCTCGTTGGTGCAGTGATAAACGCGCTCGGTCTGCGATTGCTGCAGTTTCGCAAATGCCGGTCATCGGAAGGGTGACCAAAAATTTATCATCTCGATCTCCTCCGTGCTTTTGAAGGCACGTAAACACGCTTGTCTCGGATAGATAGAAACAATGAAGGTCCTGTGCGGATTGGTGGTTGTTAACGACAGCTAATGCAGCCGGGATCAAACGGCTTAACGTGCCTTCCGAAACACGGAATTTTTAAAACCGAGCGCCATCTTTTTATTTGTCCAAAACCGGTACTTTTTGTTTTTTTTATTGCAAAGTAGTTAATAAATTATATCACGTTGCTCGATTAGGCCGATTTCTGACATATTGTTTTGATAAAGTGAATAATGCATGCGTGCATTAGCAAGACCATCCGAAATCGGGCTTTTGTATATTTAATAGTTAGTTTAATTTATTTTAGTGAGATTCGGACTTTTTTTTACCCTTTTTTGCAGTCCCCAAGCTGCAGTGGGCATGCGTTATCAGTTTTTACCATTGAAAATGGTTATCGGATGCAAATCGCCTGAAACGTATTTTTGGCCATAGCTCCAAGGATTTTGGGAGAATCGAAATGAAAATAGTACCAAGAATTGAGGAATTTATCGAGACACGTGTGAGCGTTTGAATTTTGAAAAATGTAAAAAAATCGGGTTTTTTGGGCGGTGTTTGTATACTAAATTATAATTACAATTTTTAAAAAAAACCGACTAAAGAAAAAACGAAAAAAAATGGTCCTACAAAATAGTGAACTTTTTAAAAAACTTAACTTAAAAGGTTAATAATTGTGATATATGTCCCTTTAGATTTGTTATTGTAGAAAAACGGGTATTTCCGTTTTGATTATTGACCGATCGTCATGGTAATCGTGTTAAAAGATGCGGATGCAGGCGAGAAGTGCATTCAGGTTGGAATTGTGTTATTTAAAATAAAATGTTTATTTTTCGTAAATTGTTGTATTCATTTTCAATGCTCCGATTCTTGGGGGGACTGCGAAATCTGTGTATTTTTTCCTCCTTACGGTTAAGGACTTGACTTTAATTGATACTGCCAAAGGTGGAAGCGCACTTCACTCAGAGCACAAAATATACTGGTTTGAGATGGTTCCCGTGTGTCCGTGAGAGGTTTACCATAATTATATTTTAACAGCTCCATTCTTCAGATATAATATTACCATGTAGTTTCTTCAACGTACTAGGTAGTGTCGCACTTTTAGATTATATCGATTAATTCGTAATTCAATTTAATCGATACAAAAACATCGCTATGCTTCCCTACCGAGGTCCCACCGTCTCGCCCGCGCCGTGATCTCATTCCTGAAGTCTCCTTACTTTGTGCCTGGAGAAAGTTGTAGCGATATCTTTATTCCTTTGTCCCAGCTGTGGGACTAATAACTGACTATGCTTTTATTTGTTTATTTCTCGTAAAGACTTACTTTTCACCGAATTAATAACTTTAACTTACACCTACTTTTCGATCGACTGTAACATGTATTACATTATTATCTATAAGTATGTAACTACATAATACATGCAATGTAACAGGACACTCGGTCCTGCTTTGAGTGAACGCTCCTCGCCAGTAATGCGCTGGCAGGCACTGTAAACACGCGCTATCATTTATTACCAATATAAGGTATCAAAAAAACTAATAGTATTTTTATTCAAGATCATAACTCTAACATATATAACTATTACAAGTAGGTACTTAGTATAAAAATTAATTTAGATGTTTTTCTGGCAAATCATTGGTATCTTTATTTATCTATGTTTTAATCTGTTCATGTATATTTGTGACCAAAAATTACGTTTCTAGACATATGAATAGCTGTAAAGAAAGTATATTACTGTAATTTATGTATTACTTACTAACTTAATAATTATAGTTATAAAATGAGGTGTATCCTCCTACGTTTTCTATAGAAGGGAAACACCATTTTAAACGTTTGAAAAAAGAACACACTCTACAGAAAAAAGAGCAAAGTCATCAAAATCGATTTGAAAATCGAACACCAAAAGTTAAAACTAAATACGGACAAATTCGCCAATCCAAAACAGACCAGTCTAAATTGACCTCTGTTCCATTTCACACACCATTCGAAAGTGAACGGCTCACTGTCTCGCATAGGCCAGATTGAGCTGGCCACTTTTTACTAGATATTGGTTACGCGCTAATAAAGAGAAATGTCTGTTTTTTAAAACGGTTGAACATCAGTTGGGTCGTTTTGTTTTTTTTTTACTTTTTAAATAGTTTTGAATTGGAACTGCACGAATCGCAAACAGACTATTATTGGTTATTGGCGGGAAAGTGGAGAGTCATGTTTGCAATGAATGGTTTACAAAGGTAGGTATTGTATATGCATATTTAAATAGGGATATAGCTGTATATGTTACGGTATATTTACCTTTTCTGTTTATATATATCGAAAAATTAAATACAATTATTCAAATAATTTGACAACTTTACACCTTTAAACCTAAAATTACTTACCTATATTGTAAAAAAATATATGTATGTATGCATGTATGTATGTAATGTAATCTTTGGCCCGTTGTTACAATGCCGTGTACGATTTTTATTGGTGCTTACATATTTTAATAAAAAACCTGAAATGTAACTGCTTTGAAATGACGAAAAATTATTTCACGCGGACTACCTAAAAAAATGACGTTGCACTGTTTTGTTTCGTTTGCCAACGCACGGCCACCAATCCACCGTTGCTTAACATTAATATTCGATTAAAATTAAAAAAAATAAAAACCACAACGCAAACATATTTCTGTACCTTCCCACCAAGAAGTCTTTAAGGCTTTTACTTTAACTCATTTTGACACTTGCTGTCAAACTAAAGATTATTTAAATAAAGAACGAAACAAAGATGGTTGGAACGTAAGTAATACGAATACTTTTCGACGCAATAAAAAAAGGCATTGTTCGTACCGTGCAACGCAAGCAAATCACACTGTTCCGTCGATTTGTCATAACATATTATGAGAACTTAAACTCTACTATAACAAAGGGCAATAAAATACGTAACAGGCAACCCTGACGCTCTTTAAAGGAAACAAAACGTAATAAGCCATGTTCAAAAACAAATTCGACTTCTTGGCGGGAAAGTGAAGAGTCATGTCTGCGGTTTTGTTTTATTTTCTAAAATTTGTGTTATGTCGAATATTAATGTGAAATAATGGTGGATTATTAACCGTTAAGTGTTCGTAAGTGTGCATGAATGTTGGCAAATTAAACAAAACAGTGCAACGTCACTTTTCAAATTCTCTCAAGAAGTCCGCCCGAGGACTTAGTAAAGCCCCACATCTTTGCTGAGATACTCGAAGGGTTGGGGGTATATCATTTCTCACTTCTCATTTCTATTATCATTCATCATCATCATACAGAAACGAAAAATTGTTTATTTATGTATTACTTGTTACAAAAACTACTTGACACTGGCTAAATGTGCTAATCGCACAAAGCCATCAACAAAAAAAAAAAAAAAAAAAAAAAAAAAACAAATTCACTTGGACGTTTGAATGGTTTGAATGTTGTGTCGAGAGGAATTTCGAGTGTATTGTGAATTAGGTAAAAGTTGGTAGTATTTAGATATTATGAGAAGCTCGATGGCGCAGTGGTTAACGCGCCCGGTCTGCGAGTGCTGAGGTTAAGCAACTTTCGCAAAGGCCGGTCAACGGATAAGTGACCAAAATGTATCATCTCGAGCTCCGTACTTCGGAAAGCACGTAAAGCCGTTGGTCCCGGCTGCATTAGCAGTCGTGAACAACCACCAATCCGCACTGGGCCCGCGTGGTAGTTTATGGCCCGTTGTCCCTATCCATCCATAGGGAGGGCGTACCCTCAGTGGGGATATAAATGATGATGATGATATGATAAAGTTGCTAAAAAGTTTCTCTAGTGACTAACCAATCAACTACCCAATGGCAACTGTCAAGTTATTTTTTAATCTGTACTTATTGTTTTAAATTGTAACTACTAATATGGACTTCTTGGCGGGAAAGTGAAGAGTCATGTCTGCGGTTTTGTTTTATTTTCTAAAATTTGTGTTATGTCGAATATTCATGTGAAATAATGGTGGATTATTAACCGTTGAGTGTTCGTGAGTGTGCATGAGTGTTGGCAAATGAAACAAAACAGTGCAACGACACTTTTCATATTCACTCAAGAAGTCCGCGTGAGGACTTAGTAAAGCTCCACATTTTTACTGAGATACTCGAAATACTTCTCATTTCTATTATCATTAATCATCATCATACAGGAAAGGAATATTATTTATTTATGTATTAAGGTGGACCGACGATCTGGTGAAGGTCGCGGGAAGCCGCTGGATGCGAGCAGCACAAAACCGGTCGTTGTGGAGATCCTTGGGGGAGGCCTTTGTCCAACGGTGGACGTCTTTTGGCTGAGATGATGATGATGATGATGATGTAAGAAAAATTACCTTGACACTGGCTAAATGTGCTAATCGCACAAAGCCATCAACTAAAGGAAAAAGAAAACTACTGACATTTCTATTATTTGGAATTTTGCATTCACAATAGGTACCATAGACAACGTGTAAGATAAAGGTGTGTTAAAAATGAAAAGATCCAAAGTGTATCCGCTCTAGATTTGTATGTGTTGTTACTTAGGCATAATTATTAACTTTAATTAAAAAAAAAAGTAAAAAAAAATAAAAAAAAAAAATTAATAAATTTGTCATAAACCTGTGATTTTTTTTTTTTGTAAATTAAATACTTATTAGTGAAGTCATGCGCGTCAAGCGCGCAAAAGCAAGCAGCACTGGTCATAAATGTTAGTACACAGAGGTAACTAAACCACTGGAGCTGTGACTTGTTTATTTTGATATGACATCACAATAGAAATATTAAATTAAAAATTTCATAACAATTTAAAGTAACTAGTTATGTCTAGTAACTCTGCATACAAGATCTAGGTTGGAAACACTCTGTATCTTTTACCTTTCTGTTATACGTTGCATAGTTAAAAGATATTTTTTTACTAAAAAAAATAGTCGTGGGTTCGATTCTCACTCTAGTTGAGACTAGTCGATTTGTTTTAGCAAAAGTTTATCTTGAAACTGATTTAAAAAAAATGTGATTAAAAAAAAATTCGCTCGCTTCGCCGTTTCAAGTTCTACATATAATTCTTTCACACTACACCGCCGGTCGTTACGATTGCTCGAAAATGTGTAAAAGGGCCTTTTATAGTCGGAGAATATTAAGGCGTGGCACACGAGAAGCGAACACTGTTTTTATGGAGTCTCCTATATGAATCTGAAAGGTGTTTGGTCGAAAAATATTTCGAAAGTTTTCAGGAAAAGTCAAACAGAAAAGAAGAGCACTCGTTTATTTTTATGAGACAAAGAAAAAATTGCAATATTATGAAAATAAAAATAGAGCAATAATAGCGTGCTGATACTTCCAATACCCATCAATTGTAGGCGTATAACTTTACTTACTTTTAGAAAACTACCAGAACTGTCAAAAAAAAAATTTTTTTTTGTTTTATTTTAATCAAAACGTTATAAAGCCAATAAAATAAAACTTCAATGCTACTACGACGATGCTACATCATCGTCAAGTGATGCGCTTTAAAACATTTTCTCTTGAAAATAGCATCCGTTTTAAATGCTATATTACAAATGGCTCGAGCCCAAAATGCCTTACAAACTAATTATTATTTTCGTCCTGATTACTAGAAATTACGTTTTAAAATAATCTTTCGCGCTTATAATCTTTCGACATTTTAATTCATTTAGGTAACAAACTGTAAATCTCACAAAAATCAACATCATCATAAAAAAACCGAAAGACGTCCACTACTGGACAAAGGCGTCCCCCAAGGATCTCAACATTCTCCGGTTTTATATCACTCGCATCCAGCGGCTACCCGCGACTTTCACCAGATCGTTGGTCCTTCTTTGAGCAAATACTATTCGATGTAACAATATTCTATTTTTAATACGATACCTGTCTTTATAGCCGACCTTCTTGAACGCCGTGAAAAAACACCTTTTGTTTTTTTTTTTTGCGTTAGGGCCACAAACGCAGCATCGTATGCGTCTTGATTTAAGATGGTATGATGGCGAAAATAAAAATGGTGCACTGATTAGAACTGCCTTTGGCGATAGATAGAATTGATGGATTGTCAGTTTTTTAAGAAGCTACTTACTTACCTACTGTAACTCATTACATCTCGTTACCAGCTCATTTTATATCCTCACTGCTCGAGCAAGAGCCTACCTTATAGATGGATAGGGAGAACGGGCCAGAAACCACCACGCAGGCCCAGTGAGGGGAGGTGGTTGTTAACGACTACTAATGCAGCCGGGACCAACGGCTTAACGTGACTCACGAAGCACGGAGAAGCTCGAGATGATACATTTTTGGTCACCCATCTGATGACTGGCCTTTTCCACATTTATAGTGTACTTCAATATCATAAATTCAGTCACACGAACATTTTTTTTCTATATTAACTTTTAGGTTATTTTTTAGTTTCTTCTCCACAGCTTAAAAATAGACGTCCTGAATGGATAGTAGGTAAAAAATGTGTGGACGATTCAAAAGCACTTTTCTAAAGTTTATTTGAATAAAAACTTTTGACTTTGACTTTGACATTGAACTGTCAACAACTTTCTATAAAGTTTAAATATTTATATAAAATACAGTGAAAAAATTAAACGCCCACCCGACCCAGCCAGGAATCGACCCTGGGTCTTCCGCAATCCGGGCGGCTGCACTGACCGTTATGCTACCGGGAAGGCTGACGTAAGCGCTGAATTTTGTCACTGCTTTTTGATTTTTGAAATGCTTTAGAGCGACACTAGTGCCATATATCCAAAGGTGATTGCAACCGATGGACATGCAGATTCATCTTTGCAGATGAATACCACAAATTGACAGCACAACGCTATAGTAAAATTTTTACTTTTTATTTTTAAGTGTTAATTAGCAATTAACACTTAAAAATAAATAGTAAAAATCATAGAAAGTTTCATTACAAATCGGCTTTTTGGTTTAAAAAAGATCTTTAACTTTGTAAGTATGTAACCTCGAAATGTGAAATAGCGCTGACAACCATGGAAATGCGCTCTCTGTCGTGCATACAAGCAAAAGGGATGCAAACAGTACGTGATCCACGGAAATCAAGTCAGAATATTTGAAATCCGCTATTAATTTAAAATCTAGATTGAAATGAAACAACTTTTACGGATCTATTCGCGTGTATTTTACACATTACTTTTAATTATCCTGGCATATCCTGTAGGAGCTCGATGGCGCAGTGGTTAACGCGCCCGGTCTGCGAGTGCTGAGGTTAAGCAACTTTCGCAAAGGCCGGTAATCGGATGGGTGACCAAAAGTTTATCATCTCGAGCTCCTTCGTGCTTCGGAAGGCACGTAAAGCCGTTGGTCCCGGCTGCATTAGCAGTCGTTAACAACCACCAATCCGCACTGGGCCCGCGTGGTGGTTTATGGCCCGTTCTCCCTATCCATTCATAGGGAAGGCTCGTGCTCCAACAGTGGGGACATAAAATAAGTTGATGATGAAGTGTTGGTCGTCTCATAATTAGTTAGTAGCTTGTATACCCTCCGACTGTATACCGCCTTTACCCTCGACGACCAACACCTCAGTCTCCCTGTGACCACGGACCCCGCAAGGGGTTCGAAACGTCAGGATAAACATTAATTAAAAGTAATGTGTAAAATAAACGCGAGTAGATCCGTAAAAGTTGTCTCCTTTCAATGTGTAGTGTTGGCGTAAATTTTAGAAAACAATATTTAAACCTAGATGTTTTTTTTAACACATAAGAGTTTTTCTAATAAGTAGGTATACTTAATTTCATCGACGTAAAAGATAATCATGTAAATAGATTTTGTTCTGGAGGTGACTTTGAATTTTCTTATGTCACAGATGACATTAAATTAAATTCAATTAAATTTGTTTACGCTCACACTAATTATCTAGCCCAAGATAAGCTTCTATTGAAACTCGTTAATATGGTTAAACTAGATAACGGATAAATATACATAAACATAGAAAAACACCTAGACCCGAAATCAATTTAGAAAAACAGTTTTCTCTAAATTGACCCGACCGGGAATTGAAACCGGGACCTCAGAGATGGCGCGACGCCACACCCGGCGCGCTAACCACTCGACCACGGAGGTCGTCATTACACCTGCATTTTGAAAACAATAACATTACTGCAAATATATATAGTCTACTAAAACATATATTTTTCTTAGCGTTGTATGTTGTATAGTTTTTATAAAAACCATGCATAATGTTCAATAAATTTTTAACGCAAATTTTGTTGCGAACAAATTACAAAAACATAAATGTTGAAAAAAAATCCACGAGCAGGATTTGAACCTGCACCCTTCTGACATACCGGGTCAGGTGCTCTTCCAATTGAGCTATCGTGGTTCTAACCAGCCAAATAATAAGCAAAATTTGCGTTAAAAATTAATTGAACATTTTATAAATAGCTTGCCTACTCCTTATTTGTAAAAATATTATGATCGGATGTTAGTGACGGTAGTTGTTGATATTGAATGGGCGCTTTTGACTTTCAAAGTAAAAAGTGTTGAATAATTTCGGCGGGCTGGTTAGAACCACGATAGCTCAATTGGAAGAGCACCTGACCCGGTAAGTCAGAAGGGTGCAGGTTCAAATCCTGCTCGTGGAAATTTTTTCAACATTTGTGTTTTTAAACCATGCATAAGTGAAGCGCATTTCACATTACTCCGCGCCTTAAACCAAATAATTTAAACAGCTTTATTACAAATTTGAAACAATAGCACTCACCATGCGTACAGCAATCAATCAATACTGGTTCCCGGCTTTAATTATTAGTAACTCAATTATAACGGGGCCCTTCGCCCGCCAGGGGTGACCAACCTAACGATAATTAGCGATTTGCTTGATTAGAATTTATTTAGGCGGTCTGATGGGATTATTAACTTAGCTTTAAGCAGAAAGAGTTAACTTTGATTGTGTGGGTAGTGATTGAATTTGTTAATAGAAAATAATTATTTATAATTTACGAAACACACACACTTTTTTTTTAAATGTTAGTTTTTTTACTTTTACTGTTGTTAAGTGGTTATTAATAAACACTTTATATTATACTAGCCGGCGGACTTCGTACCTACCGCATTTATATCTTTAAATATAGCCTATGTTACTCAGCGCTAATGTAGCATTCTAATGGTGAAAGATTTTTTAAATCGGTCCAGTAGTTTTTGAGTTTATTCGTTGCAAACATACATACATACAAAAATACAAAGCTTTCCTCTTTATAGTATTAGTATAGATTATGTTCTATTTTTCTATAAATTGTCGTCAGAAAAAACATTACTCTCATCATCATCATCATCATCAGCCTATACTAGTCCACAGCTGGACATAGGCCTCTCCTTGTGCACGCAACTGAGCACTATCCGCGGCTACTCTCATCCAGCTCTTGCCAGCCACCTTGCGGAGATAGTCGCTCCACCTTATCCTACGCTACGTTTATTTTATAACATTAACTTGCGTTATGCTAAGAAGAAGATAGGAACCATTTATTTTGGTCATTTTTAATACTTAATGTTACTTTATAAATTAAACTAGATAAAAATGTTGACCGCCCATGCTCATAATAATTTCCACTATTGTCTATGCTTCATAGAATTCGTAAAACATTTTGGTATTAAAAAGATCAGCTACTTTAACGTCATAGTGAAAACTGAAACAGTATAACAAGTGTAGGTAAGGTATAAGCCTATCTAATTATAAAAAAGGTGAGGTTTTTTTATGATTCCATTAACATGTATACAATACATATGGTCACAATTTATTAACTGCAAATATTTTGAGGATAATTTCAACAACTCTTTTTATGAAAAACAGGGCGCTGTGGCGCTCATTAGGGGAGGCCTATGTCCAGCAGTGAACTAAGATAGGCCGATGATGATGATGATGAAAAACCTTAAATTTTATTATTTATACGCGAGTTTCCAAGACAATTCAATTCAAAGGAGTCGAAACAGAGAGACCGCAATGCCTTCACCGCTTACACGTGCCCTTAGTTTCATTCAAAAGTGCTGACAGAGAAGCCGCTCTTAAAAGTATTACAATTTTTGTGTCAGGAAAAGTAAAAAAAACTAGCCTGAATTTTTTTTTAATTATTTTATGCCTTATTTCTCTGATATAATTAGATGTTTTGTCAAAATATTTGCAGTTGATAAAATGTGACCTTATATAATATATATACATAATATACATGGTCACAGCTATTTCGTATGTACACCTTTACTGAAACACAATAAGGTCGGTCAATATTGCTAAATCATTTATATCTTTTCTATCTCCCTCTCTAGAGGAGCTCGATGGCACAGTAGTTAACGCGTCCAGTCTGCGAGTGCTGAGGCTAAGCAACTTTTGCAAAGGCCAGTCATAGAATGTGTGACCAAAATTTTATCATCTTGAGCTCCTCCGTGCTTTGGAAGGCGTGCAGTAGCAGTCGTTAACAACCACCAATCTGCACTGGGCCCGCGTGGTGGTTTATGGCTCGTTCTACCTATACATCCTTAGGGAAGACTCGTGCTCCAGCAGTAGAGACATAAAATGGGCTGATGATGATGATTTATATCTCTAATATATTTATTGACAAACTACCGGCAGCTTTTGTTTCAAGTTGACCTAGCTAACTACCATCATCTTATGGTATTTGGGCATGTGCGTGTGTTTTATTTAGTATGTTATAATAAACTCTCCGTATCCTCATAACTTAGAGGTGTACTTACTAGTAAAATGTGTAACTAGTTTCTTGCATTATTTTAGTGTTTTACTATAAGTCTCTACGTTTATATTACACTAGCGACCCGCCCCCGGCTTCGCACGGTTGCAATGCTGATATTATCAGTGTTGCTCTACTATATGCATGTATTATACATATAAACCTTCCTCTTGAATCACTCTATCTATTAAAAAAACTGCATCAAAATCCGTTGCGTAGTTTTAAAGATCTAAGCACACAAAGGGACATAGGGACAGAGAAAGCGACTTTGTTTTATACTATGTAGTGATTATCATAATGTCTTGTTTCATAGACAGTTGACAGTTGAAGACGAGATAGCCAGATTGTCAGTAGTAGCTGCATCATAGTTTACTATCAGGAGAGATGAGACCAAGCAATTCCTTGTTGTGAAATAAAAAAAATTGTTTAATAAGTGATAAGTATTTAGAAATATTTTCAAAAACTAACATACCTTACTGTGTATATTGTGCACTGTGCCCCCGTTTTAATGGACTCTACCTGACATTGATGTATTAAATAAGCTAACAGGCACGTATGAATAAGATGTTAAGAGCGATTTTTCAATGATTGATATACCCAAAATGGTTTCCGTTCTGCCCACCATGTTTTTTGTCAGATGTCATACGACTTTTATTTTGGTTGTAATAATAATATATTTTGCACAAACGTTAAATCATCATCATCAACATCACAAGCTCATTTGATGTCCCCACTGCTGGGGCACGAGCCTTACTATGAAAATGAAAATGAAAAAAATGAAAATAGTTTATTTCATTAACATTAGATAAAAAATATATGCAATGGCCAGAACCAACCCAGGAAACATGTGACCAAGCTTGTAGTGGGAGGTTCTGCTCTTCCCAAGATACAATAAACTAGGTTAAGATACAAAGAGTAACTAGGTACAGTTATAAATAAACTATTTTATCTATGGTTAATTCATTACAATTAAAACTGTGTGTGCGTGCGTGCGTGTGCGTGTGTAAAGACTTAGGTACTATAGATGGGAACACCACAGAGATAATGGTTCATTAACCCACCACGAGGGCCCAGCGCGGTGCAGTAAACGCAATGTATCCTGATTGTTCCTTCCTCCTTCCTCTTTACCGCTTTCTGATATTTTTTTTGTAGAGAGATTACTGATTGCCTCAGACGGCATTTTCAGCTTCACCGGACTATTTTGGGGGCGGCGAGAAATGTAAAGGGTCCCTCAAGCCGTGTGAAATGAATCACCTTCGGAAGTTTTCTAGAGGGAACGGCATCGCGCACTAGTGCGCTTCTCTGTGCCCTACTAGATTCTCCGAAGGGTTCGGATCGGATCGGGGACCGCCTTCTGAAGGCACGTAAAGCCGTTGGTCCTGACTGCATTAACAGTTCACAACGACCGCATCGCACTGGGCCCGCGTGGTGGTTTACGGTCCGTTCTGGTTACGGGCTGTTTCTATCCATAGAAATGTTCTAACCGCCTCTGTGGTCTAGTGGCTAAGACCACCGGTTTAGACCCAGAGGTCCCGGGTTCGATTCCCAGCGGGGGGTTTGTATACTCGGTTTGGTTGGTGGTAGAGCTTGTTTGTCCGCCTGGCTAGCTACCACCATCTTATCTAAATATGTCGCCATAATATCAATGTTTGTAGCATTGTTGTGTTCCGGCAGCTAGAGATAAGATAGCCAGTGCCTCACTAGTTGAGGTTCCCGGGTGAAGTGCGCTTCCATCATTGGCCTTATCATCACTTAGCATCAGGTGAGATCAAGGCACTGTGCTTACCCGTAAATATTTAAAAAAAAAATGTTCCAGGTACGAACCTGGCAGTGGGGACATTCCTATGGATGAGCTGATGATCAAAATAAATGAGCCAGTGGTAGTGATTCCTTTACTGGTAAGTACTTGACCTTCACATTACCTGATGTTAGTAATGATAGGGCTGAAAGTCTTTCACCTACACTTGGAATAACTATTGAGGAACGCGCGATGTTATTTCTAAATGTTGGAACACAATAATACTACGTTTACGAGTATTAATGACTAGCTGACCCGGCGGACTTCGTACCGCTTTGACAGTTTCCATCGTTGAGTTAAATATATATCAATGGTTTCCATGACAACAAAACAAACTAATCATTCTTTATTGGAAAATTAAATTGTCGTTTTTATTATTTTATCTATATATTTTTTAAATATAACCTATGTTACTCAGCGCTAATGTAGCATTCCAGTCCAGTAGTTTTATACATACATACATACATACATACATACGTACGTACGTACGTACGTACGTAAGTACGTGTACGTGTACGTAAGTACATACATACATACATACATACATACATACATACATACATACATACACACATACACACATACACACATACACACATACACACATACACACATACACACACACATACATACATACATACATACATACATACATACATACATACATACATACAAACAAACATACAACAAAAGTTTCCTCTTTATAATATTAGTATAGTCGATATCATAATATATTTAATAATTTATTTTAGTTATTGTATTAAAAGTTCAAAGTTCAAAGTTCTTTATTGCATTCATGTTGTACATTTATACAGGTGTTGAAAATGATAAAAAAGAAACAAACATGACCCTGCAAGGGCACAGCAAGTACAAATAGTAGTAAAATTACGGTACTTATCATTAAATTAAATTTATATAACATTATTATAACAAATTCATAAAATTTACATTCAATCAAAAAACAATCCAATCAAAATCAATCAATAACACTCAACAGGAATAATTATTATAATATAAATAGGTACATAATAAGTATTATCAATTATTTTATAAATTAATCATTCAAAAACTCTTGCAGCGAATAAAAACATCTATTTTTCAGATACTTTTTTAATGTTATTTTAAATTTAGTTAAATCTGTTATGCCTTGGATTTCACATTTCACTTATATTGTTTAAGGTTTTTAGTTTTAGGTTCATTGTTATATATTAAGTATCTTCTTTATTAATTATTTAGGTATGTAGTAAAGTTTTATTTGGGTTGAAATACAATAATATTTGAAAGTTATGTTCTAATAAAGATTTTAGATAATAATTTATTTGGTTGTTACAAAAAATAATTGCATTTAACGCATTTAATATTAACGCCTCGAGAATAAATATTAATTCATTTATAAAAAAAAACGTAACGGTAACCGTTTTCTTTTGTCACTTCGTCTGTTCAAAATCATAATTATAATTACCATCAGTCGATCGGATTTTAATAGATTAATAATTCTAATTAAATAATAAATTTATATTTTATTAAGACCAACGAATATACAAATTAATATAAATAAGTAAAATAAAATATTTGTTGCCACATAAAGTATAATAAAAACGGCATAGCAAATTAATCTAGATTAACAATATATTTGTATCATTTATTTGTATTAACAATATATTTGTATATCGGAAACGCCATAAATAATCTCAATATGAAAAATAACCAATTTTATTTATTGCATTTTTTTCTAAGCACTTTTTAATTAATTTACATTAAACAAGACAAGAAACCAAACATCTGCTCCAATTCGATCTGACCTGTCAACTCTCTTTAATTATTAATTATACCACAATAATAACAATAATACTTTATACCCCTAAAACCAATTTGTTAAAATTGTATTTTTAATGCATCGCTATGATGTCTTGTAATAAAGATGAAGACAGTGATGGTTTGTATAACACGACTAATTAACTGCAGTCACCCACCACTTGTTGTGTTGTGTGCGGCGAATTGATCTGTCCTTACATACATAGTCCGTACATACAAAATGATCTTGATGAGATTGCCAAATGGTGCAATAGCAACAGAATCAATCTGAACAGCAGTAAATGTTTTTTTGTACAATTTACGCGAAAAATATCATATAAATGGGAGCTACATTCAGCAACTGGATCGGATACGAGACTAAGGTGCTATCTTTGACCAAAAATTAACGTTTGTGTCTCATATTGAAGATGTAACAAACAGAGCTTCTAGAATGCTGGGATTTGTTCTGCGAAATATTAAGGTGTTGCGTAGCGCCAAAACTAAAATCATCCTGTTTAATAGTCTAGTACGCAGTATACTGGAGTACTGTGTGGTTGTGTGGAGGCCACACTATGCTACTCATACACTGACACTTGAAAGGGTACAGAAAAGTTTTGTAAAACACTTAGTTTACTCAGCCGGAATGGGAAACAACAGAAAATTTTGATCATATAAGGATAGTTTACAGCATTTTAAAATGAGTTCTTTGGAAAATCGTCGAGTACTAATTTTTACATCCAAATTTTTTAACAATAGTATTGACTGTCCCCAGCTATTAAGTAAATTTAATTTGCGTGTCCCAATTAGACACCCTCGCAATAAGATAACCCCTCTTGTAAGACCTTTTCGTAGAACAGTGTCAGGCTCCAACTCTCCTGTTTCCAGACTGTGTAAAGTGGTAAATGATATCACTGTTATTTACTCGGACTCAACTAACAAGCTCCGTCGCACCGTCCTGAAAATTGTGTTTAGCTAAAAATAGTATTTATTGTATGGAAGCTCCTAGTTATGGATAAGTATAATCATGTATAATTAAATATCTTAGAGTAACTTACCTAACTTTCTAATAATATGGTTCCTGCTGTATTTACCTGTAAGTGTTTGTTACATTTAGTTTTGTATTTGCCCAGCTGCTATCTGTTTGGAAACAATGTAAACAAACGTTGGTGAATCTAATAAATAAATAAAATTAAAATAAAACTTACAGTGAATAAAAATAATATATTTTTTTTACAAATTATACGAATTTATTAGTGTTTTATTTTCCATGTAACTTTTTTATCCTGATGTTCCAAAGCCTTTAACACAGACCCTGTAAATACGTAAAAAAAAATCATTTCAATGTTTCTTGTTTTCATAAACTTTAGATAACAATATTATCTATCTATTTACAAAAAACTGCACCAATTGGGAGCAAAAAAAGGTATTTTACATAAAAATTACAATATATAAAAATAAAAGTCACAAAAGATCACAACGAGAACAGAAAAGTAGAAATATGGTTTCTGCTATGTGCGTCAAAATTAGTCTGTTAACTCAGAAATTATGAATAATTTGCCTAATATTATATCAGCATTGAAGGGCGTGATAAGACAGCAGCTCACGAGTTCGAATTGTGATCGCGCGAGATAAGCAACTTTTAAATTGTTAAAATAAATTGGGTGACCGAATTAATATACCTCACCTCCTTCGGGCTTCGGAAGGCACGATAAGCCGTTGTTGTAATACAGTATCGTATAATATTCTCCATATTATTATTTAGAAAAAGGCTTTCCGACAAAATCTATTGTGACGCCTTAAGCACAACGTCGATAAACAATTATGGGCTTTCGATTTAAATTTGATTGCGCGCTCCACGATATTTTTGCGCCGTAAACTCGCCGAGCGATCAAATTAGAGTAGCCGACCTATAAATGTGATAGCAACGATATCATAAAAAAAATTCTTTTAGTGACGTTTTGGATCTATTTTGCGATATTTTTTTTATGTTTCGTAGTTACGCAGCACTGTTTTTTTATTGTCATAATTAAATTTTTGTGTCTGTCTACTGCAATAGCATTTTTATTAAGTTGTTTAAATGTTTGAAGCGAGCAGTTACCAAAATATTCATAAAAATGTTTTTAAGAAAAAAGTCTGCAATTTTTTAAATGATTACATTGATTACAAAAAAAATTGGTTGTCTGTAAAGTCGGTTTACTGACGATAGTTGAACGTGACAACGTCTTAAGAAGGTGTCGGGAGGTGTTGGGGGTGTCGGGGGGTTTTGGGGGTACGTACCGCGGTGGCGATGCCGGCCACGGGCTTGCACAGCAGCCTGCAGCAGCCCGTCGAACAGGTAGGCGGGAGGAGTTGGGGGTGTCGGGAGGTGTTGGGGGTGTCGGGGGGTGTTGGGGGTACGTACCGCGGTGGCGATGCCGGCCACGGGCTTGCACAGCAGCCTGCAGCAGCCCGTCGAACAGGTAGGCGGGAGGAGTTGGGGGTGTCGGGAGGTGTTGGGGGTGTCGGGGGGTGTTGGGGGTACGTACCGCGGTGGCGATGCCGGCCACGGGCTTGCACAGCAGCCTGCAGCAGCCCGTCGAACAGGTAGGCGGGAGGAGTTGGGGGTGTCGGGAGGTGTTGGGGGTGTCGGGGGGTGTTGGGGGTACGTACCGCGGTGGCGATGCCGGCCACGGGCTTGCACAGCAGCCTGCAGCAGCCCGTCGAACAGGTAGGCGGGAGGAGTTGGTGGTGTCGGGAGGTGTTGGGGGTGTCGGGGGGTGTTGGGGTTAAGTACCGCGGTGGCGATGCCGGACACGGGCTTGCACAGCAGCACGGCTAAATTTCTACTCAGCCGATTGTGCTTCTTTGTCGCTCGTTCCGCGCTCTCGCTTGCACTTCAAGCCTTATATGGAACGCCTCAGAGCGAGGTAACGCCGAACTTTTTCGTGCGTGCAGCCGGCTCTATCGAATTATAAGACGTTGTCACGTCAAAAACACAAATGTTGAAAATATTTTCCACGAGCAGGATTTGAACCTGCACCCTTCTAACATACCGGGTAAATTTTAATATTAGTATTTTTTCTCTGTCTTTCTCCTTTATAGATTCGTTATGGATTAATATGGATGGTTCTAACCAGCCCGCCGAAATTCAATGTCAACAACTACCGTCTACCACTACTTTCCTGCTCGTGGAAATTTTTCAACATTTGTGTTTTTGTAATTTGTTCGCAACAAAATTTGCGTTAAAAATTATTTGAACATTTTATTGCATTGATGTTATAACGACATTTTTCGGTAAGATGGTGCTAGCTAGGCGGGCTTAAAACAACCAACCACCAACCAAACCGAGTGCAATCATGTACCTTCCACTAAGAATCGCACCCAACAGGCTTATTACCAAAAAAAGCAACCAGTTGTTGACTGGTTTACGAATTGGTATTACGCTCGCTTAGTTAATTTTTTTCCCTTTAGTAGAGGCTTCGTGCAATTAGCAAATTTAACCAGTGTCAAAGTAATTTTTCTTACAAATAATATATAAATAAACAATATTTCCTTCCTGTATGATGATAAATGATAATAGAAATGAGAAGTGAGAAATGATACACCCCCCAACCCCTCGAGTATCTCAGTAAAAATGTGGGGCTTTACTAAGTCCTCGGGCGGACTTCTTGAGAGAATTTGAAAAGTGACGTTGCACTGTTTTGTTTCATTTGCCAACACTCATGCACACTCACGAACACTTAACGGTTAATAATCCACTATTATTTCACATTAATATTCGACTTAGCAAAAATTTTAAAAAATAAGACAAAACCGCAGACATGACTCTTCACTTTCTCGCCAAGAAGTCCTTAGTTCATTTGCGATTAAAATGTATGTAATAGTTTACATAGGCGGCAGATCCACCCTCCCAAAACTGTCAAATTTCTACAATCAATCTTGAACTTTATCGTATAGACTTAAGGATCAATATTATTTGGAGAAATTTGACTTTGATTTAGGTTGATCTGCCGCCGTGTGTGCATTGAGCGTAATACTAATATACGATACTAGAGCAGTTGAGTTGCGCCGATCCGATCCGAACCCTTCGGAGAATCTAGTAGGGCACGGGGACGCGCACTAGTGCGCGATGCCGTTCCCTCTAGAAAACCTCCGAAGGTGATTCGTTTCACACGGCTTGAGGGACCCTTTACGTTCCTCACCGCCCCCAAAAAAGCCCGGTGAAGCTGAAAATGCCGTCTGAGGCAATCAGCAAACTCTCTCAAAAAAAAAAAAGAAAGTTGAGTTGCAATTGTACAATAACAACTGGTTGCTTTTTTGGTAATAAGCCTGCCGAACTTTTGGGTTCCAGACTGGTGGTTTCCACCGTAAGCAACAGAGGCGGATTTGAGCCCAACAGTGGGACGTTTAAAGGCCCACGATGATTTTTATTGAATCCAGTGATTTGCCGTTCGCCGGGTCATTGCGACGCTAATTCGGACGTTATTTACGTTATGGCCGCAGAGTTATGGCTTTAGAATGTATAGACATGGACAAAATAAATTCGGTTTTTGTAAGGATATCTACATAAATAAGCAATGCTATTATGCTATGGTCATTTTATATACTTGTCATAAAGGTTTTTATAATATTAATTTATAATAAATTAAAGAATATTTTTTTAATGGTCATATTGTTTGTTTTTTTTTCCAATATCATCCCGCTCTTGCCCTTGGCTGCGTTTAAACTATGCCTTATTCCTTTTATTGTTAAGTTTGAAATTTGAATGAGATTGCAAGAAACCGACGACGTGGCGCGGCGCCATGTCAGCCTCATACGTCATATCTGTGGGCTTTGTGCCTAAGTCATTACCCGAAGAAGCTTTACATCTCTTCAGTACTAGAAGTTATGGCGACGGTTATTTTTATTTTGAATTCCTCACGAGTAAGAACTTAGTTTTCATCTCATCTAACGTTAAGTTATGATAAGGCCTTAGGTGGAAGTGCTTCACCCGGAACCCTCAACTATTGAGGCACTGGCTATTTTATCTCTAGCTGCTAGAACACAACAATGTAAGTTAAACGTAAGGTGACACCAATAATAAAGCCTAGCGCTGTCTATGAGACACTATATGCTGCGCAGCGATAGATATCTGAGCGTTAGTAACTGAATCAAAAACTCTTGAACACCAAAACGTTGAAGAGCTATCGCTATAACCTAAGCTATAACGCTGTGACACTCTGACCAAAGATTAAATTTAAACAAAAAACACAATTAATTAACAGAGAGCAGTGGCGTCATCTCGTGTCGAAGGCCAAGATCCACTTCGGGTCGCTGAGCCATCGGAGGAAGTAAGTTAGTAATAAATAATGACCTCCAGCGCTGTCTATGAGACTTTGTAAGTCTATGGTTAAAGCATTTGGCGCGCAGCGATCGGTCTCTGTAAATATTTGCGGGTGAGTCACAGAGTGACGCCAGGAGCGGTAGGACGACGCTTTTGAGGGCAAGACAGCTTTATAATCAGTGTACGGAAATTCAGAATAAAGGTAGACTATATGTAGGTACTTTAACTTCACGACGAGACATAACGATCCACCTCCTCAATATAATATAAGTACATATAATTACCTATTATATAAGTACATACTTTAATATTGTAAAAATATTATGATCTGATGTTAGTGACGGTAGTTGTTGACATTGAATGGGCGCCTTTGGCTTTCAAAGTAAAAAGTGTTGAATAATTTCGGCGGGCTGGTTAGAACCACGATAGCTCAAGCGAAGCGAGATGAAACAGCCTCAATGACGACTCGACACCATTTTAAAGAATTTAATTTAAAATAAATCAAAATTATTATGCTCAACCAAGTATAAGCTTTCTTAATGTTTGAAATGGTGAAATGAGACTAGTTCTTATACTGAACTGTGAACTACCTAATTCTACAGCTATGTATTTTTATTATTGTATAAAATAAACTAAAAAGTGTGTCAATCAAATGTATTAATTTTTAAGGTAATGACAAACAAACTTTTAATTATATTAATCTAACTGAAAATCGTATAGCAGCATTTTAGCGACTGATCGATGGAGGTAGGGTAATGTCTATAGGACTTTTATAACACAAATGATGCTTAAGAATGGCGATTTCAGAAACCACAACACACGTTAAGTCTGTTATGGCACCGCATTGTCTCACATAGTCCCACTGCTGGGATTGAGCCGTCCCACATCAACAATAGTGTAGGTATATTCATTGTATGTATGATAATTAAGTATATTTATTAAATGTAATTATTAAAAGAACAATGAACCTAAAACTAAAACCTTAAAAAATATAATAAAATAACTAAAATAAATTATTAAAAGGAGTCCCTTTAGGCAAGGTTCCGAAGATACGGGCAGCGTTCGACCTTTGAATAGCTAGACTAATTCGTTGTCCGAGGTAGCTGCCAGCTCTTCGGTCTCCTGTGATGTCGACTAACCTTTTTGCTATTTCCTTAAAAAGCCTTATAGCGCTAGGACCACCCCTATTGTCTGTAAATAAACTCATAATTTTGAAAACACCATTAACCGCCATTTCTTAGCTTTTTTGTCCAGTTCAACACATGGTTGCCTGGAAGAAATTGCCTTTTAGCGATAAGGCCGCCATTTATACTTCTTCTTGTAGTGTCCTCTTTTGGTATTTTGTATGGTGTACAATTAAGTGTATTTTAATTTCATTTCAATATTCAGAAGCGTCTGTAGCCAAGGACATATCATCATCATCATATCATCATCGCGGTCATTTTTATGTTCCCACTGCTGGGGCACGAGTCTTCCCTGATGGAACGTTCTTCGGAAGGTGTTTAAATCCATAGGGAAAGCTCATGTCCCAGCAGTGGGGACCTAAAATGAGCTGGTGATGTGGTCTATTGGTTAATGCTAATGCTAATGGTAACGACTGCTAATGCAACCGGGACCAACGGCATTACGTGCCTTCCGAAGCACGGTGGAGCTCGAGATGATAAATTTCTGGTCACCCATCCGATGAGCGACCTTTGCGAAAGTTGCTTAACCACAGCGCGATAACCACTGCGCCATCGACCATACCACTCCAGTTAGTTAGTTACCACCATCTTATCTTAATAAGTCGCCATAACATCAATGTAAATTGTTGTGTTCCGATCTACAGATAAGATAGCCAGTGCCTCAATGGTTGAGGATTCCGAGTCAGAAGGAGAAAAAGAGAAAGGAGTGTGCATGCAAACTGCGTCAGACGGAATTTTCTGCGTCACCATTGACCGGGCGGCGAGAAACTTAAAGAGTCTTTAAGCGAAGATCGAAACTAGTCATGAGAAATTTAGCTCTTTGAAGAGATAAGAGCTATTTAGCTCTTTACTCTCTTTTATCTCTCTCTCTTTTATCTCTTCTAGCTCAGTATACTTCATGAAGATAGAAGGCTTTTGAGTCGTTTAAATGTGTACAGATTGATCAGACTCGCTCGACTAACACTTTTGAGTTATACTCGTATAGAACTACAGATTGATTAATACTACAGAATGATTAATAGGTACTTAATACCTAATTCCTAGTTTAATTTAGCTTTTTGCAAGTGTAGTAGTCACAATTCGTTGTTTATTTTCAACACTAACTTAATGAATTTTAACTGTTTTAAGAATAATGTTTATTTAAATGAAACAACTTTTACGGATCTACTCGCGTTTATTTTGCTTTACACATTATTTAACGTTTATCCTGACGTTTCGAATCCTTTGCAGGGTCCGTGGTCACAGGGAGTCTCCCTGTTACAAACATTAAATAATGTGTAAAGCAAAATAAACGCGAGTAGATCCGTAAAAGTTGTTTCATTTAAATGTGTAGTGTTCGCGTAAACTTTAGAAAACAATAATGTTTATTATTATATTGACTCATCGAATTCCTTCAGACGCATTAGCCACGATTTTCCTTCATACTTTAACTGTCAACCAAAATAAATATAACTATAATGGGAACAGTAGAATTTAAACTTTTTGAAAAAATTGAATTTGAACAAATTCTACTCCTACATAAGCACCTTATTACGATAGCAATATAGAAAAAAATTGGAATGCGTACGTAGAGCTAGCGTATCCAATCCATAGGCACTGCAGTGTTTGTGTGTGTACATCTCTTTCTATCGCTCATACGCGTCATTCGAAACGCATATGTCTCTCTTTATCTATCGAACCGCTAGTTTCCGACATATTCCGATGAAACACTGAGCTAAAATGAATACTGATATGAATTGAACGAGAGTGAGCTAGTTATAAATTGAGACCTATGTTAAAATAGGTGAGTGAGAAAAGAGCTACTTTTTAACAACTCGCTCGCGAGCTACTCATCGCTAATCGAAACACCGTCAAAGGTTTTTTGAAGGGGATTGTATCACGCACTAGTGCGTGTCCCAGTTTCCTACTAGATTCTCCGAGGGTTTCGGAACTACCCGAGGGCCTCAAGACTATTAAATTTAACCATAAATGACATGGTATTTACAAAACCCACCGCTTATAACTGTATAGTAGCATTAACATTAATACTGTTAAATATATTAACAATCATTATCTAATATTTATGTTAATTGTGTGATGATTTAGTATAATGTCGTCAATTTAACAGAGTTATATGATTATGCGTATAGGTTTTGTCGTATGAGTTAATTTGAGAGGATCTCACGCTGTGAGGCTGTGGCTTTGATTGAGTTTTTACGGTGGCTGATTAATGAAGTGGTTTATTACCGTGTGCCACTAAACTATAATTTACTTAATTTTTTTTTGACAGATAAATTATTTGTTAGCCAAAATTATTAATACAATAAGTAAGTTGGTAAGTAACATTTATTTCACACCACAATCAACATACAAAATAACATAATAAAAAAAATAGAGTGATACAATATTAGTTAGTAGTATCTTAAAGCCTATATTAGGTTTGTCTAGTTACTAGGTTCTTAACATAAATAATAATATAGTAAATGTGATGGTCACTGGAGACGAGGCAGGCCAAAGCAGAGATGGGGGGACGATTTGAGCACTTTTTTGCCGGAGTGTTATGAGGTGGCCGATGATAGAGAAGAGTGGAGGCGTAGAGGGGAGGCCTTTGACCAGCAGTGGGACACAAAATAGGGTAAAAGAAAAAAATTAAAAAAATCTAAGCACTTGGTTTGATCTCACCTGAAGTTAGGTTTAAAATAACTTTATTCTCATAAGAATACAGAATTCACTTCATAATCATCATCATCATTATCTCAGCCAAAAGACGGCCACTGCTGAACAAAGGCCTCCCCCAAGGATCTCCACAAAATTCATTTAAATGAGATTAATTATTATAAAAAGTTATAAAATTGCCATGTGACGAAACATGCATTTAAACTAGACTATTAAGTCTATATAATAATTTTAACAATACAAAACAGAACTAAAACAAAATGTCGAATTAAGTGGGTAAAAAGATTTTGTAAGAAGTAATTTGTAGACCAAAACTGATCGAGACCATTAAAACGACACTGAGATACACCCCCCATCTGACTCATTACAATAAGTTAAGCTGCCGGAACACAGTAAATCTGAAAGAAACATAAAAATAACATAATCATATAACACCAAGGCGCTTCTTGCCGCTTCTGCTTCTACTGGTCCACACACACATAAACAATAGGGCTCCACAGAATATCAGCGTTGCAGGTGATGTTCATGTGACCAACCTGTGCTAACTGGGGTCCTTTTCGGTTTCCCATCTTTTTTTTTTAATTTTTTTTTTCTTTGACATAAATAAATATTTTGATTTGATTTGAAAAAGCCTTTGCACAAAACCGATTCTTACAAAATATACTCAGGTAGGATTTGAACCTGCACTCCGCCAGCATTACAAGCCTAGCCCAACCTATCTGATGTGACAGCAGTGGTGTTATAAATTTTGTCATGTGGTAACAAACCACCACATCGATATTTCAATACATTCCTACAACGTATTGATTATGCCTTTCTAGTATTGACATGTTTTGATGTAGAAGCGTAGAAGTCGAAAGAACATCGATTAAATAAAAAACACATAAAATGATGATTAAACGCAGATTTATTTTAATTAGAAATAAAACTTAATTTAACTATTTTTTTTTCTATTTCTTATGGGTAAGCAAGCGCTTGGCCTTCATATCGCCTGATGTTAAGTGGTTATAGGGAACCCGGAACTACTGAGGAACTGGCTATCTTATCTCTATCTTATCTTATCTTAGGAGGCCTGCTGAGGTGTCCCTCTCGCATCAACACTTCGACCCATGGGGATCTTGTGCAACCCCATCCTTTCAGTCTTCTTCCTCTGTAAAGATAGATGCCATAAACTTGGCAACGTCCTTAAGAGCGAAGAGCCTGAAGTCCTCTGGTTTCGGATAGGTCGACCCCGGAGTCCCATTCTTTTCCTAGCCAGAGAGTGGCAGTCACACAGTAGGTGCTGCATTGACTCCGTTTCCTCTCCACATGCCCTACACAAGCTATTTGTTGATAGATGCATCTCTAAGAAACATGATGTCTAAAATGAATAAAATGCATTGTTTTGACATACTTTAATTTATCATAGTAGGTGTTCGAAGTGACCACCGTTACAATATTCAACAAGTTAAGGCATGTAAAATTGTCTCTATGGCTGTTTGTATGTACCTCTCTACTTGTTGCCTTATCATGTGGCATTAGCATTGCATTAAATCTTTAAAATATTAAAATAATAAAAAATAATTATTAAAATATTGTATTGAAAAAAACGGTGGTCACTTCGAACACCTACTATGATAAATTAAAGTATGTCAAAACAATGCATTTTATTCATTTTAGACATCATGTTTCTTAGAGACATTTACAGCTTAAGACCTACACAATCGATATTTAAATAGAAAAAGTGTAAGTTTATTTTTTCAAAACAACCGGGTTTGATTCCCGAGCTGGGTACAGTTTTTTTTCAAATGTATGAATGCAGTTTTTCTTTTTATCAAAATCGGTGACATGGTTCCTAAGAACAAATCTTCGTATGTCTTATAGTTTCAGACATTCCCATACTGACCGATTTGAATGAGCCACCCTGTATAGTAATACTAGCTGACCAGCGGACTTCGTACCGCTTAAGAACATCTGTATCCCATGATGGACCCCTATAGCAGCGCCACCTACCGGGTCCAATTGTAATTCTAAACCATTCTCGAATCCACTTGAACACACACAGAAAATTTCATCCAAATCGGTCCAGCCGTTTAGAAGGACTTCAATAACATCTACACACGCACAGAAGATTAATATATATAATGATAGAAGTATATATATAAATTTTACGCATCCGGGTGCTAACCAAGCGCTAGGTAGCTTAGTTTTTACGATTACTGTTAAGCACGCATGACGAATACACTCACGAACCCGCCTACTAGTCATTTTCAAAATGGCACCTCATTTTAAAATGACAACCTAAATATTGAGCCTACTTATAGATATTGATTAATCTTATCTTTATTTATTACATTCCTACAAAGCGCACATTAGAATTAATTATATTTAACGGTTTCACAATTCTACAAAATCCATTATTGTAACACATAAAACATAATACGACAATAGTGTAATAAAAAGAGATTTTGACTCGTAAATCTAAAATTTGCATCTTAATTTTGTGAATTACAAAATATTCTATTTTAAGATAGGTATATTTTTATTTATAAATTCTAATCGCAGTAAAATTGAGTTATTTACACTATCCAACGTGAAATCATCTCTATTTTCATGTGGCTAAGTTTGATTTCAATCTGACATGTACAGCCAATGTTATCAAAAATAAAGGAAGGCCGGAACCAACCCACATTATGAATAAACTTTTTTTTTTTTTTGCCGATACACGACATGCCGCTTGGAACTCTTCTTGCTGCAAAACGTATTGCGCAAATGTACCAAAAGCACTTGGTATATTTTGGCAATAAAATTCGCAACAATGTATCAGTCAAAACATTCCAAGCTTCTTGTAATATAACAATTCTGGGTCAGAATAACTCTGCCAAAATGTGCCAAAATGTGCCAAAATGGAACATCTTATCCCCGCAGATTGTCGTTCTTTTTACGACAATTTAAAAGGGAACAATGAAGTTCACGATGATGTTGATGGGTACGGGACTATGCCCGACTTTGATCTAGAAGATGTTTTCTAGAGTACAGAACAAAGTAAACTATACTAAACTACACTTCTCATCAGAAAAATCGAAACACTTCCCCGTTTTTATGGTTTCTGTCCTAATTTTACACAAAAGAGTTTTCATTCCATAAAAAAAATCACATGATTGTATAGCTGGCAGTTTGGCCATTACATGACAAGCGAAAATTCGAATCGATGAAGAATCGTATGGAAGCAGTAATAAGAGTGTGTTGTTTTATCAATTTCTTTCATACTCCATACAGAGTTAATTTTTTTTTTAAATATAAGAAGGAGGCAGACGAGCAGGCGGGTCACCTGATAGAGAGTAATCACCACCGCCTATGGACACCCGCAAAACCAGAGGAATCGCAGACGCGTTGCCGGCCTTTGACTTGTTGATCAAAATACGAAACCTATGAAAATTTAATTTGAATTTAGAACATTAACATTAGGATTTGAAAACCTTATAATACTATTAAACGACATTTGACATATATTCCTAAATATACACATTTTTCTGATAATCCTTACAAAACATAAACTTGCAAGGTGTTTCGATTTTTCTGATGAGAAGTGTATATCACTACATAGTATAAAACAAAGTCGCTTTCTCTGTCCCTATGTCCCTTTGTGTGCTTAGATCTTTAAAACTACGCAACGGATTTTGATGCGGTTTTTTTTAATAGATAGAGTGACTCAAGAGGAAGGTTTATATGTAAAATCCATGCATATAGTAGAGCAACACTGATAATATTAGCATTGCAACCGTGCGAAGCCGGGGGCGGGTCGCTAGTATTTAATAAAGTTTACTTTGTTCTTTTGTTGTTGTTTTTCGATATTATGAACATGACATATTATTATTATAAGTGACATATTGTGTCATTTGACTATCAAAGGTCATTTTGATACGTCAAATGTCTTCTAATGAGTATTTACTGCATTCTCTTTATGGTTTGTAAAAAATATACGTAATTGTTAATTCTTTAATCTATTTTCTATTGTAATATTGATTTCAACCATTTCGTGTGTAATAGACTGTTAAACTATATTAATAAATATTTACTGTTGATAATAAGATACAGAACAAAGTAAACTTTACTTAACTATATATTTAGTAAAGTTTACTTTGTTCTATTCATGTTCTTTATGCCTGTCACGTTGTCTAGAAATTAGAATTTGTTTTTTTTAATATACAGTAATTTGTTTTATATTGCATTTTATTTTCTTTATAATTGATTTATCATTGGCAATAGCGTATTTTTAACCCCAAAATAAGAATAAAAAACAAATGTACCGAAAAATGTTACTGGTACCTTTTGGACTTATTTGCTAATTGCCATTCGTATGAAAAATCATGTTTTGTCAGAATGTACCAAGTGAGTTAAATGTATTTTTCTCAATTTTTTTACCTAATATATTGATTGTTTATGTCATAATCTAAAACAATACTTCCACATCTTCACAATGTTGAAACTTTTTAAGACATAATAAAATAAAAACAATAGATAACTTATGTCAAACTTAAAACTTAAATATCTCAGAACAAGGTTGGTGTGGATTGGTAGCCTTTGGCACAACACGGTCCAATAGTGTAATAAAAAGAGATTTTGACTCGTAAATCTAAAATTTGCATCTTAATTTTGTGAATTACAAAATATTCTATTTTAAGATAGGTATATTTTTATTTATAAATTCTAATCGCTCATTGATCTTTGTACCTTTTACCATTTTATAAATAGTAATGTGGGAAAGTAAAATCTTTCACGTGCGAACACTTGTGCCCAACAGTGGGATAATCATCATCATCATCTTAGTTCGACGACCTCCGTAGCCGAGTGGTTTGCACGCCGGGCTTTAGGCCGCGCTAACTCTGAGGTCGATGGCCCAGTGGTTAACGCGCCCGGTCTGCAAGTGCTGAGGTTAAGCAACTTTCACAAAGGCCGGTCATCGGATGGGTGACCAAAAATTTATCATCTCGAGCTCCTCCGTGCTTCGCAAGGCACGTAAAGCCGTTGGTCTCGGCTGCATTAGCAGTCGTTAACAACCGCCAATCCGCACTGGGCCCGCGTGGTGGTTTATGGCCCGTTCTCCCTATCCATCCATAGGGAAGGCTCGTGCCCCAGCAGTGGGGACATAAAAATGAGCTGATGATGATGATGATGAAGTCTGAGGTCCCAGGTTCAAATCCGGTCGGGTCAATGTAGAAAACGAACTTTTCGATATTGTGTCGGGTCTAGGTGGTTCTGGTACCGTCGTTGTTTTTGATTTCCATGAAACGAGTGCTTTAGCTATTTACCTTGGGATCAGAACAATGTATGTGATGTTGTCTCATATATAATATATACAGGGTGGAAAAAAAGACCGTGGTTGGAGGAAAAGTACCCTTAATTATTGATGATGGCAAATTTTACTGAAAGAAAACATTACTTTATTTTCAAAAATAATCAAAACTGCTTTTAAAGATTTTTGAAAACAGTTTTCAAAAATCTTCAGTTTTTGACAGTTCCCATCATTGAGTTAAATGTATATCAATGGTTTCCATGACAACAAAACAAACAAATCATTTTGTATTGGAAAATTAAATTGTCGTTTTTAGTATTTTATATGTTATTATTTCTTTTATTATAGCCTATGTTACTCAACGCTAATGTAGCATTCTAATTGTGAAAGAATTTTTAAATCGGTCCAGTAGTTTTTGAGTTTATTCGTTGCAAACATACATACATACATACTTATACAAAAATACAAAAGTTACCTCTTTATAATATTATAGTATAGATAATTCAAAAAGCAATTCACAGCAATCGACTATTAAAAGATGAGATATACCACCTTATAGGGGAATGTCTTTAGAAAATGTTTTTTTATGTAAACATTTATTATTTTAATCCTTATTAACTGCGATGGCTGTCCAATAACTTGCTTTTTAGGAGCTTGAATCACAAAAAATGTTTAAAGAAACTTTTGGTTTCATCTTTTATGGTTCACCAGTTTATATAGAAGCTGCGATGGCGTTTTAAACGCGTCACTACGATTGCTGGAGTTAATCAACTTTCGCAAAGGCCAGTCATAAGATGGGTGACCAAACATCAAATCGATTCACTCCGTGCTCCAGAAGGCACGTTTAAAGCAGTCGGTTCCGGGTGCCTCTGCCTCAGCAGTCGTTAACAATCACCGCACCACGCTGGGCCTGCGTGGTGGATTACGGCCCATCCTCCCTATCCATCCCTAGAGAAGGTTTATGCTCTAACAGTGGGGACATAAATGAACTGGGTCATACCTATTTCTGCCGCCATGAATCAATATAGTGCATTGCTATGCTCCGGCACAAATAAGGTCACTAATGCTCTCAAGCCCCTGCAATTGCGTAGAGATATAGCGTCATTCTGCGTCTTCTACCGCCTATACCACTCTGAAGAACTCTTTGACCTTATCCCACCTTCTACCTTCCTCCATAGGAGTACGCGTGCCGCTCCGCCGCTGTACTGTTTCGAAAATTCCACCGCGCACAAAGAAATTTGGTGACTCGTTTCTTTGTCGCACTTCCAAAAGATGGAATAGTCTACCAGCACACGTTTCCCCTCCTTCCTATGACATGGGGTCCTTCAAACGAGGCGTGAAGAAGCTCTTTGTGGGCCGGCAGGGTGAGGGTGACTGATGCTGCGTTGTTTTCTCGCTGCACCAGTTGTCTTCGCGTCTGGACTCCATTTCCACTTAACATCAGGTGGAGTGGAGTCATTTGCCGTGCTATAAAAAAAAGGATACTGCAGAAGTTAAACTTCATATAAACGTGCTTGAACAACGCACACATAGACAACCTTTTACGGACACGAAATCTCGCAACAGCTGCGTTCGGAATACCGGTACCAAAAATACCGGTAAAAACGGTATTTATTTTCCGGTATTTTTGGTACCGGTATCAAGCCCTGGCGCCACCCCGGACTCTATTACTATGCTCTTTCGCTCGCACTTATGTAAACGCCTATTTGCTCTCAGTATTAGAACACCCACATTATACCGATCAAATGGTCAATACCTGTATAATCGATACCGGTACCAACTCGAGTATCGGTACTGTATCAAGTTAATTGAAACCGGTATCTGTAAAGTACTGGTACATTCATACCGGTACCAACTAAAGTACCAGTACTATAGCAAGGTCTGTATTACCGGTATCTGAAAATACCGGTATTCCAAGCTCTGGCTCGGACTGTTCCAAGCTGTTCCGGGATTCCGTGTCCGCGAGAAGGTCTATGTGAGCGTTGCTCAAGCTCGGTATATATTAAGCTTTCCTTCTAGAGTCTCGTTATTTTGTGGTTCCTGTTTGAATAGAACTAGATCCAGTAAGATTTCAGGGCATAGAGGCAGGCATAAGAACAAAAGCTTCATCATCGTCAGCTCATTTTATGTCCCCACTGTTGGGGCACGAGCCTTCCTTATGGATGGATAGGGAGAACGGGCCATAAACCACCACGCGGGCCCAGCGCGGATTGGTGGTTGTTAACGGCTTTACGTGTCTTGTCTACGTGTCACCTATCCGATGAACGGCCTTCATCGAGCTACAGCTTCAAAAATATCAAAATCAGGCTTCAGAGGATGTTTTAAAACAGATCGGTGTAAGATTAAAGAATTATACCTACGTGTTATCAAAAGATGGATTGTGGAATAAACTTAGAAATAATAATAACGCTAGGAAAAGTGTTGAAATAATGTTAGGGGGAAAGTGGAAGGGAGTTGGCTCGTCTGTCATCATCCATCTTGGAAGTTTGGTGGCATAGGGTAGGTATATGTGGACGCAGGTAGGAAGGGTCTGTTTGAATATGTGCGAACGGAGTTTTTGTAAGCTTGTGACTGTTGTTGGTGAGACATGAGATTAACATTATATTTATATAGGTTTACAGATTTTTTTTTTCATTTATTAGGGTAAACAAACAATGACATTACATAATGGATATATCAGACAATGACAAATGAATTGGTAGAATTGTCACCAACACCGTTTACCACAAATAGACTGACAAATTAACTAATGCTAGGTTGACAATGTAGTGCTACGTTACAAAATGTACTACGAGTATAGTATAAATTAAAATTTGACAATGTACTAGTTTGAATCTTACATAATTTACACTTGAATTAAATGCTCAGAAGAATTTTGTAGAAAAAATACACTAAACTTTGCACAGAAGCTATTTATTTCACACACAGTATTCACCAACAAATCTGCACTCGACGGGTGTTAGAATCGAAAGGTCCAAATCTTAGAGCGTCCAAATGACCGACGGAACGAACATACATAGTCTATGGAACGAACTGGCAACTACAGTTCAATTGAATTATCGATTAAAGATCGGATGTATCGATACAAAAATTAATTTAGAAAAATATAAAGATATTTAAATAGTGATTATAATATAAGTAATTTGTTATGATTCTTACAAGCAAGTTTGTTAAGAAAAACAAACAAATAAACAAACAAAGGTTCAAAACTATTCCGATTTGTAAGTAATATTTGTAAAATAGCGATAATTGAAATACAAACAGAAAACAAGTCGGAAAAAGTGCTAATTAAATATTTTCGACTGCTTTATTTAATATAATTTTGTGTCAACATGTTTTTCCGGATTTTCCATTAACAGTCGTAAAAACCCGCGTGGTGGTTAAGGCTCGTGCCCAGCAGTGGGGACATAAAATGAGCCGGGGATGATGTTAATCACACAATTAGAATAATTAGAATAGAATAGAATAAAATACTTTATTGTATACATAAAAAAACACAGACATGTTAAAAAGTAAGATAAACAGTTATAGGAGTTATAGTCGCTAAAAGCGATCTTCTAGGCAACCTAGATGGAGAGGATTGATATTAAAAGGTAGAGATATTGAAAAAAGTGTAGACACAGGTATAATATATTACATAAATATACACAAAGACATACATACATACAACTATTTACATTTACACATTTAAACACAAAATATGAGTTTATCTCTAGAAGAGATATCTTCTAGCCGACCTTGTGGATTGCAAAAAAAATCTACGAATATTGGTGAAAGAAAAAATATTTTCTTGTAACAAAAACAATGTAACAAGACCTATTTTCTAAAACAAAGCCCTTTTTTCAACTAGTCGCCGTATAGCGTTAAATAGTTCAATTCAAACTATGGAATTACGAAGTTAATTGAATAAAAAAAAAGTAGTGCTAATAATAGTAAATTTTCCCATATTTAGTGTTATAGGTGGAGTGTAGTGGGAGCGGCGAGTATTGGTAATTGATTTTTTTTTATTACTGTAACGGAAGGAGGCGAAAGGATAAAGGTGAACTGTATTAAGGTATCAGAGGCAAGTAAAACGTACAATTATAATTAATAGAATAGAATAGGTAAGTATTCATTTGACTAACACTGTACACTCAACATTCATAAACAAAAGAAAAAGTTGCTAAAAATAATAATAATATAACTAAATTAACAAAAAGAAAAGTACATTGTCTAGTTATGCATACGTTGCTGCATGCACAGTGTCGCCAAACAGTGTCTGCACTCAGCATGAGCTAAGGATTATCCGTCGCGCTGATACTTTAAGAAATAATAAAATAAAACATAACAAGACAGTTAGCAAGGCAAATGACTCCACTCCACCATCATCATCAGCTCATTTAAGTCCCCACTGCTGGAGCATGAGCCTTCCTTATGAATGGATAAGGAGAACGGGCCATGAAGCACCACGCGGGCCCAGTGCGGATTGGTGGTGGTAAACGACTGCTAATGCAGCCGGGACCAACGGCTTAACGTGCCTTCCGAAGCACTGAGGAGCTCGAGATGATAAATTTTTGGACACCCATCCGATGACCGGTCTTTGCGAAAGTTGCTTAACCTCAGCACAGACCGGGCGCGTTAACCACTGCGCCATCGAGCTCCTCTCCACCTGATGTTGAAGAGGAAATGGAGTCCAGACACGAAGACAGACTGGTGCTGCGTGAAAACAACGCAGCATCATTCACCATCACCATACCGGCCAACGAAGTGGCTCTTCACGCCTCGTTTGAAGGATCCCATGTCATAGGAAGGAGGGAAAACGTGTGCTGGTAGACTATCCATCTTTATTGGAGCTTCGGTTTTTGTATGGGATATCAAAATGTGTAAAAGTGTTACTTAAGGATCTTTTTGATTGTTTTTTCTTTTTTTTTACTTTTGTACCAATTCAGACAAGCCTCACTACACCCAACGAAAATTAACCAAACGCGTCCAGTTAAAGTTGGCACCTGACTTAGCTACAAACAATTCCTTTTAATACCCATCCAAGAGCAACTCACTATGGTCGTAACTTTAGACTGGAAGGAACAATTTACGTTTGCGATCCATTCTGTTTCCGTCCAGCAACAACCAATAGCAAATGGGTATACCGATCTGGTGAATGTTGCGGGAAGTCGCGGGAAGTCACTGGATGCGAGCAATACCAGTCGTTGTGGAGATTCTTTGGGGAGGCTTTTGTCCAGCAGATGGGCGTCTTTTCGCTGAGATGACGATGATGATGATGATGATAGTGAAGTCGATGGCGCAGTGGGGAACGCGACCGGTCTGCCTTTGTTAAGGCTAAGCAACTTTCGCAAAGGCTGGTAATCGGATGGGTGATCAACACTTATCATCACGAGCTTCTCCGTGCTTCGGAAGGCACGTAAACCCGTTGGTCCCGTCTGTATTAACAGTCGTTAACAACCACTGCACCGAACTGCACATCTTTTTAAAATCTTTTCTTGCAATATTAATTCTTTTTCCTTATACTATTTATTCGAAACATTTTCATATTTCCATAAAATTTTCGAAAAATTTCAATAATTTTTGAAACTTTTCTAACGCAGCTCTGTTTCCGTATACTATCTGCTCAACGCATTCGAAACCTTCGAAATATTTTCCATAAAAAAATCGAAAAAAAAATCAATTTTGTTTGGTCTTTTTCGGTCAATGGTCACTAACGCGCTCTTTTTTGGTAAATCACCCACTGTAGGCGATTGCATTGTTTTATTTTATTTATATCGTAAGGGTTAAGCACAGTGCTGTTAAATTACGTTTAAATTTCAGGGGTTACACTACCAATTGGACTCTTGCCATTGTCCTTATACTGTCCCATTACTGGGCAAAGACTACCATCATTGAAATCAAGTCATCGCTGCAATTAACGGGTATTGATATAATCCATCACGCTTGCTGATCACAAATCCGGGATATGCATCGAAGATATTCGGAGCACTTTAAACACGCTCTTCAAAGTTTTTTTCAACATTTTTTCGAAACATTTTCGGTAGGTAACATTTCGAAAAAATATCCAATATTTTTTTAAACTTTTCTAACGCAGTTCTGTTTCCGTGTTTCATCCGCTCAAGATATGCTCAAAACAAAGGCAGCTACCACCCCAGCTCATTCGCCATCGGCCAAGGGTCGCGTGCCACTAACGCGCGGCGCTTTCTGGGTCAATCGCTGGCTGTAGGCGATTGTGCATGTTAATGTCATAGCACCACGCATTCGGGGTTCACCAATTGGACCCTTGCCCTTTCTATAAGTACCGTATGACGTATATACGATTCAAGTAACCAGAGTAACTAGTGGTCGCCCAGTAGTCGAAATTCGACCGTAATTATTATATTAAGGCTGCACGGATTGTATCCTAAGCAATGAAAAATTAAAAAAAGATAGAATGTGACTTTGGATTGGCATTGACAGATTTCGGCCGCTCCATTTTTGAAATTTTTGAAAAATTCATGACACAATGTTTATTTAATTTTACGTATTTTTTATGCAAAATTAAAAAAAAATATTAGCATTCTGCACTCCTTCTCTATATAAACTATGAGTGTGCGAAATTTCATACTCCTCCGTCCACGCAATTTGTTTAAAAAGGGATCCAAAGATTTCGCTTCACGTACTAATGTATAGATTCTTGACGTGATTTTTCGGACAATCTATCTATCTTAGCCGATTTCGGCTGCAGCGACTGCTTTTATGAGCTGCTGTGATGGCGGTTCTATTGATCTGCCCTTTAAGTGACTAATATAGTAGATAGATAATACTTTTATTGTAACACTATAAATGTACGTATGTATGCTTAGATCTTTAAAACTATGCAACGGATTTTGATGCGGTTTCTTTTAATAGATAGAGTGATTTAAGAGAAAGGTTTATATGTATAAATACATGCATAATATAGTAGAGAAACACTGATACTATCAGCATCGCACCCGTGCGAAGCCGGGGCGGGGCGTAGTTATACCTACATAAAACTACATTATGAAATATTTCACAATAGGTTATCTATATATTAATACGTGAAGCAAAAGCTTTGTAGCACTTTTTAGGAAAATTGCGCGGACGAAGGAGTATGAAATTTCGCACACTTATAGTTTAATAGAGAAGGATTGCAGAATGTTAATATTTTTTAAATTATGCATAAAAAATACATTAAATCAATAAAACAAAGATTACACACACTACCATGTATTTGACACACACGCATATACATATATAAACTCTTTTCAAAAAATTCAAAAATGGAAGAGGAGCGGCCGAGATCTGTCAATGCCAATCCAAACTCACATCTTTTTATATTTTTCATTGCTTAGGATACAATCCGTGCAGTCTTAATAAAATTACGGTCGAATTTCGACCACTGGGCGACCACTAGTATGCTTAATGCGACTATAAATACTCGTATACGAGTAGGTATTACTATGTTAGTAACGCAGTAAAAAATTAAATAAGATACAATTGTACATATAATTTCTACGTTATGCTTTGTACGTTCGTGTACACTCATATTATGTCTGCGGTCTGGTGATAGTTCAATTAATAATATGAATTATTTCAGTATGTGATGGAACAGGAAAAGAAGAAGAGACTTTAATATTTGTAAAAATATTATGATCGGATGTTAACGACGGTAGTTGTTGACATTGAATGGGCGCCTTTGGCTTTCAAAGTAAAAAGTAAATCATCATCATCATCATCATCATCATCATCATCATCATCATCATCATCATCATCATCAGCTCATTTATGTCCCCACTGCAAGGGCTTGAGCCTTCCCTATGGATGGATAGGGATAACGGGCTATAAGCCTCCACGCGGACCCAGTGCGGATTAGTGGTTGTTAACGACTGCTAATGCAGCCGGGACCAACGGCTTTACGTGCCTTCCGAAGCAAGAGCTCTAGATTAAGGCTGGCCAATAGATTTTCCAGGTGGGCAAATTTCATGGACTGCGGTGGCGCCCGGGCCAAATACCAATTCATAATATTATAAACAAAAAGTATATTATACAAATATAAGTATTTGTATAATATACTTATGGTAAGCCATATTATGGCTGGCCGACCGAAGGCAAAATCAAATGGCGGGCAAATTCAAATGCCTTGGCGGGCCTGGGTTTGGCCAGCCTTGCTCTAGATGATAAATTTTTCCTCACCCATCCGATGACCGGCCATTGCGAAAGTTGCTTAACCTCAGCACTCGCAGACCGGGCGCGTTAACCACTGCGCCATCGACCTCCTCAAAGGATTAAAATAAATAAACTATTAAAAAAAACAGCATAATTGCCCTCTCCACAGCTTTCCTTGCGCATCGCATTTTCATTCAATCTAGTCAGACGCGCCGGCCACTTCTCACTCTAATTGATTCGGTTCGACCTCGCCACAATTTAACGCAACCGGGAATAAAACGGGGTTCGTACACCAATACCCGCTTTGACGGCCGAGTGGCAGAGCGTTCGGCCCGATACTTTAAGATCCCAGGTTCAATTCCCAGGTTGGGTAAAATGTTTCGGATTTATTCGGTGCATAGCGATCACCAGCCCGCATTTGGTAAGCGTGGTGATTAAGCCATTACCCATCAAGTAGTGTTGACTTGATTTCAATGATGGAGGCCTTTGCCCAGCAGTGGGACAGTTTTAGGCTATTCACTTACTTTACACCAATACCGATGGGGAAGCGCGAAAGTCACTGTACAGCCCTTATTGATTTAATGGTCGAAATTCGGTCGAAATTCGGTCGTAATTCACTAAATACTTATACAAATTAATGTAACACATATTTTAAATTAATTTTACATTTCAGGATTCTTTTTTTTTTATCTTAAGGGCTTCGATCAACGATGTGCTAGATAGAGGACCTGAAACAAAACTGCATCTAAAAAATGGCCCTGTTTTCTCATACCTAGCCTAGGTACTTATACGTTTAAAACAAAATCTGAAAAAACATTGGAGAGCATTAACAAATTCAGCTTACTGTGAATCTATGTGAAATATTTGTACTTAAGGGGGTGCAGCGCGGACGCAAAACTGCGAGTTTCAAGTTTCTTTATGATAGCGAGCGAGCGGCGCGTGGCAGTGGTGTGACAACGGCACACGACTACGAACACGCACGCACACTAATATCTGTACAGAGTAGGCTGGTGATTTAATTAGAGCAATGTTTACTTTCGTAAAATCATAGGCGTTTGGGTAAAAAATAAGAAAAGTCTTAATATTTTCATGTTCATATTTTTTTAATTGAAAAATAAGACAACAGTGGCCTGCGGAATATCAATACAAACATTTTGATGTCGGATCATTGTTTCATTTGTGCTATATTTACAAAGTTTCTGAAGAAATAAGTGTTTTAGATATCATTACTTTTACGTATTGTTTATGCAGTTTCTGGGTATTTATTTCAAATTCCAAGACAACCATGACCTTGTGAAAGGATCAAGCTAACCTACACTAGTCTTTTTAATGTATATGACCTATTCAGCGCCTAGCACCGATGACTTAAAAACACGTAAATTTTCAAAATTCCGTCGCCTACCGTTTTTCAAGCGCTCATCTGGAATCTATTACATTATTCATCGAAGTTGACAGGTAAGCACTTGGCTCTCTTCTAACCTGATGTTAAGTGATGATAACCCCGAAGGAGAAAGCGCACTTCACCCGGAATCCCCAACTACTGAGGCACTGGCTATCTTATCTCTAGCTGCCGGAACACAACAATGTTTCAAACATTAATGTTATGGCGACATATTTAGATAAGATGGTGGTAGCTAGCCAGGCGGACAAGCCTTATCACCAACCAAACAGTGTACACAAACATGGACCCCCCATTTGGGATCGAACTCGGGACCTCTGGGTCTAAAACTAGTGGTCTTAACCACTAGACCATCAAGACAGTTAAAAGTTAAGGCGGTTTTAAGTTTTTTTGAAATTTGTTTTGAACACAGAGTTAATTGTGTCACGCACTGCTGTAACTAGCTACGACACTATATCGGAAAGCACGTAAAGCCGTTGGTCTCTGTCTGTGAGCTTCCACCTTTCAGCCTTTCGCTATTTACCATCAGGTAAGACAAACGCCAAGGCCGCTAAATAGTTCTTTACCATCAATAGACCTTACGTAGGCACTTTTTTATACCTAGCTCGGCAAATGATTTCACTTCACCTGATGTTGAGTGGAAATGGAGTCCAGACCCGAAGACAACTGGTGCAGCGTGAAGACAACGCAGCATCAGTCACCTTCACCCTGCCGGCCAACGAGGTGCCTCTTCACGCTTCGTTTGAAAGACCCCATGTCATAGGAAGGAGGGAAAACGTGTGCTGGTAGACTATTCCATATTTTGGAAGTGCGACAAAGAAACGAGTCACCAAACTTCTTTGTGCGCGATGGAATGTTCGAGACAGTAAACTTACTTACTTTAATTTACTCAGACTAGGTGGAGCGATGATCTTCGCAAGATGGCTGGCAGGAGCTGGATGATAGTAGCCGTGGACGTGTTCAGTGGCGTGCACAAGGCTCAATGTCCAACAGTACAATAGTATGAGCTGACGATGAGTATGGTAATACTCATCGTCAGCTAATAGGTATATAGAAATAGAAATAAGTAAATAATCTTTATTAAACCTAGCGGCCGCCCGCAGTTTCACCCGCGTGGAACCACCCCGTGGTTCCCGTTCCCGTAGGAATATCGGGATAAAAAGTATCCTATGTGTTAATCCAGGTTATTAACTATCTGTATGCCGAATTTCATTCAAATCCATACATCCGTTGCAACGTTAAGAAGCAACAAATATACACTCATACACACAAACTTTCGCATTTATAATATTAGTGTGATTTAAACATTATTACATACCAACCCGCATTGGGCCAGCGTGGTGGGTTATGGCCCAATACCCCCACGTGCTACTGATCATGTGGGAGGCTTGTGCCCAGCAGTGGGATGTTTATAGGCTGATGATGATGATGAAACATTATTACATACTATTTGACAAGTAAATAACATAATGGTTTTTACAAGAAAGCAAGTAGACATGCCAAAAGAATCAAGTTGCCAACGGTTTCCTCACTAGGACGAGTCTGACTTATGGCAAACCCAACGATAACATGATGCGACTTTTAAACTAAAGAATAAAAATAATATTTAAAATTAAAAAAAAGAGTAATAAAAAAAAAAAAAAAAAACTTACTGCGCCTTTGGCTTTCAAAGTAAAAGTAAATAGTGTTGAATATTTTCGGCGGGCTGGTTAAAACCACGATAGCTCAATTGGAAGAGCACCTGACCCGGTATGTCAGAAGGGTGCAGGTTCAAATCCTGCTCGTGGAAATTTTTTCAACATTTGTGTTTTTGTAATTTGTTCGCAACAAAATTTGCGTTAAAAACTATATAAACAAAAACATTTTTTAAAAGAGTAATAATCAGAATATTTTATGCTAATATTGCTATTGGCTGATTATCGTCTTTACGTTGTAAAGTCCAAAATTAGCCAATAGCAATTTCTCTAAATAGAAACTCTCAGCAACATTTGACCCGTTTCAAAGTTTCAAAGCAATTTAGGCATAATTATTTTTTAGGCACACAATCTCCGTGACGTCACACATATTTTGTGACAATAATGACAACATTGTTGTGTACTCGCCACATCCCTAATTAGACGTCGGAATTCCTGGCAACCCCGACGACGACGGTGACGGTGACTCGCCTAACTGCGGTCGAATAATTAAATATTTTCATAACACGGCAACACTGCGCGCCGCGCACATAAATCACGGAACGACACTGTTTCCATTGGTGCAGGTTTTTATTTTATTATTTTTATTGGTCGATTTTTTCAGCGATTCAATCCATTAAAAAAAATAGGTGCGTTATCATCACCAGCTTATTTTATCTCCCAACTGCTGGAGAACAAGCCTTTTGTTTAAAAATAGAAACATCACAGGAAGATCGGGACATAAACACCACGCGGTGCGAGCCTAGCACGTATTGGTGGTTGCTAACGACTGCTAATGCAAATGGGACCAATTTACGAGCCGTCCGAAGCATGAAAAAAGGTTAATTTTACTAAAACTATGGTTTTAGTTAGTCAGTCTTATATAAATTAATTAGGCTACCTAATGGATTTCTTGGTAAGAAATTAAAAAATATGGTTATTTTTTTTAATTTGTAAATTTTTTGTTGTAACGGAAAATTATGTGGAATAAAGGTGGATTATAATTCGTTAGTGTTCGTAAATGCACAACGTCACTTAAAATTTTCTCAAGAAATCCGCTAGAAATATCAGTAAAACACCACATCTTTACTGATCCTAAGGGGTTTGAGTTTGAATCCTTACTGTATAAACATCTTTATCATTTTGACACTGGCTAAATGCGCAAAGCCCTTAATGAAGAAAAAAACGTACCTACGATAACAAAAACCGATTTGACGTATCCTCTCAGCCAATGGAAACGCGCACCAGCAAGGGGTGAAATCATATTACAAGCGACAAGTTTGCCCGCCCGCCTCTTATTATTACACCTTGTTACGGCCAAACAATAGGCTTACACGCTTCCAGCCATTTCGAACAGGCAATGTAACCAGCGTCCAAGTATTAGCTTTCATACTTTATTTAATAAAAAACATAAAAAAACAGCTACTGTACAGCGAACAAACAAAGGAAAACAAAACATTCCAACGCACAAAGATATTTGGTGTTTCGTTTCTTTGTCGCATCTCTAACAGAGCTCCTAACCCGATCCGAACCCCTCGGAGAATCTAGTAGGGTGCTAAGACATGTATAGGTCGCGCCAATCTTCTTGTCCCCTCTGAAGTTGCTTCGTTGCGCAGCTGTACAGTCAGGCCCTACCGCTCGTCCCCGCCTTCGCCCTACTGACGCCTATTTTGAAACGAAAACTTCTTTAGCGGCGTTGTGCACTTTTTTGGAATGGGTAAAAAATGTTAAACTCGCGTCAGGACACGTGACCTGATCGAAAATTCGTAAGACGGATGGAGAGTAGAGGAATGGGTAAAAAATGTTAAACTCGCGTCAGGACACGTGACCTGATCGAAAATTCGTAAGACGGATGGAGAGTAGACAGCTGGCGCGGCGTAATATAAATTTTTAATATAACTTAATATAACTTTTTAATGTAATATAAATTGTCATGTTTGTGTACGATAGCCCAATAAATAAATAATGTATTCTACCACATAAATGAGAGTACTTTTATACTGATAATTAAAGCAATTCGTGCAAAATTATTCCCTAACCATTCCAAAATATCAAAAATGCACAACGTTAATATTCAAGTTTTCACTTCTGCCGGCACTCCCAGAGTGCAACCCGTCGTTTTTTACTACTGCGACGCGAATCGCGCCAACTTCAGAGGGGACTAGAAGTTTGGCGCGACATATACTAGTGTGTGATGCTGTTCCCTCCCCCACCCGATCCTCTAAATGCCTCTACACATTTACAGAATACACTAAACATGCACAATAGGCCCAAGACACCGTACTCGTAGAACAAGGGTACGACGAGCCGGTTCACACACGCTCTATACCAGGTACATACATGTACCTGGACGCTTCTCCCCACCACCACGGAGTTCCGAGCCTTTAGAGGCACCCTCGGGTTGTTCCGCTCTCCGATCCGAACCCCTCGGAGTATCTAGTAGGGTGCTGGGACACGCACTAGTGCGTGATGCCGTTCCCTCCGCACCTCTGACGGTGCTTCATTTCACACGGCTTGAGGAACCCTTAAAGTTTCTCGCCGCCCCCAAAAAAGCCAGGCGAAGCTGAAAATGCCCAGTGGCAATCAGTAACCTGAAAAATATGGAATAAATGTTTTCCCTCCTTCCTATGGTATGGAGTCCTTCAAACGAGGCGTGAAGAGGCACCTTGTGGGCCGGCAGAGTGAGGATTAATTGCCTCTGTAGTCTAGTTGTTAAAACCACGGGTCTCAGACCCAGAGGTCCCGAGTTCGATTCCCAGCGGGAGGTACATGGTTGTGTACTTGGTTTGGTTGGTAGTTCTTAAAATGAAATGAAATTAAATGTAGGCATATAAATTGCATTTATGAACGTCAAGTAGTTACATAAAAAATATATATATTAAAAAAAATATATAAGTAGATACACACAATAATACTTAAAATATATAATTTAATAAACAATACATACCTATATGTAATGCGATTCTACTGCTGGTTCGAAAGGTTGATTCTGCTAAGAAGACTCCAGCAAGATACTTAGCAACTACTCTTTTAAACTTAGAGTTGATACAAAAGTGTAACTACGAAGGCGAGCAGACTAAGATGACCACACATTCTTATCATTAAGATAATCATCAATCCCCCGTGTGGTGCCGGGGGTAAAGAATTGCACCACCCCATCTCTTCCCGTGGGTGTCGTAGAAGGCGACTATGGGACTATTCCAGAAGATGGGCAGCAGCATCTCTCTGTGATTATTCTCACCTTACTGCGATCGCCAACCCGCCTGCCAAGCGTGGCGATTATGGCAAATTCCCCTCAAAATGGTTTATCCTTGAGGGAGGCCTTTGTCCAGCAGTGGACGTATTTTTGGCTGAGATGATAATGATGATGATGAATCATCAATCCTAAAGATAATTGTCTATCCACCTGGCTACACCATCTATGTCGCCATAACATCAATGTTTGTAGCATTGATGTGTTCCGGCAGCTAAGATATCCAGTTAAGTGTCTCAGTAGTTGAGGATTCTGGGTGAAGTACGCTTCCACCTTCAGCCTTATCACCTCTTAACATCAGAGGAGATGAAGGCCAATTTACCTGTCAACAATAAAAAAATATTTAAATGAAACAACTTTTACGGATCTACTCATGTTTATTTTACTTTACACATGATTAGGCGCGAAAATAAGTCTGCAGTATGCGAACATTCCCTAGAGGGGCCCAACCATTACACCAGATTTGATAAACCGCAAGTACTCGCTAGAGAACAACGATTCATCCCTAGGATGATACGCGAGGCTATTGAAATTAAAAAACATCCGAATTTTAATAGAGACGATGGTTGGAGTCTACCACCAGCCTGGGACCTCATCATACAAAATATTAAATCCCAGCCATACCACCATACTGCCAGACCAAAAGATACTGTAAGCTCTTCCTGCGTAAAACGGAACGCACCTGTTTAAATTTAAATGAGGGTATACAAGCTACTAACTAATTATGAGATGACCAACACCTCAGTCTCCCTGTGTCACCCTGCAAAGGATTCGAAACGTCAGGATAAACATTAAATAATGTGTAAAGTAAAATAAACGCGAGTAGATCCGTAAAAGTTGTTTCATTTAAATGTGTAGTGTTCGCGTAAACTTAAGAAAACAATAAATAAAAAAATAACTTTATTAAAATAACGTTACGTTACGATAATAATTATAGTGTTGATTTATTTTTTTATTTATTTATTTATTTAAACTTTTGCAACACAGCTATTACATGGCGGACTTAATGCCTGAGGCATTCTCTACCAGTCAACCATAGGGTGGTGCAGAGATAACATTGGCAGGTTTGCAGATTTGGTAACGTTATTAAGCTCGTTTCGAAGTGCATCCAGCTACACATACTATTTCATACGGTATTGCTCTTACCACAGAATAAATAATATTTCCGTGGCTCGTCTTATCTGGCGCGGGCTTGTAGTGCGAAAGAAAAAAAAGAAAAACAGCCATTTTATTTTTCGACGTTCCTTTGTTAAAATTCAAAATGGCGGGTGGCCGGTGCAACTGATGCATTTGATGCTGAAACGCTTTTAGCATCGCGGATAAAAGTGAATGTTTTGGTAGGTATTTCTAATGAAGCACTTTTGACGTATGTAGATGAGTTTAAATTGTAGTTATTTTACTTTGTTATGTTTCAAACCGTTCGTGGGCACAGGGATACTGAGTGTATCATTCAATTCTACTATTATAGTTACCTTCCTACCACTTGAATTTTAACGAACGAATAAACACAGACCTACGACAAAGAAAATTTCTCCGTCATTAAAATGAAGTCACCGCTAAAAATGATCGGTAATGGCCGGGCTATTCCTGCCTTCCAAAGCATAAAGGAGCTGTTGATGTAAGTGTTAATTAGGTCAGGTATTGTTTAAATCAAAAAATCACAAACCAATGCATCGAAAATTCCGAAACACTGTCCTTGAATTAGGAATTGGACCCAAGACTTGCTTGCTTGTATTAAGGCCAAGTGATTTTACTGACGTGAAGAACATAAGGTATAAATGCGAATATTTGGTAAGTTAGTTAGTCAATATATTCATCATCATCATCATCATCAGCTCATTTTATGTTCCCACTGCTGGGGCACGAGCCTTCCCTATAGATGGATAGGGAGAACGGGCCCTAAACCACCACGCGGGCCCAGTGCGGATTGGTGGTTGTTAACGACTGCTAATGCAGCCGGGACTAACAGCTTTACGTGCCTTCCGAAGCACGGAGGAGCTCGAGATGATAAATGTTTGGTCACCCATCCGATGACCGGCCTTGCGAAAGTTGCTTAACCTCAGCACTCGCAGACCGGGCGCGTTAACCACTGCGCCATCGAGCTCCAATATATTAGTTGACAATAAGTTTTGTTGGAAGTCCTTAATAAAATTAACAAATAAATAAAATAAGCATTAATAATATGTGATTGATGTAAGGTTGGGAACTTACGTAAGCAACTATCGCATTGGAATTAATCTGTAAGTATAATTATGTATTGAAATAAATAAATAAGTAACTCACAGAACGTGAAACTACAGTAATCGACAACGCAAGAATGGAACTCCTGGGGTCGGCCTATCCGAAACCGGAGGACTTCAGGCTCTTCGCTCTTAAGGCGAAGGGTAAAGCACACTAGCGCCGCTAATGGATTTAATTTGATAACTGCTAAACTGGATTTTTTTTCAAACATTGCGGACCTTCCGACACTAGGCAAACATCTATTATTTAATAATTGTGCTCTACTTTTAGGTTTGCTTTTGTATTCATTCGCTAACACCAAAAGTGACCATTGTTTATGAATAAATGCGATAGCTCGTTTTGTGAATAAACCACGCAACAAAAAGTTGTGCACAATTATATGGATACTTTCCTGTTATCGGACGGTACGCAATGTTTAAAAAAAGATCCGGTCTGTTAGTAATTGTCAAATTATCAATTGGTGGCGCTAGTGTGCCCTACCCTTCGCCTTTAGGACGTTGCCAAACTTATGGCATCTATCTTTACAGAGGAAGAAGAGTGAAAAGATGGGGTTGCACAAAAGATCCCGAAGTGTTACTAGTGTTACTAGTGTTACTAGAGGGAAACCTCAGCAGGCCCCACTAAGATAAGATAAGATCCACAACGCCAGCGCAACGGGGCTATTAACCATCACTAGAATTCATAGTACACCACATAAATAATAGCCGTGCCGCACCAAAAGTGGCGTGGCCCGAACTATGCTTACATGTAATTCTATGAGAGTGTAACGGTACTATTTGCATAAGGCAAGCTATTTAATAAAGTCCTTAGGATTCAAGATGGCCTTCTCATTTGCATAGGTCAAGCTAGGAAAGATTACCAAGGATTAGACAGAGTACAGAAGGTAATAATGAGGCACTATGAAGAGATACGTGTTATATACCTGTTAGCTATGCGATTTATTTTGTGTTTTAACGTGTTTATGATTTATGTATTTTATAATATTTTTTTAGATACACTCTACTTTTTGGTTATAAACTAAGAGTTATAAGTAATATTTTTTTTTCTATGGAATCTTGTATCCACTATGAAAAGGCAATCAATACAGAGGTATAAGGTAATAGGTTCTAACAATTTACATAACTTTGTGACATTTCATATTTTTCCAACTAATTATTTATTATTTTATTCCTTGACTACATTTGAGGTTTGCGTTCGGCGTTGATGTGTCAATGAGTAAGTGATTCAAGACCTTTCTTTTTACGTAGACATATCATTTTTTTTTATTTTTTTTTATTTATGAACATGGAATCTACAGCACTTTATAAACTAAGTTGTTACATTGTATACTTAACCTACTGCCAATTACAGATCCCTACTTTGTAAAACTATATATTTAATTTATGTCGCTTAAGCAAATTAGAAAACAAAACAGATCATCTCGCAAAAGTTATTGAAACAATTAAAATGCAGTTCTATTTAACTTTACAATTAATAAAACGGAAAGTCATTGGAAAACAATACTGATACTTACCGCATTTTACTCTTCTTTTCTATCTCATTTTAATTTTTCACCTTTTATTGTTGTTTTATAGTTCCGCGGCATACAAACACAACTTTATACCTACTGTGCCTTCTGTCACCAACATAATCTATGACCACCCCTCCCCTAATAGTATTGGGAAGATAAAGTGACAAATTAATGCAAAACCACATAACGATTGCATATTCCCGACTATTCCAACAATCTCGCTACAATATACATCCACCCTCAATTCTGCTATACATACAAACTTAGTTCTTATGTGAACCTACCTATTACTATTACCTATCTTCTAACCCAGAGATAGTAACTGTTTGTTTCGTTTGAGTAATTAAAAATAACGTTTGACGTTTTGCATAACATCACACAATAAATAACAAAGTAGGTGACTTTATATCCCTTAAGGGGTTTTAGTAAAATGTTCAAATAATTTTTAACGCAAATTTTGTTGCGAACAAATTACAAAAACACAAATATTTGTAAAAATATTATGATCGGATGTTAGTGACGGTAGTTGTTGACATTGAATGGGCGCCTTTGGCTTTCAAAGTAAAAAATGTTTAATAATTTCGGCGGGCTGCGCTGGTTAGAATCACGATAGCTCAATTGGAAGAGCACCTGACCCGGAATGTCAGAAGGGTGCAGGTTCAAATCCTGCTTGTGGAAATTTTTTCAACATTTGTGTTTTTGTGAGTTTTAGTAAATTAAAAATAAGATGCCAAAAGATAGGTGCTCTTTTTACGTTAAACGGAACGCACCCGATTAAAATAAAATTATAGTATGAAGTAAGAGACAGGACTTTCTTGGCGGGAAAGTGATGAGTCATGTCTGCGTGTTTTCTATCTATACTATTAATAAAGAGGTATAGTTTGTGACTTTGTTCGTGTGTTTGTTTGCGTAGGGTAATCTCTGGAACGGACTTCTTGGCGGGAAAATGAAGAGTCATGTCTGCGGTTTTGTTTTATTTTCTAAAATTTGTGTTATGTCGAATATGAATGTGAAATAATGGTGGATTATTAACTGTTAAGTGTTCGTGAGTGTGCATGAGTGTTGACAAATGAAACAAAACAGTGCAACGTCACTTTTCAAATTCTCTCAAGAAGTCCGCCCGAGGACTTAGTAAAGCCCCACATCTTTACTGAGATACTCGAGGGGTTGGGTGGTATATCATTTCTCATTTCTATTATCATTCATCATCATCATACAGAAAAGAAATATTGTTTAATTATGTATTACTTGTTAGAAAAATTACTTTGACACTGGCTAAATGTGCTAATCGCACGAAGCCATCAACAAAATGAAAAAAGAAAAAAAAATCTCTGGAACTACTGGTCCAATTCCAAAAAATCTTTCACTAATAGAATGCTACGTTAAGGGTAACATAGGCTACATTTTAATTTTAAAAAAGAGCTGGGCGTTCAATCGTCAGTAAGTATCAGCCTTTTTAAATGTTCACAAAAGGTGTGTCGTCTTAAACGAGCATTTTTTTTTTTATATTTACGGGTAAGTACAGTGCCTTGATCTCACCTGATGTTAAGTGATGATAAGGCCATTTGGTGGAAGCGCACTTCACCCGGGATCCTCAACTAGTGAGGCACTGGCTATCTTATCTCTAGCTGCCGGAACACAACAATGCTACAAACATTGTTGTTATGGCGACATATTTAGATAAGATGGTGGTAGCTAGCCAGGCGGACAAACAAGTCCTACCACCAACCAAATCGAGTACACAAAGATGTACCCCCGCTGGGAATCGAACCCGGGACCTCTGGGTCTAAACCGGTGGTCTTAACCACTAGACCACAGAGGCGGTTAAAATAAATATTGCGGATCGACAAGGTGAGAAAGGCGAGCTAGAAAGAAGAGGCTAGCGAGGCGCATTCCAGCTCCACTAGTTGTCTCTCTGGACTCCTCTTATTATTAACATCAGCTGGCATCATCAAGTGAACCCATTTGCTTCATTATACATTAAAAACACCTATTATTGTAATAATTATTTACATAAAATTTAACGCAGATATTGTTGCGAACAAATTACAATTTTGAAAAAATACAAAGTGTTGAAAAATTTTTACGAGCGGGATTCGAACCCGCACTCCATGACATGACAGGTGCACTGCCAACTATGCTATTGTGGCTCAATCCAACTCGCCGAAATTAATCAACACTATCTACTTTTACTTTATAAGCCAAAGGAGCCCTATTCAAAACTATTATTTCAACTTTAATATTTAACTTTGTTATAATGTCATCATCATCATCATCAGCCTAAACTAGTCCACTGCTGGACATAGGCCTCTCCTTGTGCCCACCACTGAGCACGATCCGCGGCTACTCTCATCCAGCTCTTGCCAGCCATCTTGCGGAGATTGTCTGCCGCTCCACCTAGTCTTAGGGCGTCCGATACGCGGTCTCCACTCGAGAACTCGTTATAATGTACTTGTAGGTATCTATTAATGGAATGAAACAATAACTAAAGTAACTTACTCTAGTAAATATTAGACAAGTTAAAAAAAATTTTTGTTTTGTTTTTGCTGTTTTGGAAAGTGAATGTTTGTGGTTGACGTTGAATAGTGTTTCGCAACAAAATTTGCGTAAAATTTTTGAGGTAGGTACAGATGTTTTCCTTGTAATTTAATTCGGTTCAAAAAGTTTCACTCCACTCTATGGTATAATAACATCACACAAAACACTCACCACTCAGGTGAACAGAATCCAACATTTGGATGCCGAACAAAAGTGACTGGCATAAAGGCAACGCTTTTAAAACATAAACTATTCAACCTGTTTCTCATTTCAAAAAATGTGTGGAATGCCTGAGTTTTTATTTATTTTTATTTCTTTATTGCAATCTTTTTACAAGTAAACGCCTCAGGCCTAGTAGCCAATTCTAAATTCAAAATTCAAATAGTTTTATTCAGTCTAGAAATCTATATACATATTATAATGACTTGTCCTGACTGATTCTTCATCGCCGAACCGAAACCGCTGGAGCTAATTAGATGAAATTTGGACGGTAGGTTAATTGAGTGACGTTAACAGCTACTAAAGGATTTTACGAAAATCATACTTTAAAGAGGTCAAATAGGGGGTGACAGTTTGTATGAAAGTCCGTCAGTTTTGAAGTAAAATACATGAAAATTGGTATTTACACGTAAAAACTACTGAATGGATTTGGATGAAATTCGGCATACAGACAGTTTATAACCTGTATTAACACATAGGATAGTTTTTATCCCGATATTCCCACGGGAATTAATGGAAACTGTCAAAGTGGATGTTTGTTACTCTTTCACGTAAAAACTACCGAATTTCACCCAAATCCATTCAGGATTTGGGTGAAATTCGGCATACAGATAGTTTATAACCTGGATTAACATATAGGATAGTTTTTATCCCGATATTCCCACGGGAATAAATGGAAACTGTCAAAGCGGTACGAAGTCCGCCGGGTCCACTAGTATAATATAATAATATTATAAAGAGGAAAGCTTTATATTTTTGTATGTATGTATGTATGTTTGCAACGAATAAACTTAATAACGACTGGACCGATTTAAAAAATTCTTTCACCATTAGAATGCTACATTAGCACTGAGTAACATAGGCTATATTAAAAAAAAAAAGAAATGCCGTACGAAGTCCGATGGGTCAGCTAGTGTCAAATAATGGATAAATGTCCTATGATTTACACTTTCCAAAATACTTATCCTCTAAGGAAATTAGAACCCAAGATCTTGGCAAAGTGTATTTCAGATTTTTATTTATTACTATTAAGATATTATTGGACTCAACTACCTGCCTGCTGAGAATCGAACCCGGGGTCTCAAGGTATGAGAACGGTGGTGTTATCACTAGACCATAGAGGCGGTTTTTAACAGTTTTTGTTTCTTTTATAACATATTTTTTTAGTAAAGTAAAATAGCCAAGATGAGCCAGAGTTTTACCACGTCTCACTAACGCACTCCTTTAAGTATACGAGAGCGCATTATTTTTATCATAGTAACTCCCGCTAAGAATCGAACCCGAGACCTTTTAGGTTTGAAAACGATGGTCTGACTAATAGATCACAGAGGCAATTTTAAAACCGCGGTTTTAAAATTTTTTGGTTACAATTTTTTTTTTACAAATTTTTTAGTAAAAAAAATTTGCTAAGAATTCGCCAGCGTTATACCATGTCTCAGCGCACTCCTTTATACAAGAGCGAGGATTATTTTTCGCCGAGTGTCGGTTATTATTATTTAGACGCGCCGAAGTGTTCCCAGGAACGGGTTTCGAGCGGGCCGTTTTGGCCGTGACCTTTAGTGATGCGCCGAGCGGTAGTGATGTCGATAAACGTCGCAAACTTTTTCACTTTTATTTTAAATTTTAATTATTTTTTGTATTTTTTTTATTAACACGTTGAACGCCAAAAGAAAAACTATGTCTTTCCGTTCAGGCCGCGTCGGGCAGTGATGGTCGACAATTAGTTTTTCCATTTGGGCCACGTCGGTCAGTGATGACCGCATCTTACAAGTGTATTCGATCCATTCTAACAGGCCGTAGGGCAGTGCTATCAAACTAAATTCAATATTCGTTGACCCGCGTGGCCCTCTAGTTACTACGTATCAAAATGGTTTTTGAAAAAGGTACAGGACTTAAAAAAAAAACAAAGAGTCCAAAGAACCAAAGAGTAAAAATTTTCAGAAGTCGCTTTTTTACTTTTTCTTGTTTGTCAGTATTTCATTAGTTTTAGATTTCAACCGATAACTAAGTTCTGTTAAATAGTTGAAATTTTAGTTTAGATTAGGTAGTCCTTACTAATATTATAACTCGAAAGTTTGTAAGGAGGAATGAATGTTCGTTACTCTTTCACATAAAAACTACTGATGTGATGATATTGTGATGAAATTGGGCACACGGTTAAAATATAATGTAGAATAACACACGGGATACTTTTTATCTCAAAATTCCCACAGGAATGGAAGTAATGGGACTGAACGTGAAAACCACTGAGTACTGAAGGGATTGTAATGAAATTTGGTACATGGGTAGAATTTAATCTGGAATAATTCATTATGATAAATTTTGTCCGGAAACGAGAAAAACAAGATTGCGCAGGTGAAATAGCCGGCGTTCGCTAATTTAAAATATTAAGGGGTAGGTAGCTGTCAGTGAAAAAAAAATACTCCATTTTGTGTAAGTATTAAAAAGTTTTTAATTTATAAAAATTAAACATAAAAAAGATGGTAGTGAAAGTAAACATAATTGAATGAATGAATGAATTGACAATTTGTTTTTACGAATTAAGTAGATAACTACAATATTATTTAGGATAAGAAAAATAGAACATTATTTATTTACTTATATATGAACTTTGGCAAAACATTCAACACATAGAAAAGGTTTATTTACGCAAGTGTCACAAAAAGTAGGCACTTTTTTAGTTTTGTTTCTAGCTAATGAACGGCCTAATGTGGTCACGTTATTTTTGTAGCATTCTACACACATACGACGCACCTTAAGAGACGGTCCTTCTTTTTTCTTTAAAACGTGTTTCTCCCTTCTTATTGGCCGTTTTGAAAGTACTTCGGATGTTGAAGATTTTGCCAAAAAACTCTTGAGTATTTCTTTTCTCAAGTCTACAACAGATATATGTTTGTTTGTGACGGTTTTATACAAAATTAAAGTATTCACCATGGCGACATTCAAAATCAGATCAAATGCAAGTTTCTTATACCATTTTAAAGATTTTCTTAATGGTGTCTGATATGCTGCCATCTGATCAGCTAAATCCACTGCTCCTTTTGCCTTATTATAATCTACGACTATACTCGGCTTCATAGTGGTTTTATTATGTTTGGTAACGGGAACAAAACGTGTCGAATGTTTTGTGGACAGCACCAAAACATCTCGTTTGTCTCTCCACCTCAAAACTGTTATCCCATCATCACTTTCTCTCGCTATGAACTGACCTTTTTTCAGCTTAGTAGAAACTACAACTTTAGGGAAATGCTTTCTGTTTTTCCTTAATGTGCCTATTAGATGTGTTTCATTTTTCATTAGTTCTCTGGCTAACCCTACGCTTGTGTACCAGTTATCTGTGTACAGGCAATGACCTTTATTAAGTAACTCCTGGCACAGGTTCATTACAACTCTTTGAGGGGTGACATTAATTTGTTCGTGTTGTTTACCAGCGTATATATTTATTCTGTATGTATACCCTGGTAAGGTACACAGTTTGGACAACTTAATCCCATACTTGTGCCGTTTCTGCTTATTATATTGGCGGAATACCAAACGTCCTCGAAATGGAACCATGCTCTCATCAATACAAATGTCTTGACCAGGAATATAATTCCTCTTGAAATTGTCATTCAATACATCTAGTAAATGCTTTACACGGTGAAGTCGGTCCGACTTATTATTGTCATCATCTTGGGAAAAGTGAATCATTTGCAAAAGCAGTTCGAACCTATTTCTAGACATTACGGTTCGTGGAAAGTTTTGGCCCATAATATCATCCTTGGACCAATAATCAGCAATTTTTGGGAGTTTTACCAAACCCATGTACAAAATCAAGCAAAAAAAATGTTTCATCTCAGCTAAGTTAGTTTCAGACCAAGAGCGAATTCGTGCATTTTTCGAAGCTTCTGTAGTGGAAGTTATCTTAGTTATAGCGAAAGCATTAGTACATTCGACAATTTGTTGTAACAGACTATCGGTTATTAAAAGTGCGTAAAAATCAGCTGGAGTTTTGTTAGTCATCGACGTGCGAATAGACAATGGCATACCACAACATTCAGTAAAAGGAATTAAATTTCGTTGTTTACCTTGGGGCTCTGTCCATTTAGATGACGAACTACTTTCAAAATCTTAGATAGCGCGGTCAATTTCAGAATCACTACCTTCACTTGTTGACATGATCCGTAAGTGCCTGTGACTCGATCGGGGAGGTTGAATTGTTTCTTCATCGTCATTACTACTTAGGTTTAAAGATCTGTCCAGAAAATCGATTTCTATGTTTTCGATCTGAGTTAAAATATCTGCAGTAAACTCAAAATCTTCTAAATCCTCCATGTTGATAATAAATTACTATACTTAAAAAAAATAATACGTATGTATCGTAAGAATTATTCGATGCGACGGCGCAACTCAAGACGCGGGCGAGAACTGCGCGCGCGGGCGGCGCAGGCGGGTGAAATTCCGAACTCCGGAGCTGCGGGAGGGGACCCGACACCGCGACCCGCGCGGCTCCTTGTAACGGAAAATCGGTTTTTTGTCTCCAGGGGCCACGTCGGTCAGTGCTGTCCGACGTTAATAACTCCGTAACTAATTACTCAAATTAACTTTTGTTAATATTAACATAAATTTAGACATTAAATATAAGTATCTAATAAATAAAAAAGATCTAGAAATTTCGGATAGATCTGTGATTTTTGCTTGGCTCGAAGAGATAGTTTGCTGTCGGTCAGCACTGACCGCGTTGGCAGTGAACGTGTTAATGTGTTTTGTTAAGCAAGTGCACTGTTGTAATTTCATTAAATTTTCTAGCAGTATCGACAAAAGTTAATCTTTGCTAGATTTTTAAATAATAATTGCTTGCATGTGGCGATCGTGAGGTAATCCGTTAGAAGGAAATTAGAATCTTTATATGTTATAAAAGTTATTTGTTTTCATTTATTGTTAAAATAAGAAAAAAAAAGTTTTGTTTTTGAAGTGAGTACAGCCACCAATCTTTGCACAGAAACATTTACTTGACTGGTTAGGCATGAGTTTTTGTGATAGTATAAGTAACTTTGTCACCTCAATAAATTACTTCTTTTAATCTTGTATTTTTTTTGTTATGCTTTATTTTTACACTATAAGTTATTAGGATATTATGTAATGATTTTATTATACATGTAACAATAGAAGATAAAAAAGCAATATACGTTATATTATTTAATTTAATAAGATAAAAAAATATATTACTTAAAACATAGGTTCAGACACAAACAAATGTATAAATTTACTACATATACATAGTTTAATAAAAAAATCTTTGTACTTTCATCTACATTCTACAAATACATACAAATAGATCCATCCTAGAATACTATCGAGTCGACAACTCTCACGTTGCGTTCCCAACACTAAAACGCGCGTCACTTTCGTGTTTCATCTTTACACCTTCCATGGTGCACCTCGCGATCTGCCTCCTCTATCGCACGTGCCCTCTCGTTCTAACACAATCGCTCGAGTCAACCGTAGCAAAAAACTGTTATGATAATGTTTCAAGACATGTTAAATATGAAGTACTTAATTTGGGACATTTAAATAAGTAGTTTTGATTGGAGCTCAATGGCGCAGTGGCGTGCGCGTTTTGGTTACGATCTTGTAAGTTAAGCAACATTCGCAATGCCCTGTCACCGGATGGGTGACCAAAGTAAAATGCACTCCTTCGTGCTTTATGCACCAGTTTAAGCTAATATGATAAGTAGGCAGTTCAAGTTGAGTAAAAGTATATAATTATATTTAAATACTAGCGTCCGCCTGCAGTTTTAACCGCGTGGTTCCCGTTCCCGTAGGAATATCGGGATAAAAAATATCGCATGTGTTAATCCAGGTCATAAACTATCTGTATGCCGAATTTCATCCAAATCCATCCATCCGTTGCAGCGTGAAGAAGCAACAAATATACACACATACAAACTTTCGAATTTATAATATTAGTGTGATAAGAAGTATTCCGACTCACATATCTTTTAAAAAACTCGGTTGCCCTGTTCTTCGATTGCTGAAGTAACTTTCGCAAAGGCTGGTCGTCGGATGGGTTACCAAAAGTGTATCATCTCGAGCTCCTCAATGTTTCGGAAGGCACGTAAAGCCGTTGGTCCCGGCTGCATTAGCAGTCGTTAATAACCACCAATCCGCACTGGGCCCGAGTGATGCTCGTGCCCCAGCGAGCCAGCCAGTGGGGACAAAAAATGAGCTGATGATGACATATTTTTAAAACATAAAAGTTCCTTTAAATGTTTCTACATATTGTTTTCTGAAGTTTACGCGAACACTACACATTGAAATGAAACAACTTTTACGGATCTACTCGCGTTTATTTCACACATTACTTTATAATGTTTATCCTGACGTTTCGAACCTTTTTGAATGGTTGGAACCTACCACCAGCTTGGGATCTCATCATACAAAGTATTAAATCCCAGCACCAACACCATACTGCCAGACCAAAAGATACTGTAAGCTCTTTCTGCGTAAAACGGAACGCACCTGATTAAATTTAAATGAGGGTATACAACCTTCTAACTAATTATGAGACGACCAACACCTCAGTCTCCTTGTGACCACGGACCCTGCAAAAGTTTCGAAATGTCAGGATAAACATTATAAAGTAATGTGTAAAATAAACGCGAGTAAATCCATAAAAGTTTTTTTTTTCTTTTATATTAACATATAAGCACAATGCCTTGAACTCACCTGGTAGGCTACTCTTGACGCAAACTCAATCTCAATACAATTCCAATGCGATTAATATGTATCGATATTGGGATAAGTTTCGCAATTTCGGAACGCCCCATTTCGATAATAATTTGTTCACTCAATTTCCACGCAATTTAATTCCAATGCAGCGCTATTATCGCTTTTCAGAGTGCCATTTGAATTTTTTAGATTTGGGATTGGAAATTGATTATTGCAATTGTGTTTCAAGAGTAAACCACCTGATGTTAAGTGATGATAAGGCCAATGATGGAAGCGCACTTCACCCAGGATCCTCAACTACTGAGGCACTGGCTATCTTATCTCTAGCTGCCGGAACACAACAATGCTACAAACATTGATGTTATGGCGACATATTTAGATAAGATAGTAAAAGTTGTTTCATTTCAATGTTTCTTTCTACATATCCCGTTTTGGTGCACATATATCAAATTCAACAAAATACCATGACAAATCAATTTTTATTTATTGCTTGTGTACATTAATGTACAAGGAAACCCTCTCTTTCCATCATTAAGCAACGGCGAGCAATGACAGGCGTAAAAGTAAGTATTAAAAGGATTTCAAACCTTAATTTTGATAGTAAAGGCTTTTTCATACTTGTTACTTTTGGTAAATATGACGCATCAAATTCTTAACACAAAAACTGCACACATTTCGGTATACCATACAAACTTTAGAGCTTTAAGATTTCTAAACCAATGAGACGATTTTGGTGAAACTTTCTATGCTTTAAGGGGAAAATGAAGATGGTCGACGCACCCTTAAGGCGAAGGGTAAGGCACACTAGCGCCACCAATTGATAATTTGACAATTACTAACGGACCGGATCTTTTTTTAAACATTGCGTACCGTCCGACAACAGGAAAGCATCCATAGTATTTATTTAATAATCGTGCACTACTTTTTGTTGCGTGGTTTATTCACAAAACGGGCTATCGCATTTATTCACAAACAATGGCCACTTCTGGTGTTAGCGAATGAATACAAAAACAAACCTAAAAGTCGTGCACAATTATTAAATAATAGATGTTTGCCTAGTGTCCGAAGGTCCGCAATGTTTGAAAAAAAATCCAGTTGAGCAGTTATCAAATTAAATCCATTAGCGGCGCTAGTGTGCCTTACCCTTCGCCTTAAATTATAAAAGGCTTTATGTATAAGCCATACTTTCAAACATTTGTATAACAGAAGCTAAACGAATTAAAATTTTCTTACGAAAATTGAAATTTTTTGACGCGAGTAACTTTAACCCCCAAACAAAACAAAAACAAAGCTTCATAAAAACAAGCTTGCGTTTGTATGAAGCATATCATCTGCAGTCTCCTTATTTTGTGTTAAAACTGTTGTATGTATATGCGCCCTATCCGTTTCTCATACTTCACTATAAAGCGAGTTGACGCGAGAAAATCTCGACAATCAACAGTCGGCAATCGGTTCGCAGATCTGTCAGTGTGTCAGTACGGATTAACAAAACTGGTAGTTGAAGTTACTGGACGAAATAATAATTGTAATATACATTTGGTTTGTGCAGTTATAATAACGGGTCATGAGAAAGATGGAGTATTTTGAACGATTTAATTAAAATGTTTCTTTAAAGTTCAAATTGCATTCAATAAGAACATGCAAGGCTCAAGTATGATCCAAGATAATGTTATTAAGTATAAAAATATCAAAATAGTTATGTAGGTACTTACACAAAACGTAAGGATACCTATGTGAAAGAAAACAAATGCTTTTTTATTTATTATTATATACTAGTAAATACAAAGAATACGTAAGTTTAAAACATTGATAACATACAATTTTATTTCTCCTAAGAATAAACTCTCGCAAGGCTTATGATGATTGTCGACCTATATTTTAAAAGTTAAACACTCATTTAATAGAGTTTTAAAGTTAAAATTTAATAAAACTTCAAATATTATGAAGTTTTGTAAGTAATAAACTCCTTTTGTCTCTTTTCATAAATAATGCATGTAAGTATATTTTTAAAAATCTTAATTTTAAAAGTTTACACTTACATGTACCTATTGCCTATATAAATAAATAAAAAAACAAAACGCCACGTTTTTCGAAAAAAGAAAAAGGTTTAGTCCTACCACAAAGGTTTTCATTCAAAACATTAAAAGCAATTTGCACCTCCGCGTCGTCGCCACAAAATAAGGAGACGCCAGAAGGTAAGCTCCATACAAACGCGCTCAAGCAACGCGTACATTTTTTTTTTTTAACCCAGAGGAACTCTTTACGAGTACGAGGGGCCTTGAGGAGGCCCCAGGTTACGTGGGACTCACCCGTCCGTCTTTCCACGACCCACCGACTATCCGGAGACGTCATTGTCTCCAGTCGGCTGCCAAGGGACTAAGCCCAAGGCCGGGAAGGGCGAGACAGAGGGGGACACCCACTAAACCTCTGGTGGACCAAACTCCGAAAACAGGTGAAGGCCGCGGGGCCTGTTCGAGGGCCTGGCGCCCGTGTGATCGCCCGTGCCGGCCCATCCGCACATAGTGCGTTTAGGACCGGCACGCGCAGCCACACGGGCGGTACGCGCACGCGACGTCTAGTACCACACTACACCCCCTAGAGGGTGTATTGTGGTTTAACCTCAGGAGAGGTTACCTCATGAAAGCAACGCGTACATAGACAACCTCTCACATAGACAACAGCTGCGCTCGGACTGTTCCGAGCTCTTCCGAGATTTGTGTCCGTGTAATTCAGTATTAAACTTACCTTCTGGGTCCTCCTTATTTTACGACATATACGTATTGTTTGTCTTTAATGCGGCCGACATCTGTGAATGCCAATCCAACCAAAAGCACATTCTATCTTATTTAATTTTTCATTGCTTAGGATTCAATCCGTGCTGCCTTAATAAAATTACGGTCGAATTTCGACCACTGGTCGACCCAAATAAAAAGACAACAATGATCCTTAATTGTTAGTAGACTTAAAACTAATTGTTAGTAGGTATTAAATTACAAATGACACTTGTTTAATAACATGTCCAAATAAATTAAAGTACCAGATAAATTATATAAATCAATTAATCTCAAAATTACCGATTCAATTAAATTTGAGTATATTAAAATAGAATTGATATATATTTAATTTATAAAATAAATAAAAATATAATACAAACAGAAAAACACAAATACAATACAAACAGAGGTAGGGCCTACCGGGTAACAAGTGCTGTAAAATAGGCGAGTCCCACTTGACGGTGATTGTACTCAGGATAGTGTGGAGACTGGCTCGAACGCGCGCTAACATGGAGGCGCAGCGCTTGCGAACTATGGCATGAAAACCGTCTATCCGCGTTTCCGCAAACATCGCCGATGCGCTGCAAAATCGAGGCAGCCGCAACAACATTCAGGGTGCCGAGTGCAAGGGCTCATTCGCTATTCGATCACGTTAACGAAAACGAAAATTTGTATGGCAAAATGTTAACTCTTCTCGTGTGCCGCCAGGAGGCGCTGATTCAATGCCATACTAATTTTCGTTTTCGTTAACGTAATCGAATGAATACGAATAGTAAACAAAACTCACACTAGAAGCACCCTGACATATAACTGACCAACAGGCTGCACGTATAAAAGGACTGACAGAATGCTCTAAATATCGTCAAACTACCTCAACACCACTAGCGTAGTAGCGCTTTAAACCTTTACCTCGTCATTACACTGTGCAAATCATAGACCCTGAATTTCGTACCACCTCGAACCAGTCCGAGCTCAGCTGTTGCGAGATTGCGTGTCCGAGAGTCCGGGTCTATATGTGCGTTGCTCGTGCGCCGTATGTATATAAGTATACATTTTTTATGTTAAAAGGAGGCAAACGAGCAGGCGGGTCACCTGATGGAAAGTAATCACCGCCGCCCATGGACACCCGCAAAACTAAAGTAATCGCAGATGCGTTGCCGGCCTTGAGGAAGTTGTATCTTGAGAGTGGAGTAGGAATTGAGAGGAGGGAGGGTTGAGAGATGGGCCTCCGGTACTTTCACTCACCGGACGAAACACAACAGCAACGAGTGTCATTGTTTCACGTCGATCTTCTGTGAGAGGGTGGTATTACGCCGGGCGAACCGGCCCATTTCATGTTGCAACGCAGCGTGGCTCTACCACTCTGAATACCTTCTGCAGTCTTCTTATATTGTGGCATCGCTGTATGACGAATGAGTTATTACATGCGTCCAATGCTTTAAAAATGAAAAGTTCACGCTTATAATAAGATTCAACATGAAATATCTTTTAAAACAGGACCAGTAATTTGTCGTTCGGTCCATGGCAAGAAAGGTTTTATCATTATCATAATCTCAGCCAAAAGACGTCCACTGCTGGACAAAGGATCTCCACAACGACTGGCCTTTTTTTTCCTTTAGTTGATGGCTTCATGCGATCAGCACATTTAGCCAGTGTCAAAGTAATTTTTCTTACAAGTAATACATGAATAAACAATATTTCCTTCCTGTATGATGATGATGAATGATAATAGAAATGAGAAGTGAGAAATAATATACCCCACAACCCCTCAAGTATCTCAGTAAAGATGTGGGGCTTTACAAAGTCCTCAAGCGGACGTCTTGAGAGAATTTGAAAAGTGCCGTTGCACTGTTTTGTTTCATTTGCCAACACTCATGCACACTCACGAACACATAACGGTTAATAATCCACCATTATTTCACATTAATATTCGGCATAACACAAATTTTTGAAAACAAAACAAAACCGCAGACATGACTCTTCACTTTCCCGCCAAGAAGTCCTCCGGTCAACTTTAATCATTCGATTGTTTAACTGTCATGTGCTTGCTACCTTTGCTTCGGAAGGCACGTAAAGCCGTTGGTCCCGGCTGCATTAGCAGTCGTTAAAAACCACTAATACGCACTGGGCTCGCGTGGAGGTTAAGGCCCATTCTCCCCGTGGTTCTCCCATCCATAGGCAAGGCTCGTGTCCCAGTAGTGGGACTTAAAATGAGCTGGTGATGATGATTGTGATGGTGATGAGCTATAACGGTAATTTCATCTTGTTAGTCTAATTTTTCATGACTGTAAAGCTAGGTCACCTTGATGGATAGCAATCACGCCAGGTGATTGCTATCCATCAAGGTCTGATCGCCAAACAGAGAGAATTTTGTTCATTGACCTTTTGCTCCTACGGCCATTTTTGCTTTCTGCACTGCCATTTTCATAAAAGGAAAATTTACAAAGTGTTGCGATTGGTTTTGTATAATATTACTTTGGTTTTAAAGTATTACCAACGTATTTCATTTTATAATATAACTAGCTGACCCGGCGGACCGTACCGCTTTGACAGTTTCCATCATTGAGTTAAATATATTATCAATGGTTTTCATGACAACAAAACAAACAAATCATTTTGTATTGGCAAATTAAATTACTATTTAGTATTTTATTTAATATTTTTTAATATAGCCTTTGTTACTCAGCGCTAATGTAGCATTTTAATGGTAAAAGATTTTTTTAAATTGGTCCAGTAGTTTTTGAGTTTATTCGTTGCAAACATAGGTACATACATACATACAAAAATACAAAGGTTTCCTCTTTATAATATTAGTATAGATAAAAATTACTTGGCCTCAAATGTAATACTTAAATGTTTTTTTTTCTATTGTTCCGACATCCTTTTGCATGGCAAACAATATGGAACAACAATATTAGTTGCGTTGTTGTGTTTCCTACTTTAACTATAAGAAATAAGACCGCAAGTTCCTTCTGTTGAGGAGTCTAAAGAAAATCTGCAACCAATCTTCAACCTTTGGTTTTATGATAAAAAAGTTCTGTAACGCCATCTCTCGTCCGAAAAGTGATAAGTTTTTAGTTTGCACCAAAGACGAAGATCAGTGCAAGATAAAAAATGCCAACGAGCATACTTGCAACTTATTGCAGTTGAAATCAATGCCACAGTCATTATATAAGAAGTAGAGTCTGTCAAAAATGATGTTTATATTTTCTTTAACAAGGGTTTCTGAATTTTACGACGGTTTAGCTTTTAATTTTAATTTTTTTTAAGTAATTGTAAATTGTTATACAGTATAATTTGAAATTAACACCTTTATAACCATGTGGCAAGCAAATAAATAAATAAATAAATTTGGTAACCACATATTATTTTATAAATGTCTTTTATCTCTGCAGAGTTCTTCTGAATGGGTTAAGCAAAATATTTTGAGAGGATTCAAATGCGCTTATTTAAAAAGTTTTCTTGAATAAAGAATCTTGTGTCATTGAGCTCAACCGAGTTTTGGACCACATTTCTAAATGGTGTACCGATAGTTTGATTGAGTTCAATGCCAACAAAATTCAACTTCGCGTTTTTACAGTCAAAAAAATGCCACTCTTTTTCGCCTTCCCTATCTTCAAGCATAAATACCGCTTCATAGCAATATCACCATGCTAACCCGAGCCGAGGGTCTTGTCTTTAGAGGTGCCCTCTGGTTTTTCCGCTCCCGATCTGATCCAAACACCTCATAGAATCGGAACGGGGCCGACACGCACTAATATGTGATGCCATTCCCCTACAAAACGTCTGAAGGTGTTAAGTTTTACACGGCTTGAGGAACCCTTTAAGTTTCTCGCCGCCCCCAAAAAAGTTGGATGACACTGAAAATGACGTCTGAAGCAATCAGCAAACTTTTTCCAAAAAAAAGTCCTCAAAAAATGTTTTATTCAGTTTAGGTTACAATTATTAAGTTTTTTTGAATGTCACTACGCCATTGGTTCGTAATTCTACAGCGTCTATGTACTGAGAGAGGGTACACAAAAACAAACTGAGCTAGACAATCGCTTTTCTCCTTTTCGTCAAATATTCAAAAATGCTTTCCCTGTCATAGTACACTATCTAATTCAATAAACTCGGTTTATTAAAGTTCGCCATCATCAAAATCCAAAGAATTACATCGAAGCTGTGTACCGTTCTCTTTACACTATGCGAGTGCAGTTTTCGATCCAATGCGTCAAGATTTCAAGATAAATGCGTGGCATTTAATGACTGAGCGGCGAAATGACCTATTTTTATGTATGAAACTCTATGATGCGAGATGCATGATCAATGTTGAGATTGCGAAATATTTTATTTTATTTTTTAAAGCACAATACCTTCATGTCACCTGATGTTAAGTGATGATAAGGCCAATAGTAGAAGCGCACTCCACCCGGGATTCTCAATAACCGCTTAGAATATTAACATCAAAGTACACTTAAAAATATTTTAAATCCTTTCTTCTAGAGAAGCAATGCATGGGTAGGTATACCCAACAAGTACTCGATGGCAGACTTCGTTGTTTAGGTCGCGGTCACCGTCAATCCCTTCCCAACCTCGCCCTTTTAGTTATATTATTATTATTGGGTTTTTTTATCTATGTGTTTCTATTTTTAATTTACGCCCTACTCAAAAGTTCAAAACAAAATTTGCGTAAAATTATATGTAAATAATTTTTAAGCACTTATGATATGGCAATCAGGAACAACGACGGTACCCAGACACGAGAATATATAGAAAAAGTAATTTTTTCTAATTGACCCGATCGGGAATCGAATCCGGGGCCTCGGAGATGGCAACACCAGAAACTGGCTTTTTTTAAGAGAGAGTTTGCTGATTGCCTCAGACGGAATTTTCAGCTTCACCGGGGCGGCGAGAAACTTAAAGGGTTCCTCAAGCCGTGTAAAACGAATCACCTTCGGAGGTTTTCTAGAGGTAACGGCGTCGTGTCCCCGCGCCCTACTAGAAACCGGGTAGCCACTCGACTACAGAGGTCGTCAAAGGGTAAAGGGTTCCTCAAGGGGTTTCCATCCAACGAAACACCCTCAAAGGGTTTCCAGAGGGGATGGCATCATGCAAGCGTGTCCTCCAAGCTATTTCGGATCGGTACAAAACTTAATCCTAAACACCAACAAAAGATCTGATAGCCTCCCGTTGCTACAGCCAAAATCTGATTATATACTTACTTCATCGCTTAATATTCCAATGGCGATTATATCGATTATAGATTACGATGGCCACCTACGCTTTCCTAGAATCGATAAGGAAATGGCTTAAGTTAAGGGTTCTTCGTACTTCAACTGCCGCTGTGGTGTAGTGGTTGGATTTAGAGGTCCCTTTCTCTCCTATTTTTCCTTTTTTTTCTTTCCTTTTTTTTTATAGTTGTCAACAATTTTGGTAAATGTTGTGCGCAATTCTAATTGGACACAGGCATGTACTTTTTTTTTGTCAATGTTATTATTGTAAGTTTTCTGTTTGATGTCCGTTATTGTGCCTATGTATAAATAAATAAATATATTTTCGCGGTGTTAAGTATTGAATGACAATATATAATTCCTTAGTTAAGAGCGTTTACGCCACACACTAGCGCTGCCAATGAAAAAAAAACATATCTAGTAATTAGAGATAGAAAATCAAATTATGCTCAACAAACTATTTGAATGAAGTAATATAGCATTAAAAAAATTCCACGAGCAGGATTTGAACCTGCACCCTTCTGACATTCCGGGTCAGGTGCTCTTCCAATTGAGCTATCGTGGTTCTAACCAGCCCGCCGAAATTATTCAACACTTTTTACTTTGAAAGCCAAAGGCGCCCATTCAATGTAAACAACTACCGTCACTAACATCCGATCATAATATTTTTACAAATATTAAAGATCAGTTAAGAAGTAAGCAAGCTATTTATAAATGTTCAAATAATTTTTAACGCAAATTTTGTTGCGAACAAATTACAAAAACACAAATGTTGAAAAAATTTCCACGAGCAGGATTTGAACCTGCACCCTTCTGACATTCCGGGTCAGGTGCTCTTCCAATTGAGTTATCGTGGTTCTAACCAGCCCGAAGAAATTATTCAACACTTTTTACTTTGAAAGCCAAAGGCGCCCATTCAATGTAAACAACTACCGTCACTAACATCCGATCATATTATTTGGAAGAGCACCTGACCCGGAATGTCAGAAGGGTGCAGGTTCAAATCCTGCTCGTGGAAATTTTTTCAACATTTGTGTTTTTGTAATTTGTTCGCAACAAAATTTGCGTTAAAAATTATTTGAACATTTATAATATAGCATTTTTACGTCACCTAATGAACATCTGACATGTTGTGGTTTAGTTAAATACGGCGTTATAGTTGAAAGTGGCCGTTTTTAGCTGTAACCGCTTATTAACGTATGTATATATGTATGTATGTATGTATGTATGTAGTATGTATGTATGTATATACATACATACATACAAAAATAACGTTATATACGTTAACGTTAATGTTATAACGTTTGCAACGAATAAACTCAAAACTACTGGACCGATTTAAAAAAATCTTTCACCATTAGAATGCTACATTAGCGCTGAGTAACATAAGCTATATTTAAAAAATGTGGTATGAAGACCGCCGGGTCAGCTAGTATGTACTATAACGTGCTCCATTCAAGCTAAAAGCTGTTGCCTAATAAAACAGAAAAAAAAATTACATACATTTTGTATTAATCTCTATAAGACGTCTTTTTAGCAAAACCGGCTTTTTCTAAGATTTATTTTCCCGCTCCGGGCGTCAACGCCCGGTTAGTATCTGAGGGGTTCGCCTCGGTGATCGAGTGGCAAAGCGCTCAGCCCAATACCTGAAGTTCCTAGGTTCAATTCCTAGGTCGGCGTTTATGATCACCAGTGATCGGAATAGGTAGGGCTAATTCGCCTAAAGTTCGAAGAACATAGACAAAAATTAATGGAGACTTCTTTATGACAATATTTTTTTTCGGAACAACTGTTCGGGTTTTCAGACATCACTTGAGAACATTAAAAATTAATATTATCAATACAGTAATTGATTGATCAATTGATTTTATTACTTATTTTGTATCCCGGAATTGCCGAAAATAAGTAGACACGTTTTTTATTGTTTTCTAAATCTATTTTTGTCTCTCTCATGTCTCGCAAGACTTGGGCAGCCTCGAATTTCTCGGAAGTGGAACAATGCCGTTCGTTTACCAGTAATCTATAATAGCGAGATTGTCTTTCATTTTTGAAAACAATAAAAAACGCGTCTACTGATTTTCGGCAATTCCAGGATACAAAATAAGTAATAAAAATAAATAACTGTATTAATAATATAATTTTTTAATGTTCTTATGCGATGTCCGGAAACCCGGACAGTTGTTCCGAAAAAAAATATTGTCATAAGGAAGTCTCCATTATTTTTGTCCGTTCTTCAAACTTAAGGTGAATTAGCCCTACCTATTCCGATCACTGATGATCACCAACCCTCATTTGGCAAGCGTACCTAATGATTAAGTCATTACCCATCAATTGTAGCGATGACTTGATTTCAATGATAGAGGCCTTTGCCCAGCAGTAGACTCACAGGCTATTTACTAAATGTGCAAGACATGAAATAAGAGAAAACATATAGTCGAATAACATGACGCTAGAGATACCAACCCATTCCACAAAATTCTACGATAAATCTTTTACTGTACTAGCTGCTCGATTGTGGAATGCATTGCCTGTAACAATCAGAAATGCTAAAACGTTAGCAACCTTTAAGAGACTACTGAAGGATCATTACTTGTCCCAAAAATCATCGTCTCTCTAATATGCTTTTATACTGTACTACAAATCCTTATATGTACTTTTAATTATAACTATTATGTTTGTAACAAAAGTATACTAAGTATTTATCATTATTGCTGTTAGTTATATTATAATTATTTATGATGCACCGACGCGACGACGAACCCACTTCAAATTCAAATATACTTTGTCCATCCAAAGGTTGTCTGGAAGAGATCACTCTTAGTGATAAGACCGCCCTTTGTACGTATATTTTTATGTAATTTTTTTGTCAAATGTTTTATTTTTGGTGTACAATAAAGTTTATTTATCTTATCTTATCTTATCATATATCTTTGTGTCTTCTCCGCCGTGGTTTCAACACAGGGAGTGTTGAAACCACGGCGGGGAAGACACAGTTGTTGATTCAGTCACTATGTTGATTCAGTGGAGGCGCCTCGCACATACCAAGTGTTTAAACACCAAAAAAAAATTAAGTCGGTATACGTATTGGAATCCTTTTGTTCGTCCCCGTCATAATATTTGTTTGCACAAGGCTATTGACTATGGCGGTCCCAAAGTAAGTTATGAGTTTGAGAGTCACGATAATTTTAGGTTAAGATTTTAACTAAACGTATAACATATAGTTCTTTTTTTTACATTTTCAGGTAAGCTCAGTGCCGTGATCTCACCTGATGTTAAGTGATGATAAGGCCAATAATGGGAGCGCACTTCACCCAGGATCCTCAACTAGTGAGGCACTGGCTATCTTATCTCTAGCTGCCGGAACACAACAACGCAACAAACATTGGTGTTACGACATAAAAAATATAGATGATCGGGTTGACGCGGACCCAGTGTGGATTGGTGGTTATTAACGACTACTAATGCAGCCAGGACCAAGGGCTTAACGTGCCTTCCAAAGCACAGAGGAGCTTGAGATGATACATTTTCGATCACCCATCCGAGGATCGAGGGACTAGACAATTAGCTTAACGCGCTAATATACGTAATAGAAATGGAAACGAATAATTATCATATAGGATTGACTTCTTGACTTGAGAGAGGAGCTTGATGGCGCAGTGGTTAACGCGCCCGGTCTGCGAGTGCTGAGGTTAAGCAACTTTCGCAAAGGCCGGTCTTCGGATGGGTGACCAAAAATTTTGCTTCTGAAGCTCCTCCGTGCTTCGGAAGGCACGTAAAGCCTTTGGTCCCGGCTTCATTAACAGTCGTTAACAACCACCAACCCGCACTGGGCCCGCGTGGTGGTTTATGGCCTGTCCATCCATCCTATCATCCTATCCATCCTATCCATCCATAAGAAAGGCTCATGCCCCAGCAGTGGGATCATAAAATGAGCTGATGATGATGATGATGATGATGATTGACTTAGCAAACGACACGTATACGATAATGTATTTTATAAATATTTAATTCAGCTTCAGTATAACGGTACGTATAAATAACGATTAATTAGCTTATTTAAATGAAACAACTTTTACGGATCTACTCGCGTTTATTTTATTTTACATTATTTAATGTTTATCCTGACGTTTCGGATCCTTTGCAGACCCCCTGTGACCACGGACCCTGCAAAGGATCCGAAACGTCAGGATAAACATTAAATAATGTAAAATAAAATAAACGCGAGTAGATCCGTAAAAGTTGTTTCATTTAAATGTGTAGTGTTCGCGTAAACTTTAGAAAACAATAATTAGCTTATGTTAAACCTACACGATAATCATATTATTCCATTTCTATTCTACTAGCATTACGCCACTTTGCCTAAGCCCTCTGAAGGCTTAGAATCGTTGGTGTATTGACTTTCAAGAGTTCAATTTTTAGTCTAAACTGAAATTTGAATTAAGTATTGTAGGTACGCACCTAAACCTAAATGCTAGAAAACCTAGATGGAGCTCGATGGCGCAGTGTTTAACGTGCCCAGTCTACTGAGGTTAAGCATCTTTCGCAAAGGCCGATCATCGGATGGGTGACCAAAAAGGTATCATCTCGAGCTCCTCCGTGCTTCGCAAAGCACGTAAAGCCGTTAGTCCCGGCTGCATAAGCAGTTAACAACCACGGCATCGCACTGGGTCTGTTCTTCCAATCCATTTATAGAAAAGGCACGTCCCAGCAGTGGGGACACAAAATGAGCTGATGATGATGATGATGACGACCTAGACCTATTACTCGTACTACCCATGTAACTGCTAAAAAATATCTCGTGACAATAAACATAATAGAGACAGGAAATGGCGCCCGTGTCAAGAATTAGTATGCAAGTGACATTGTCACAATAATATGAGTAATACAGGTTGAGTTTTTTTTTCCAATTTATTTTACCACTTTCTTATTTCTTACGGGTAAGTAAGAAACAAAAAATCTTGAGTGATGATAAGGCCGAAGGGGAGGCTTTGTCCAGCAGTGGACGTTTTTGGCTGAGATGATGATGATGAAAGCCGAAGGTGGAAGCAACTCCCGGACAACTACTGAGGCAATTTTACACGATCACTGATTTTGACATTACACCTTTGGAGAAAATGGTGGACTGGCTTGCATCTCTTCCCGCGTCTTATCATGGTCTTCGTACCGCTCAGTTTCAAAGTTGTTCACCTGTCAAATTGTAAGAACAATACACTGCGATGAGTAATCTTGATACTTTCACCGATTTTTTTTACCAAACTTAAAGAGTTCCAAGCCGTGTGATTAAAACACCGTCAGCGGTTTTCTAGATGGGATGACATCACGCAAGCGAGTCCTCATCCTCAACTAGATTCTCCAAAGAGTTTGGATCGGATCTAGAGCGGAGGGCGCCTCTAAAGACTAGGACCTCTGTCCGGGTTGACCGGGTTGTGGGGTAGGTTCCTTCTTCGTGACGCTTGATATCAAACCCGATCTGATCCGATTGCTTCGGAGAAATTAGTAGGGAACGGGGAACGGGCCTCAGTTTTAAGCGTTTGACTCCAAGCCTTGAAGGTTAAAAGAACAATCGTCGTGAGGCTTCAAAAATGAATCTAGTGCATCTTATAAGCCTTAGTAGACTGAATGTCTTGCATCATCATCATCATCATCATCTCAGCCAAAAGACGTCCACTGCTGGACAAAGGCTTCCCTCAAGGATCTCCACAGCGACCGGTTTTGTACTGCTCGCATCCAGCGGCTTCCCTCGACCTTCACCAGATCGTCGGTCCACCTTATTGGAAGCCTGCCTACACTGCGCTTTCCGGTACGCGGTCGCCACTCAAAGATACCGCCTCAGCGGCCATCAGTCCTAGCTACGGTCTTGCATCTAGCACAAAATAAGGAGATTGCAGAAGGTAAGGATCGGAAGGCGATCTGCAGAAGACGGCAGAAGGAACAGCTCGCAACAATCCGACCGCAGCTGTTCCGAGCGAATGTATTAGCTTACCTTCTACGACTCCTTATTTTGTGTCACCACTAGTAAGAACAATACACTGCGATGAGTAATCTTGATACTTTCAACGAGCACGGTCAAACCGCAAACTGTTTGCGGTTCTATTCATTGCTTACCCCTTTATGCGTTCGCACTCTTTACGTTTCGCGTTGACTGGTGAGTGAGTTGTCATTGTGGTGTCTAAATCATCTTTAAAGTAGATGCACAAAATAAGGAGATTGCAGAAGGTAATATATGCTTTTAATATAACTTTTGTACCTATATGAAATAACTATTTAAACTATCATGGTCTCTTGCAATAGAGTAATTATTAACGGGATTCTTACTATGTTCCTTATTTACGAGTATCCGATATTTCGGCACAGTTGCATGCGCCATGATCACGGAGTTACTGAAGTTAATGCGGGTGAGTTTTTTATGAGCAGACAAAACGATCTACCCTCTTCCTTAGTCGTTTCTTGCGCTCGATGCCCGTACCACCGGTTTCTAAGTCACTATTCACTCGAAATTGCTCACGACACACTACACTCACAGTATCGGAACGCGAAACGGCTTTACTGTTGTTTTTGCGGTTTTTAACATACATATGAAATGTTAAATATGTTATTGACATAAATAAATAAATAGAATAGAACAGAATAGAAATAGAAAAATATTTATTCAATATCACAAAATAACATTCATATAAGTAAGTAAAACATTCATAATTTAAGATAAATGCAGCATATGCTACTGAAAAGGCATCTTCTCAGCATGTTAGTAACTTTAGTAAAGCTAAGACGCTGGTCTTCCGAAGATGCCTGAAAATACATAGATTCAAATATTTATAAAATACAGTGAAAAATGAAATGCGTACCCGACCCAGCCAGGAATCGAACCTGGGTCTTCCGCAATCGGGTGGCTGCACTGACCATTATGCTAGGTACCGGAAAAGCTGACGTAAGCACTGAATTCTTTCACTGCTTTTTAATTTTGAGTGCTTTTTAGCGGCACAGTGCCATCTATCCAACGGTTATTGCAACCGATGGCTATGCAGATATGTCTCTACAGACTGATCTGTTTTTTCACTGTATTTTATAAATATTTAATTCAGCTTCGGTTCAGAAATTAGCATTTAAAAATAAAAAGTAAAAAATACATAGATTCTTTCAAACCAGCTGTTACTTGCAGCTTCAATCTGCAGCCATCGTTGCCATTCAAAATCATTTAATGTACAAAATAGTAAAAACTATTTTTTTTTCTGGTATTCTTCACATCTCATCATCGTCATTATCTGTTGATAACTTGGCTGGCATAAAAAAAATATTTAATTGGCTTTAACAATTTAGGCATCATAAACTGACCTGCATGTTTCAGGAGTCACTGCTCTTCCTTAAAATAGCTATAGGTATTATGTTCTTATTTATTCAACAGTATTGTCTTTCTTTTTCTTAATGTTAAAGTTAAACTAAAACAGGCTTGGCGTTGCTTTTCGGAACACCCTGTATTCACTCACAGATCGATGAGATACCACCCTGTATGTAAGGACCAATCAATGAATTAGCACATAATAAAACATCCGTCACAGTGGCGCCTACAATAACAACACTACAGGAATATTAACATCTTTTCTTTAAGTTTCAACGCAGAGACTTGACGAATTCTTATCAGCAAAAAAATTTATGGGCGTTATTAAAAGTCCTTTGTCATGGTGTGGCTTATGTTATTCAAATCAAGTGTTGTAGAAAAAAAATTACAGATTTCACAGTCCCCGCAAGAATCGGAGCATTGAAAATGAATACAACAATTTACGAAAAAAATACATTTCATTTTAAATAACACAATTTTCCAACTTGAATGCACTTCTCGCCTGCATCCGTATCTTTTAACACCATTACCATGGCGATCGGTCAATAATCAAAGAAGCTACATCACTTTTTATATACGGAAATACCCGTTTTTCTACAATACCATTATCTAAAGGGACCACCTACACACACAGGTCACAGTTATTAACCGATTTTCAAAATTTTTTCGCCATTATGTAGCTAAACTAATAGGATCTTTTTTTTTCATTTTTTCTTAAGTCGATTTTTTTTTTAAATATTTACAATTTAGTAAACAAACACCCCCCCAAAAAACCTTTTTCTTTTACATTTTTCATAGTTCCAAAAAAACTTTCCAGCTGTTTTTCAAAATTCAAACGCTCACACGTGTCTCGATAAATTCCTCAACTCTTGGTACTATTTCCATCTCGATTCTCCTAAAATCCTCGGAGCTATGGCCAAAAATACGTCTCAGGCGATTTGCAACTGATAACCATTTTCAATGGTAAAACATTGATAGGTTCTAATCAAAGTCGCACAACGGTCAATGGAGCGTAGTATGTTAGGTTTGACTCTCAACGACCGAGTTGCGAACTCGGTCTCGGTTCTCGGTATTGCGAATACCGAGATTCGAAACGAAAGTCCGGACATTGCTAATCGGATTGCAAAACTCAAATGGCGATGGACGGGACACGTGACGAGAACCAGTGATGGCCGCATCTACATTTTTTTATTGACATTACGTCTACACTAATACAAGTAAAATATGCAACATAAATATGCGCTATTATATAATACACTAGCTTTGAGTATCTCCGTTTTCATCCCACTTCAATATAATTCCGCTTTCAACCCAAAATCTATTCCTTTTTCAACTCACTAATTTTTAAATCTTTTTTTCAACCCATAATTCTTTCCGCTTTCATCCCACAACAAATTACTATCAATTGTTGACGACTGCAAAAAAGTTTGCTCGCGGCTTCGCTCTCGTAGGCTACACGACGTGTGATTGTTTTTAATAAAAGCTAAACTTATTAAAGGTATGTACGTTATGTTAGTCAGTTCGTGGATTAAACTTTGAAAATGTCAGATTTCGGTACAAAGTTTCCACTCCTTTCACCTCTCTAGGGGAGGTTTTTTGAAAAATGCTAAAACACGTCATTCTTTATTTTATTGAAAAATATATACATAGATCAATTAAAACATTAATTTTGGTAGTTATTACTTTAAAAATAAAGATTTCCCCAAAAAAAACTTCTTCCCTTTTTTACTCTTTTAAAGGAAAATAAACAAAATCCCTGAGACACGTCATTCTTTATTTCTTTTCAAGAAGCCAAACACCAATTTTCATGTATTTTACTTCAAAACTGACGGACTTTCATACAAACTTTCAACCCCTATTTGACCCCCTTAGGGTGTGATTTTCGTAAAATCCTTTTTTTAACCAGCCACTGGCTACGTCACTCAACTAACCTACAGTTCAAATTTCATCTAATTAGCTTCAACGGTTTAGGCTCGGCGATGATGAATCAGTCAGTTAGGACAAGTCATTAAATGATCGTATATAGATAAATATGTTTTTAAGTTTCAATTGTTACTAACCCATGGATCCAAGGGTCTGCAATATATTATTTTATTAATAACATGTTTAGTCATATAGTCTGGACGGACCTTTACGGGGAGTAATGCAAACAAATTTATATCATAGCCATACCTACCTTTACTTAATAATAGCTTTGCTTTGCAAATACTATTAATATATGAAATAATAATATCGTATTTAGATCAAACCATCGTTATTTTATGAGTCGATATTCAAAGAATTTGAGATTGGTCAAAAATATCCATTCCAACTGAGAATTTATGGTTCTCTAGTGAAATACAAACTATATTAATTGAAGCTACATTAAACCCAAAAGACTGTAATATAAATCTAACAAATTTTCTTTTAACGCTGGATTACGCAAAGACTGAAGAATTGTTAATCGTTCAGAATTATTTTTTATATGTTACTCTTTTTAGTTTATTTTAATTCTTTTATTTATAAGATAACAAATTGTTTTTTGTAGAACCTAGTTCACTAAATGCAGTTAAAAAAATGTTACGAATTATATTATAGCCTTCGCAAGTTCTAAAGCTGTAAGTTCTTATTTTATTCTTCCCTAAATTTGGCTGGCTGGCCATCGAACATAGCGCTCTTCCATGACTGTTTTAGTAGGTACTTAATAATAATTCGTATATGAGGCTTCAATATATTATCCTAAGTTATAAGAAGAAATTATATTTTAAGTTGTTATAAAATATTTTATGTTGTTATAAATAAATTTCAGGACTGACCATTGACGTGGCACCTATTTAGTTCTCACTTCTTTTGTCGTTGAAGTTAACAACCAAGGCATATACCATAATATTGAACTTGGCTCTCATTTCACATTTATGTTTTTGATTGGATAGAAATAACGTTACTTGCAGGTACTTAAAGTGGGAATTTGGTAACAATATACGGAACCACCCGCATTCAAACAGACTCGTTCTATCTCCCTCTCACTCTGTTTGTCATCGACGATTGGTGTTTGCGCACACAACAATGACGCTGATTGGCCGCGCAACTGGACAAACAGGTGGACATGTTTATTATTAATATTATCATATGGTAAAAAAATTGGAGCATTTATGTTTCACCGCACATATGTCTAAATGGATCAGTTGGTTTTAATCAACCGCTAAAGTCAATTACATAATTAATCTGTATCACAATTCCAGAAGACGAAATAGTCTACCAGTCTCATTTTATGTCCCCACTGCTGGGGCACGAGCCTTCCCTATGGATGGATAGGGAGAACGGGCCATAAACCACCACGCGGGCCCAGTTCGGATTGGTGGTTGTTAACGACTCCTAATGCAGCCGGGACCAACGGCTTTAAGTGCCTTCCGAAGCACGGAGGAGCTTGAGATGATACATTTTTGGTCACCCATCCGATGACCGGCCTTTGCGAAAGTTGCATGAAGAAATGAGCTGGTGATGATGGTGATGATGATGCGTATTTTTTACAAAACAACATCGACATGCAAAAGAATATCTTATTTTTAAAAATTTACATCATGCACCAATTAAAATTTCTACAATGTCATACAATACCAAACAATGTTAGTCAGAAAGCCTACAGGCAAAAGGTTTACAATCT
>OY720051.1:5949027-6281440 GCA_963082485.1 Eudonia mercurella
TAACTATCATTTTCTTAATTTAAAAAGTTTTTTTTTACTACCATCTAACCATTTATGTTACCACCAAGAAAATAAATTTACATTTCTTTAATCACTTCAGCAAAGATTAAAGTAAACAGAATTCATTTTGGCGTGCACCAAAAGATAAAAGATAAGAGACCGTATATCTTTCTGTTGGTTTGTTTAATTTTGTGCCAATAAAAAGACGTCGTTTGCTTAACGAAAGTGGACTTTATGGTGTAGTTATGAAGGTGTTGATGCGGTTTTGGAGTGAACTTGCCAATCTGAAATTTGGGCGGGCCCGCAGCTCTGAAATATAAGGAGCGATCACGAATATAGTCCAGGGGACGATGTGCGGAATTGTAACACTTCACCATAATAGCCATACTAGTTTGGTACTGGTACAATTCATTAATTGACATCATGAATACTTTGAGAAATCAAATATCTTTATTTTTCATGTTAAGTTCTGTATTACCCCCCCCCCCTCCCCCCCCCCCCCCAAACATAAGATCCTTAGGGGAAGGCTATGCCCAGCAGTGTTCTGTATTTAAGTTGGTTTAGAATAATAATAATAATAAAAAAATGCATACATATTTTCGATATAATTTAAAAAGCTTGAAAGACGACCCGAAAAGTGAGAGTTTGGGGTTCCGGTCCTAATGTCAACATTTGGCTACCGATACCGACACACTATACAGACGTTATTAAATTAGCAGAAATGACATGAAAAGCATACCAAAGCTTTGGCGCGAAGTCATGCTGTAAAACTAAATTATTCTATGTAAACGCAGTGATACTAGGTATTCTATCACCGGAATTCAATTTGTATGTGAGACTTATTTTATAATACCTGCTGGGTGCCTAGTATGAGTTTCATTTCAAATTCGATCACGTTAATGAAAACGAAAATTAGTATGGCATTGAAGCAGCACAAAACCGGTCGTTGTGGAGATCCTTGGGGGAGGCCTTTGTCCAGCAGTGGACGTCTTTTGGCTGAGATGATGATGATGATGATTGAAGCAGCGCCTCCTGGTGACATACGAGAAAAGTTCAAATTTTGCCATACACAACATCGTTTTCGTATACGCATTCGAATGAATACGGATAGTAAACAAAACTAACGCTAGGCACTCGGTTGTCAATGTACTCAATTGTAAACTGTAGTTGTGTCATTTATTTAAGGCGAAGGGTAAGGCACACTAGCGCCGCTAATGGATTTAATTTGATAACTGCTAAACTGGATTTTTTTTCAAACATTGCGGACCTTCAGACACTAGGCAAACATCTATTATTTAATAATTGTGCACTACTTTTAGGTTTGTTTTTGTATTCATTCGCTAACACCAGAAGTGGCCATTGTTTGTGAATAAATGCGATAGCCCGTTTTGTGAATAAACCACGCAACAAAAAGTAGTGCACAATTATTAAATAAATACTATGGATGCTTTCCTGTTATCGGACGGTACGCAATGTTTAAAAAAAGATCCGGTCCGTTAGTGATTGTCAAATTATCAATTGGTGGCGCTAGTGTGCCTTACCCTTTGCCTTAAATAAATAAACGGTGCACGCTATCCCCAGGCCTACATCGGCTGTGTTAACACTAATTTCACGTGATCGGAGTGATGGCCCACGGTGCGGTGGCCGCTCTTAATTGTAAACCGACTTGGTTATCATTTAAAAATTCAAATTTCTTCACATACAGCAGCAGGTTTTTGGTAAGTTTTTTTTTAATATTATGATAATATCAACAAATAGATAGCGAATATAGAGTGATAGAGTTCGAAGGCGCAGTGGTTAACGCGGGTGCGTTAACCTCAGCACTCGCAGACCGGGTGGTCTGCGAGTGCTGAGGTTAAGCAAAAGCCGGTCATCGGATGGGTGACCAAAAAAAATATCGTCTCGAGCACGGAGGACGTGCTTCGAAAGACACGTATTTTTTTTATTAGACAACAGAAATCTAGCGCCATGCAAAAATAATATATTTTTTTGCCATGCCATAGGGTGAAATGCCAATAAATGTTATGATTAGTGATCGATCTCACACACACACACACACATATATCTACACACGCGCACGTAAAGACAGAACCACACAAATAACTACATACTAATTTTTATTTTTATTTTTATCACTAATTTTTATGAAATAAAATGTATAAATATAATTATTGAAGAGGCTTTTTAAGGAAATATCAAAAAGGTTAGTCAACATCACAGGAGACCGAAGAGCTGGCAGCTACCTCGGACAAAGAATTAGTCTAGCAATTCAAAGGGGGAACGCTGCCAGTATCTTCGGTACCTTGCATAAAGGGACTCCTTTTAATTATTGTTTATAATATTTTAGTAATTGTATTATATTTTTTAAGGTTTTTAGTTTTAGGTTCATTGTTCTTTTAATAATAATAAATCATTTTGTATTATATTAAAGTTTTCTCATATAAATATTATATTATTAAACAAAATAGCCATTTGCTATGGAAGAGCGGCATCTCCTGGAACAGGCTTAACAGCGTAAAACAAAATATTGTTACAGAAAATAAACATATTTAATATTTTTTTATATTTATTGTAAAAAAAATTATGCATGAACATTTGATGCTGATATATCATTATTATAAAAGAAGTTATGGGGAAATAAAGTATGCCTAATGATTTATTCTGAATGAACATAGTTGACGAATAAGTCACGTTATGCCTAAAATATGCCTGTTTAATTTATGCAACCCAATATGAGTTGGGCCCGAGTTGGGCCGAGTTGACGACGACAAAAGTAGGTATTTTCAAATGGTGCCAACTCGGCCACTTTTTTCGGTCGAGTTGACGAACACGTCGTACCTATATACCGGGTGCAGTGCGCTTCCACCTTTCGACCTTATCATAATTTAACATCACGTGTGATATAGGCCAAGTAAGTGCTTACGCGTAAGGAAAGAAAAAAAAATCTGTATATATATTTCTCATCTTTGTGTTTACATATCCGCTTTTGAAACAGCTTTTTTGTGATTTAATAACGCCAACGAATACGTTATCATAATGTTATGCAGCCATAGTTTAGCGGTGTCGTTATGCATAAGCTAAATCAATAGGCCTCATACAATGCTTCGGTAGGCGGGGCCGGGTCGGAAGCCGATGCATTGTGGTTTGTGGTGCGCGTACGCATACACTAAATGTATTAGTGAGCGCTGTGGATTACTGTGGATTCAATAGTTTGTATGATGGGATATCAGGCCGGTGTTAAATTCCAACTGTCTTCTGTATTGAAATTAGGAGGTTTTTCAGTAAAATCAAAAACGACAGTAGATCCATGTATTCCCGCATTCCAAGCGTTGTAGTAGACGGTTCCCATCACATGGGCTGAATCCTCGTTTGCTTGCTCAGTGTTTTAGGCTAGCAAGGGACCTGGATGGCCTACCTGGGGTACAGGATTTTAAGCCGCCATCTGTCATCATGTTCTTTGTGGCAGGGCTTGAAACCGTTTCGAAATTAACCGGTTTCATTAGGGTAAAATCTGTACTAACGCAAAGTACCGTTCCGGTGCGGAACCAAATAGGAGCGATATTTCGAACCTAAATAAACCGGTTTATTTCTAGCGGTCGCTGGCTGCGACTTGCTTTAACTTGTTGAATTAAATACCCGCGCGGCGCGCGCTAGTATTGCGTCGCGAGCGTAGTCTCGTTTTGATAGTTGCGCGCATCCTATTAATATGGGTCGAAAACGTAAATCAAATATTTATCATTTTAAATTTTAACCGGTTAATTAAAAAAACAGATTTTCGTAAAACCGGTTCAAAATATTAACCGGATTCCAAGCCCCGCTTTGTGGCGCAATTTTCTATGACTGTGACTTTTATCATCATCAGCTCATTTTACGTCCCCACTGCTGGGGCACGCGCCTTCCCTATGGATGGAAACACCACAAGAACGAGCCATAAACCATCACGCGGGCCCAGTGCGGATTGGTGGTTGTTAACGACTGCTAATGCAGCCGGGACCAATGGCTTTACGTGCATTCCGAAGCACGGAGGTTGTCGAGATGATACATTTTTGGTCACTTATCCGATGATACGCCTTTGCGAAAGTTGCATACAAACATTATTTATTATTATATTTTGAGCATGATAATGAACGCCATGAAAGTAGTTTTTTAGAAAAAGTGTTGGTAGTCTCATAATTTGTTAGTAGCTTGTATACACTCATTTAAATTTAAACAGGTGCAGGTTCCGTTTTACGCAGAAAGAGCTTACAGTATCTTTTGGTCTGGCAGTATGGTCACAGAGTAAATATATATATTTACTCTGTGGTATGGTATTGGGGCTGGGATTTAATATTTTGTATGATGGGATCCCAGGTTGGTGGTAAATTCCAACCATCTTCCCTATTGAAATTAGGATGTTTTTTAATTTCAATAGCCTCGCGTATCATCCTAGGGATGAATCGTTGTTCTCTAGAGAGTATTTGTTTGTGGTTTATCAAATCTGATGTAATGGTTGGGCCCCTCTAGGGCATGTTCGCATACTGCAGACTTATTTTCGCGCCTATGCTTGACTTTGCTTACGTCTTTTCATATGTAACGGCTCTCAGCACCTTTTATCAACTGTCTGTGCTACGATTCGCTTTTTGGAAAAGTTTGCTGAATGCCTCAGGATTTTTCAGCATGACCGGACTTTTTTGGGGGCGGTGAGAAACTTAAACAAGCCGTGTGAAACGAAACACTTTCAGAGGTATTCTAGAGGGAACGGGGACACAGTGCGTAATGCTACGTAGCGTTAAGGCGAAGGGTAAGGCACACTAGCGCCGCTAATGGATTTAATTTGATAACTGCTAAACTGGATTTTTTTCAAACATTGCGGCCCTTCCGACACTAGGCAAACATCTATTATTTAATAATTGTGCACTACTTTTAGGTTTGTTTTTGTATTCATGCTGACACCAAAAGTGGCCATTGTTTGTGAATAAATGCGATAGCCCGTTTTGTGAATAAACCACGCAACAAAAAGTAGTGCACAATTATTAAATAAAACTATGGATGCTTTTCTGTTATCGGACGGTACGCAATGTTTAAAAAAAGATCCGGTCCGTTAGTAATTGTCAAATTATCAATTGGTGGCGCTAGTGTGCCTTACCCTTCGCCTTAAGAGAAGCCTACCACCAATCAAACGAAATATAAACACTTTCGGTAATCAAACCCGGCTCCTCTAGGTCTGAGACCGATGGTCTTTACCACTAACCCACAGAGACGGGAACTGCTGAAAGTAATAAAATTTACATATTTTTTTATTTTAAAATAGTCAAGTAAATAGTGTATATACTGTCCCACTGATGGGCAAAAGCCTCTATCATTGGAATCAAGTCATCGCTGCAATTGATGAGTATTAAATTTTTTTTTAATGTATCGTATTAGTCCATGGTATCGCAATACTCGTAAAATTGCGCACGGCACGCCTTACCCACATAAAACCTCTTTAAAATCCAAACCTTTTTACGCCCCGTCCAGACGCAAAAAGGTTTTATTCAGTCAATAATAATTGGTCATAACTTAATATTTAGGTGGCCGAATATACGATCCACACTAAACATACGATGTTTACATATTATTAATGCGGCACATAGTCAAGTATTATAATGAGTTGCGCCTACACATCGCGTCTGGACAGCGGTAAGGCACAAGCGGTAGCGGGTGAAAGCCACGAAAGTGACGTACACACGCCAACACACAACCTACCACAAACTGTCAAGTTTCCGCAACAGACTTCGAACTATTTTTTTTATAGATAGCACGGTAAATGACTCTATCCCACCTGATGTTAAGTGGAAATGGAGTCCAGACGCGAAGATAACTGGTGCAGCGTGAAAACAAACGAAGCATCAGTTATCCTCACTCTGCTGGCGCACAAGGTGCTTCACTAGAATGTCACTTAAAGGGGTTGGTTTCAAATCTTGCATCTTTAAATGATGGTTTCAATCCAGATAATTAATGGAATCTGGCGCTACTTTGCGAAAATCCAAAAAATACGTAATTAATTTTTTTCTAAATTTAGCTATAAAGTAAAGTAAAGTAATCAGCCTACAACTGTCCCACTGCTGGGCAAAGGCCTCCATCATTGAAATCAAGTCATCGCTACAATTAATGGGTAATGGCTTAATCACCACGCTTGCCAAATGCGGATCACAAACCCGGGCTATGCATCGAAAAATCCGAAATACATTTTGCCCAACCGAGCGCTCTGCCACTCGGCCACCGAGGCGTTAATTTGGCTATATTAAGTGAAATTAAAACATATTATTTCAATTGCATTTTTGTATACAATCTAGGTCGCTTACATGAAAATTGTTTGCCTAAAACACTGAGCAAGCAAATGAGGTTCGGCCCACCTCTTGGGAACCGTCCATTACAGCCCACGCTTGGCTTGGCACCCTTGGCGCATCATGCGAAAAAAAAAAGCTTCGTAGGTATTCCAAGCTTTGCAAAATCCAGGCAATCAGGCAGCTTTCATCATCGTCATCATCGTAAAGCATATAAAAATATTGATTTTAAAATACAAAATTATGTTTGCCTATATAATTCAAGTTAAACTTACCAACAATACTTTTGTGACTTGGCCCACACACCGCCATGTCACATAACAGTAACTTACTGGCTTTTAACTTCATAAAGAGACCATACTCCGACCATTTACGAAGTCGCCATTGTGCGATGTCCATTGGTATTTCGACCATTCGATTCCGACGCCACAATGCGAGAGTGGCGCGCATCGATGCATCTAATCACCTGCGCGATGACGTCATCCATTACGCCTACGTGGCGTTTTTCAACTGTTATTTGACGGGCTTGACGGGTGATAGTGAGCGACAGTGGCGCCGCCCTTGCGGTGAAATGTTGAAACTGTCGTTATTTAATCCAAAAATCTTTCCCTTATTACTTTAGAGGCGCCTTTGGGTTGTTCCGCTCCCGATACGAGCCGAACCCTTCGGAGAATCATCGCACTAGTGCGTGATGCTATCTAGAAAACCTCTGATGGTGTTTCGTTACACACGGCTTGAGGAACCCTCTAAGTTTCTCGCCGTCCCCAAAAAAGTCCGGCATCGCTAAAAAGTGCACAGAGGGAGGCAATCTGCAAACTCTCCAAAATAAAAAATATATATACTGTTTCATTTTCGGCATTGGTAGATTTCAGCGATGCCTCAGTGGCGATGCTACTAAACCATGGAAGAGATATACTTGAGCTGGCTGTAAGCTGGATATATCTTAACTTGACTAATAATTGGTGACCCGGCTTTGCAAAGGTGCTATCCTTGCAAGATCGTGTCCTTAAGGGGGTGCCGCGCGGAATTTCGAAAGTTTACGTGTTTTTAAGTCACTGGTGCTAGGCGCTGAATAGGTCATATACATTAAAAGAACTAGTGTAGGTTAGCTTGATCCTTTCACAAGGCCATGGTTGTCTTGGAATTTGAAACAAATACCCAGAAACTGCATAAACAATACGTAAAAGTAATGATATCTATTAAACACTTATTTCTTCAGAAACTTTGTAAATATAGCACAAATGAAACAATGATCCGACATCAAAATGTTTGTATTGATATTCCGCAGGCCACTGTTAATAATTTATAGATGAAACGCTTAGCAACCAATAAACAACCAAAATTTACAAGCAGGACCAAACAGTGTAAACTTTAATAGAATATAATATCCTGAAATATACATAGATTTTTTCATCCTTTTAGTTGATGGCTTCGTGCGATTAGCACATTTAGCCAGTGTCAAAGTAATTTTTCTTACAAGTAATAAGTAATAGAATATAATATCCTGAAATATACATAGATTTTTTCATCCTTTTAGTTGATGGCTTCGTGCGATTAGCACATTTAGCCAGTGTCAAAGTAATTTTTCTTACAAGTAATAAGTAATAGAATATAATATCCTGAAATATACATAGATTTTTTCATCCTTTTAGTTGATGGCTTCGTGCGATTAGCACATTTAGCCAGTGTCAAAGTAATTTTTCTTACAAGTAATAAGTAAATTTCTTACAAGTATAAATACATATAAATAAACAAATTTCTTTCCTGTATAATGATGATGAATGATAATAGAAATGAGAAGTGGGAAATGATATACCCCCCAACCCCTCGAGTATCCCAGTAAAGATGTGGGGCTTTACTAAGTCCTCGGGCGGTCTTCTTGAGAGAATTTGAAAAGTGACGTTGCACTGTTTTGTTTCATTTACCAACACTCATGCACACTCACGAACATTTAACGGTTAATAATCCACCATTATTTCATATTAATATTCGTCATAACACAAATTTTAAAAAATAAAACAAAACCGCAGACATGAATATGTATAATTGTGTGTTTTGTTATGTGATACCTATAAATGTCTTTTATTCTTTTTTATTCTAGCATAAGTTTCGTGGGAAGAATCCTCCCCAAAGGTATTATAAACACTCAAAATGTAGGACGGGTGAAACACGAATTAGATTAAGTAAATTGAAAAATCGTATTCGCCACATTGGGAGGGAAAATCCCCCAAAAGTGACGTATAAAACACCCGAAATGTTGCATGAAAAATAATATAAGGCACAGAGTAGATAGAAATTAGTAATTATTAGTAGGTACTTAAAATGAAAAAAGGCACATCCAAGGTCTGTGGGAGGTAGAGAAAAACTTTACGGTGGAGACCTTGTATCGAGAAGACGTATGTGTGCGTTTGTTTGAAACTTACCTTCTGTGAATCTCCCTATTTTGTGCATTATGACACAAAAAAACATAGTATATGTATATTGCTCAATAGTATACAGCAGCCTAGTATTGTCGTAACTTTCTCTACTGATCCGTAGCCAATTATTAGATTCACCTATAATTGATTAAAATCCAGTCGTGACGACAGATTCGTGATCGACAAGCCCTCAATACCGGAGTCATAGACACTCTTACCATGAAAACGGTGCGTTCGTACTAATTTATCGTAGTGTTGTAACAATTGGGTATCAATTTGTTCTATTGTAGTTTTTTTTTTTATAAATATTTTTACATTTTTTAGTACATTTCTTGGTAGTGCGGTTTGCATGTTTAATTAATGACAAAATAAATGAGATATAGTACTACTTTTTAATTGTTTTATGTTGTTAATGGGGTTTGTTTTGGACTTGTTGTAGCAGAATACCGGTGCTTTGCCTATGTATATACCTAATAAAGTAAGCGTCAAGGTCAAATTATCGCTATGCCTCTTTTGCTCTGCTACAGCACTCACATACTGTTTTAAATATGTTATTGTTTTATTATCTATACTAATATTATAAAGAGGAAAGCTATGTATTTTTGTATGTTTTATTTTTATTTTTATACGTAGCACGGTAAATGACTCCATTTCACCTGATGTTAAATGAATATGGAATCCAGATGCGACGACAACTGGTGCAGCGTGAAAACAGCGCAGCATCAGTTACCCTCACTCTGCCGGCTCACAAGGTGCCTCTTCACGCCTCGTTTGAAGGACCCCATATCGTAGAAAGGAGGGAAAACGTGTGCTGGCAAACTATTCCATGTTTTGGATGTGCGACAAAAAACGAGTCACCAAATTTCTTAGTGTGCGATGTAATATTTGAGACAATGAAGCGGTGACTCCGGAGAGCAGCACGTGTACTCCTATGGAGGAAGGGAGAAGGTGGGATGAGGTCAAAGAGTTCTTCAAAGCACTCGCCATGGTATGGTACTCGTATAAGCGGTAAAACACGCTGAGTGACGCAATATCTCTACGCAATTGCAGAGTTTCAAGAATATTTGTGACTTCTGCGTTGCCGATAATGCGTACAGCGCGACGCTGCAATCTGTCCAAAGCATCGAGAAGGTACTTTGCGGAACCGTCCCAGATGTGCGAGCAATACTCCACGCAGGACCGTACCTGTGTCTTGTACAAAAGGCACAACTATTTGTAACGAATAAACTCACAAACTAATGGACTGATTTAAAAAATTATTTCACCATTAGAATGCTACATTAGCGCTGAGTAACATAGGCTATATAAAAAAAAGAAAAAAGAAATGCGGTACGAAGTACGAAGTCCGCCAGGTTAGCTAGTGTTTAAGGTATACCACTACATACGATATCTATATTACTAAGTCACTAGTTCGCGTTGAACCCTTTCATAAAACTTAGTTAAACATTTAACGCGAAAGTTTAAAGTGTATCTTCATATCTGTAACAATATTCACAAAGCACATTCTCCAAAAAAAAAGATACCGAAAAAAGATTGGTACCAAAAAAAGGATACCAAAAAAAAAGGGCTTACCATAAATTATCGCGGTACGGACACACCTCTCGCAGTCAAACCATTCTGGTTATGAGCATATATCATCGGTGTGAATTACGAAAACGGCGAAGCTTCTGAGACGGACAGACAGACCGACAATTACATCTTCGAGTATTTATACAGGGGCTCGTAAATTATTTGGAGCGCGAAGGGGTACTAAGGTTACTCGAAGGGAAATGAGGAGCTCGATGGCGCAGTGGGTTAACGCGTTGTCTTTTCAGGGTTCCGTAGCCAAATGGCAAAAACGGAACCCTTATGGATTCGTCATGTCTGTCTGTCTGTTTGTCCGTCCGTATGTCACAGCCACTTTTTACCGAAACTATAAGAACTATACTGTTGAAACTTGGTAAGTAGATGTATTCTGTGAACCGCATTAAGATTTTCACACAAAAATAGAAAAAAAAACAATAAATTTTGGGGGTTCCCCATACTTAGAACTAAAACTCAATTTTTTTTTTATCAAACCCATACGTGTGGTGTATCTATGGATAGGTCTTCAAAAATGATATTGAGATTGAATAGTTTACGCGAGAGACACTTCCAAAGTTGTAAAATTTGTGTCCCCCCTATGCTAACATCCACCGAAAATTGGTTTGAACGAGATCTAGTAAGTAGTTTTTTTTTAATACGTCATAAAGTACGGAACCCATAGTGCGCGAGTCCAATTCGCACTTGGCCAGTTTTTAATAGTAAACACGTCAAATGGAGGAGCTCGATGTCGCAATGGTTAACGCGCCTTATGCGATTGCTAAGATTAAGCAATTTTCGCAAAGGCTGGTTATCGGATGAGTAGACAAATGTATCATCTGTAGCTTCTCCGTGCGCCGGAAGACACGTAAAGCCGTTGGTCCCGGCTGCAATAGCATTGCATACCACTGCATTGGGCCAGCGTGGTGGTTTATGGCCCATTCTCCCTATCCATCCATAAAGAAGGCTCGTGCCCTAGCAGTGGGGACATTAAATGAGCTGTAATATGATGACGTGAAACGACTCCACCCCACTTGATGTTAAATGGAAATGAAGTCCAGACGCGAAAACAACTGGTGCAGCGTGAAAACAACGCAGCATCAGTCACCCTCACTCTGCCAGCCCACATGTGCCTCTTCACACCTCGTTTGAAGGACCCCACGGCATAAGATGAAAGGAAAACGTGTGCTGGTGGACTATTCCATGTCTGCGATTGCTGAATTTAAGCAACTTTTCGCTGATCATCGGATAGTACACAACACATTTTTCATTTCGAACTCCTCTGTGCTTCGGAAGGCACGTAACGCTTTTGGTCCCGGCTACATACTAGCAGTCGTTATAAACAAATGCACTGGGCCCTCTCTTCTCTCTGTAGTGTTTCCATCCATACGACTCTTTCCATCCAAGATTTGGCTGTACACTTACCTCATAAAAAAACTACTACACCACAGAGGCGATAATATTGATAATGCTTTTCATTAGAACATTCCAAAAGTGATAATGAAGTGATAAACCAATGACTTCTCACAGTACCACTTAAAACATGCCATTATAACTTATTTTACAGTTTCGCTCGACCCGTTGCCACTTCCCTGACGTTTCATTTACTCGAAACAATAAATGTCACAGTGATATAATATATGCGCAAAATAATTGAGCTATAATGATAATTGTCAATGCAATTTCAAAAATAACGAAGAGAAGAGGTGTTATCATCCGTGTCTTTATACCAATTTGCTTCATTACCAGTTTTTTAATCTTCCCATTAAGGGGGTAAGCCTTCCCAACTGATGGTAACACAGCAGGGAGAACGGGCTGTAAACCATCCACGCGGGCTCAGTGCGGTGCGGTGGTTGTTACGACAGCTAATGCAGCCTGGACCAAAGGCGTTACGTACTTTAAAAAGCACGGAGGAACTCGAGATGATAGTTTTGTTCACCAATTCAAAGAACGGCTTTGCGAAAGTTGCTTAACATAAGTTACTGAGCGCGTTTTATTTTTAGTCTTTTCAAGACCGCCTTTTGATGTTTAATTCACGCATTTAAAGAATCTGTTACAGTAAATTAAAAACTTCAATTCCATTTCTGTTTTATTTTCAATTTCCATTCCACAATCAAAAAGAAAATGGATCTTTTTATTACAACATTATGAAAATGGAATATTATACGTCATATTGAAAATAAAACATTAAAATGTTTAAATGCTCTTAAAACCTTTATGTGTCTTTTTTATAATGCTTTTCTATGCAAACAACCACCGCACCGTACTGGGCCCGCGTGGTGGATACGGCCCCGTTCTCCCGGTGGTGTTTGTTACTATCCATAGGGAAGGCTGTCGTCCCAGCAGTGGGGACATACATGAGCTGGTGATGATTCTTCTACTCCATAATTAGAAACCAATATATCTGATGAGAATTAGCAAACAGCAGTGGGTAGAGCGTCAACCAGGATTTGAACTTGAGACCACACGCCTTCTTCCAGTGGCACATGATTATGCGTCGCCGACGATTTAATGTTGCCAGTATGTTAATAACAGTTTTGCTATGTATTTGGTGATAAGCGTAAGCGGGTTGGAAGGTAATGAAGAATTGTGAGGGCCGGTAACGTGTTCTAATGCGTTAATTGCTAACATCGCAAAAGATTTTTTTAAAGTATATTTTTTGGACTTCTTGGCGGGAAAGTGAAAAGTTATGGCTGCGGTTTTGTTTTATTTTCTAAAATTTGTGTTATGTCGAATACATAATATATAATAATAATAAATAATATGAAATTGTGGTAGATTATTAACTGTTAATGTTAATAATAACGTTAATGAAACAAAACAGTGCAACGTCACTTTTCAAATTCTGTGAAGAAGTCCGCCCGAGGACTTAGTAAAGCCCCACATCTTTACTGGGATACTCGAGGGGTTGGGGGGTATATCATTTCTCACTTCCCATTTCTATTATCATTCATCATCATCATACAGGAAGGAAATATTGTTTATTTATGTATTACTTGTAAGAAAAATTACTTTGACACTGGCTAAATGTGCTGATCGCACGAAGCCATCAACTAAAGAAAAAAAAGTATATTATTTTTAAAGAAGCCTGACCTGGGATTTGAATCCAGGACGAATTGAAATGCCAGGTCGAGCAAAGTGTGTTTCAGATTTGACGATGCATAGCCTAGGTTTGTGGTCATTGGCAAGTGTGGTGATGCCTAAACCCATCAATTGTAGCGATGACTTGATTTCAATGATGAACTTTGCCCAGCTGTGGGATAATATATAACAGGTACATATAATAGGCAATCTATACTAATATTGTGAAGCTGAAGAGTTAGTTTGTTTGTTTGAACGCGCTAATCTCAGGGGCTACTGGTTCGAATTGAAAAATTATTTTTGTGTTGAATAGTCCATTTATTGAGGAAGACTATAGGCTATATTACATCACGCTATGACTAATAAGCTAATATGAGGAGCTCGATGGCGCAGTGAGGAGCTCGATGGCGCAGCGAGGAGCTCGATGGCGCAGCGGCTAGCGCGTTCGGCTTGCGAGTTCGGCTTGCGATCTTGCCCGCTAAGCAACTTTCGCAATGCCGGGTCGCCTGATGGGTGACCAATTAAAAACATCTCGAGCTCCTCCGTGCTTCGGAAGGCACGTTAAGCCGTTGGTCCCGGTTGTTGTCGTAAGATGGCAGTCGTTAAAACCCACCAACCCGCATTGGGCCAGCGTGGTGGGTTATGGCCCAATATCCCCACGTGCTACTGATCATGTGGGAGGCCTGTGCCCAGCAGTGGGACGTTTATAGGCTGATGATGATGATGATGATGATGACTAATAGGAGTGGAGCAGCAATAATTTATATGGAAAAACAACGTTTGCCGGGTCAGCTAGTATGTAATAACTATGAACGCCGTTGTCTTCCGGATGAGTGTACAAAATGTGGATTTTAGATTTTCTCCGTGTTTCAGAAAGCATACGACACATAATTTATTTAGGCATAGATCTGTTTCACTGCATTATTATATTAAATCAAGAAATATTAGTTAATTCAGCAGAAGCAGAGTCCAGATGCTCCACAGCTTGTGCAGCAGATTGTGCCTCACCAGCTCCTCACCTTGTCGACCCGCAAGTTGCTTCTTCACACCTCGTTTAAAGAACCCCATGTTGTAGGAAGAGAAACTTACGCTTTTTTTGGGTGAGAGTTAGCTGATGGCTTCAAACGGCCTTTACAGCGACACCAGACCTTTTTGGGGGCGGCGAGAAACTTAAGGGATTCCTCAAGCCGTGATCTAAACACCGTCAGAGGGTTTCCAGAGGAAATGGCTTCACCCAAGCGTGCCCCCTTTCCCTTCTAGATTCTCCGAGGGATTCGGATCGGATGGAACACGCTTACTGGGAAAGCATGCCAGTTAAGCACATTACTTCATTCAACATACAAATTCCGTTCTTCTTCGGAAGGCACGTAAAGCCGTTGGTCCCGGCTGCATTAGCAGTCGTTAACAACCATCAATTCGCACTGGGCCCGCGTGGTGGTTATCAGTTTACCCCGTAGTTTTTCCATCCATAGGGAAGGCTCGTGTGCTCCAACAAGGCCATAAAAATGATCTGGTAATGATGATTTAATTTAACCACGCTGCCTCCTTACAATAAAGTACCAACCCACAAGACATATAGTAATTATGACAAAACAATTGACAATTAAGTCGCATAATTGCGTTTTAACGGCTATAATGAGTTTACAGCGAAGGGTCGAGATTTTACGACAACTTGATTAGAATTTAAAAGGGCCTACTTATGACTAATTACGCGTACCTTGTAATGGAAGGTGAATTAAGGGCGTGATAATAAAGATATTATGCATTTGACAATGTGTACATATGTAACTTTAGATATATATTTTTTTTATTAGACAAAATCACATACTTGCCAACATTGTTCTGATCCCAAAGTAAGTAGCTAAAGCACTCGTTTTATGACAATCAGAAACAACGACGGTACAAATCGAACGATATCGAAAAGTTCGTTTTCGACGTTGACCCGACCGGGAATCTGATTGATATGTCATACTCGTGATCGGGTGCCGCCTGTGGAGGATGGTCTGCTCTTGCATACTTGTCTTATTTTTATTATTATTAACTATAGTTTAACTTTGTTTTTTTCTTAGACAGGTTTTGACTTTTACTGGTACTGTATGACATTGTAAAAAATTAAACTGGTAAGTGATTGCAGACTTTAATTTTTTAATATTTTTTTTAATGTTGAGATTGTCCTTTATATTTTGTGTTCTTATTTGCGATGGAAAATGTCCTTTTATGATAGGGCATTTTCCAATTACCTTTGACGCTGTAAAGGAGAAAAGAGCTTGACACTTACTGAGTTTCTAGCCGGTTCTTCTCAGTACAAGCTCTCCCGCCCAGAGTAGACTTACGAACCGATGGCATAATGACATTCATAATAAGAGCTATTTGTAGCCTAAACTGAATAAATGATTTTGAATTTTGATTTTTTTTTGAATCGAACACCTTAGCGCCAGCGCGTCCAAAGTTGAACGTGCAAGCCACTCAGCTTCGGAGGTCGTCAAAGATGATAGATATACCAATGTATCTAATTTGTTTTATACCCGGTGAACGTTATATATTTTAACTACCTCTGTAGTCTAGTGGTTAAGATCACAGACTCAGAGGTCTCGGGTTTGATTCCTAATGGGGGAAACATGTTTATGTACTCGGTTTGATTAAAATCCACCATTCTTAGAACAATCATTATCATCTCAGCCAAAAGACGTCCACTGCTGGACAAAGGCCTCCCCAAGGATCTCCACATCGACCGGCTCTGTGCTGGCTGATCTCACCCACCTTCAACAGACCGTCGGTCGATTCCCCTTTTTTGGAGGCTTTCCGATATAGTAGAAAATGTATGACATATACCACTGTGCCACAAAATAAAAGAGACTGACTGCAGAAGGAAAGCTTTACACAAACGCACACATAGACAACCTCACACTGACACGGATCTCGGAACAGCTCGGGACAGTCCGAGCGCAGCTTGGTGGGAGATTCCTTATTACCTCCGAGGTTCCTTATTTTGTCACTGCGCGCTAGATTTTCCCCCCACCTCCTCCAGAGAAGGGGGAAGGAAGGTATACTCACTAAAATAGTCTAGTGGTTAAGACCACTGGTTTTAAATCCAGAGTTCTCGTTCGATTCCCAGCGGGGGGTTGTTGGTGTACTCGGTTTGGTACCAACTAGCTACCACCATCTTATCGAAATTTTTTCGCCATAACATCAATGTTTGTAGTATTGTCGTGTTCCGGCAGCTGCAGATAAGATATGATATAAGATACGATTCCAGGTGAAGCTCTATTCCACCATTGGCATTATGATGAAGACACTGTGCTGACCAGTAAGATATTAAAAAAAGCGGCCAAGTGCGAAACGGACTCGCCCATGAAGGGTTCCGTAGCAGCAAGTAACATAATATAAAAGTTCTTGTAGTTCGTTGTATTTATGAAATTAAATGTGTTTTTTTTATATATTTGAGTTGATTGAATGAAAGGTAAATTGCGGTTTACGATTTATGACGTATTAAAAAAACTTACTAGATCTCGTTCAAACCAATTTTCGGTGGAAGTTTGCATAGTAATGTACATCATATATATTTTTTTGTTTTATCATTCTCTTATTTTAGAAGTTACAGGGGGGGGACACACATTTTACCACTTTGGAAGTGTCTCTCGCGTAAACTATTCAGTTTAGAAAAAAATTATATTAAAAAACTTCAATATCATTTTTGAAGACCTATCCATAGATACCTTACACGTATGGGTTTGATGAAAAAAATATTTTTGAGTTTCAGTTCTAAGTATGGGGAACCCCCAAAATGTATTATTGGTTTTTTTTCTATTTTTGTGTGAAAATCTTAATGCGGCTCACAGAATACATCTACTTACCAAGTTTCAACAGTATAGTTCTTATATATGTAGTTTCGGAAAAAAGTGGCTGTGACATACGGACGGACAGACAGACAGGCAGACATGACGAATCCATAAGGGTTCCGTTTTTTGCCATTTGGCTACGGAACCCTAAAAAGATAAAGCCAAAGCTAAGCCCTTTTAGAACATTACACATAGGTGACTAAATCATCCAATTATAATACCAATCTTTACTGTTGATGATTACTGATCAAAGCTGTCGTCGTAATTTAAAATCGTTCGTAAATTTGTTAGGGCGAGGACTAAAAAATTTTTTATACATTTTTGAGTTCATTTCGGTGAGCCAACGAATCGAGGTGAACATCAAAAAAGCAATTTTGTCCGACAATACACGTAATATTCGTGCGTCTCATTCGTTTGACAGTCGCCGGGTGGGGTGCGAGTGCAAGTGGAGTGGTAGCGATTTTATTTCAAATCATAATATATGTCGGAGACGTGGCGCTAGCATCGCTTAGAAACGACAAGTAAAGTCTATACTTAGTGTGATCTGCGCAGCCTATGCTCTATGGTACGCTAACGTCAACGTCAGTTGGCGCGACAACGGGCTAGACACATTTGAACGGGAGCGGTCGGAGAGTACGCACGCAACTCATTTCGTTTCTAAAATCCATTTGCATCGAGCAACTGTTTCTAAATAATTTAATTGTGATGTTACAATAAGATTAAAGTTACTGTGAGGAATACGACTGCGTCTTTATTTTGAAGATCCAAGATGAACTGTGTTATCGACGAATCTGAGTTTGCTCGACCGTTCTACCTACAAACCCGACCTCGCCGCCGACATATATCTTTTATTTTGGTCAAAACAATGGACCGGTTATCCAAAGGTCGTGGGTTCGATTCCCACTCGAGCTTTTTGAAACTGTTTGATTTTCTATATTTATTAATTATTTTATATGATTGAATTCGGTTTGGTTGATGGTAGCACTCGTTTAAAGTAAGCCTGGCTAGCTACCAGCTTTGAATATGCTGCCATAACATCAATGTTAGTAGCTTTTTATGTGTTCAGACTGTTAGCGATAAGGCAGCCAGTTTATCAGTAGCTTAGGATTTCGGATCTTTATGCGATTTCAACTTCGATCTTATCGATGCTTAGCATCATGTGAGATGAAGGCCCTTTTAAATACAAAGCACTTGGCTCAGCGGTACAGGATAATAAATTATCAATCTAAAAGCGAAACTGTTAAAAAAGACATATTTATAAGATTGTTAATTCACTTATTTATTAATTTTTTTATGGAGTTGGCAAATGACTTCGCTCTACACAAAACCTACAGCAAAAGCACCGTCCAGATGCGAAGACACTAGTAAAGCAAAATTATGCCTTACCAACCGTCATCACCTTGCCGACCCTCAAGTTGCTTATTCACACCTCGATTAATGGACTCCATGTTGTAGAAAGGAGCGAATACGTGTGATCACCATCAGCATCAAAATATGTTTTTTTTTAATGAAACTTCTTTTATAGATCTATTCGAGTTTATTTAACACATTAATTTGAATTAATGTTTATCCTGACGCTTCGAACCCTTTGCAGTTTCCGTGGACACAGGGAGACGGAGTAGAAGTTGTTACATTTCAATGTGTAGTAGGTTCGCGTAAACTTTAGAAAACAATAAATGAAACTTTGGGACAATGGGGACCGGCAGCTCGAAAGCTTTTTTCAAGAAATTTCCGCTCGCTTTATAGAGACCACTGGTGACCCTCGAGCTGGCGCGTATTTTGGCCAACGTTTAAGTTTGGTCATCCAAAGAGGCAACGCCGCCAGCGTCCTGGGCACTTTCCCGCTTGGAGTCCCTTTTTTATTTGTAACAATTATGTGTATATTTTTATTTATATTTCCTTTTTTAATTTATGTTGTAAATTTATTTTTTATTTATTAAAATCGCTCGCACTCAAACCGCGCCCGCAAAAATCGTAAAACGTAAACACTGAATCGCCAATCGGTAAAATTCATAGCCCGCCTTTATGTCAACCCTTTCTCGCTTTATTTTGCGAAGTCGCGGCCATTTTAAAAACGGATTTCCCAGTTTTATTACGGCAGTTATCTGATTTTGGGAATTTGCATTCTAATGTTGTTTTAATGAAGTGTTTTAACATGGTTTATTTTTGCTTTTCATGCTACCATGGGTAGGTAATAAATTTTCTATCACCAACTCATTTTATATAACCACTGCTAAGGCACGAACCATCCCTATGGATAAAAACAGTGGTTGTTAACGACTGCTGATGCAGCCGGAACCAACGCCTTTACGTGCCTTGCAAAGCACGGTAGAGCTCCAGATAATACATTTTTGGTCACTTTTTTTTTATTTTTTTTGATAGAGTTTGCTGATTGCCTCAGACGGCATTTTCAGCTTCACCGGGCTTTTTTGGGGGCGGCGAGGAACGTAAAGGGTCCCTCAAGCCGTGTGAAACGAATCACCTTCGGAGGTTTTCTAGAGGGAACGGCATCGCGCACTAGTGCGCGTCCCCGTGCCCTACTAGATTCTCCGAAGGGTTCGGATCGGATCGGGGGGCGGAACCACCCGAGGGCGCTTCTAAAGGCTCGGACCTCGGCTCGGGTAGACCGGGCCGTGGAGGAGGAGAGAAGCGCCCAGGTACATGTCTGTACTTGGTAGGGTCACCCATCCGATGATACAGACCAAGCGCGTTAATCAGCACAGAGGTTAACGCGCCCGGTCTGCGACTGCTCCGTGTTTCGGAAAGCACGTAAAGCCGTTGGTCCCGGCTGCATCAGCAGCGTTAACAACCATCCATCCATCCATCCATCTATCCATCCATAGGGAAGGCTCGTACCCCAGCAGTGGGGACATGAAAATGAGCTGATGATGATTCAACAATGAAAGCTTTTCTTCACTGTATTTTCATAACTCTCATTAAACTCTATTACAATTTTATTATAAACTAGCGCTTTACTCGCGACTTCGTCCACGTGGATTATCTTATCTTATCTATATATATTCAAATAATGTTACCCGCAAGGAATGTAGCTTTCTATCAGTGAAAGTATTTTTGTAATTGGGCCAATAGTTAAAGAGATTAGCCCCGACATACAAACAAACAAACAAAGTTACAGACGTTACCTCTTTATTAATAGTATAGATTAAATATTTCCCTTACTTGACACTGGACAAATGTGCTAACCGTACCAAGCGATGAAAAAATAAGTAGCTTGTTTATGGTGAGACACCAAAGAGTCGAAAGACCATAGAGGTTATTTCTAAGCACAAACTTAGTAGATCAAGTGATTCGTCACAATATCGCCATGTAGATTTATGCAGATTGGAGCTGTTACAACTACTGCGTTGGGCGTAGGCTTTTAAGGGGGTCCTGTGACGTCACAGCTATAAAGGAAGCTATAAAGCTGCCGCATTGGCTTGTCCAAATTTTAGGCGCCTATCGACATGAATGCTTAAACTTGTAGTCGGCGTGCCGTGAAATGGTCGATGAATATATATTTTTAAATGTTTTTTTTATTTCGACTCCTTATTTTTTCGCTATGCAACCTTAATAAACAGGTTTTAAAAAATTTATAGAATTTATTTCGATAGTTGTTATTTGATATATTTGGTACAGCCAGAACTTATATTATATAAATTGTCATTATAAAAACTATATTCTTTTTTTTCGGACAATTGGAAAGTATGCTCAATTAAGTAATAGTTACCGGAATTTGTTAAGAATAATATTCATGTACTCGTATAGGAAAATATTATGTCGAGATACAGTAAAGCCTATATATTTGAATAATACAGGTTTCATAAATAATCATAGGCTCTACTACCGATGCTTGAATACACATATTTTAGTTTTTATTTTGTATTGAAATGAAACAACTTTTACGGATAGATTGCGTTTATTTTATACATTAATTTAAATTAATGTATTAATGTTTTAATTAATTAAAACTAATGTATAAAATGTGTAGTGTTCGCGTATATATTTTTTTTGTTGAACATACTGACTAACATCTGTGCGGGAAAGTGAAGTTTAAAGTGAGTTTTGTTTTATTTCCTGTTAGTGTTTTATCGACTATTATATGTTTGGCATATAAAACAAAAAAATACTGCAACGTTTCTTTTCAAATTGAATAAAAACCTATAAAATCTACAAGTTTTCTGTCTATCCCACTAGTCCCATTAAGTTGTACCATCATGGGACAACTGAGACGATTTTGTCTCAGTTAAATAATAACAACGTAACAACGTCGCTCAAGCAGATCATTAAGAAAAAATATTAACAATACATAATGCAGGTAGTATTTACATCATCATGAGATATTCTAGTACATAAAGATTATTCTATTTAAGTATTCTATTCTATTTTATTCTATGCTAAACAGTGTCAACGACCAATATCAACCCATCCTTCTACACACCAATTGAACCATACGCAAAGCATAATAACACATTGACTTCCTTCACCGGCGGCGTACGTGGTTGATCGTAAACCCGCTCCGGGAACCGATGCCAAACGATCAATATTCATCTCGACCCAACACGAGTACAATAGCGATTATGCAAAATGAAAATGACAAAAAAAAATTTAAGAACATATTACAAGATAATTTTTTTAACTGGATGAATTTTTCTAGTAAAACTTATCTTGTAACCATTTAAAGCATTGTAATGCAGAAATTTAAAATAATATAAATTATATAAACAACCTCCTCCGTGCTTCGGAAGGCACGTAAAGCCGTTGGTCCCGGCTGCATTAGCAGTCGTTAGCAACCACCAATCCGCACTGGGCCCGCGTGGTGGTTATGGCCCGTTCTCCCTATCCATCCATAAGGAAGGCTCATGCCCCAGCAGTGGGGACATAAATGAGCTGATGATGATAAGACTATTTTACTTAAGCTTCAGTAACAACAATGATTTTTAATTTTATGTCTTTATGGCCCAATTTTTTTTTATTGACGTCTTTTTTTATAAGCGAAATTGACCTTTTGTTTCATTGTAGCTTTGATGGGACATGTTTTTTTCTTTTTAAGGTCTGCTATATTAAACAAACACACTGTTTACACACATACACACGCTACATTTTTTATAGTGTTAACATAAATAGATGCTAAAAATGCAAAATTGAAAAAAAACGTTAGTATAAAAAATATAATTTTATAAGAAATCTCAAAAATACAAAACTTTAATTTCATAGGTAAGGACCTAATATTGATATACAATCCTTTTATGCTCTAAATTTGGAACAGCCCCTTCGAAGATACAAACAGGATTTATATTTAAACAACCTTCTAACAAACCAGAATGTAGACTACATTAGAATAACGATTGTATGTTTAAAACACAATAAGAATTTGAAACTAAAAGAATCGGTCCAATGTTTTACATGTACAGTCGTGTAGATAAGAATGTTTTTAAAATTAACTATTTTTTTTGGAATTTTATGTAGTTGTAAGTGATTAAATGTAACTTTATTAGGTGTACTTTTTTTGTCAATTACTGCCAATCAGTTATGGTTTGTACTTTGGTCTTAAATAATAACATTATCAAATCCTTTACTTTCCACCCACGACCACGGCAGATATGCCTAGTATGACACGTAGTTGAATACATGTTGAACCTGCCTCATAATTTACATAAAGTATAGTTATTGTTAGTGAGACGTGGTCCTTTACTATGGGTCTCATAAGAAGGCTCAAGGTCACCCAGCGAGCAATGGAGAGAGCGATGCTCGGTATTTCCCTGCGTGATAGAATCAGAAATGATGAAATCCGCAGGAGAACTAAAACAACTGACATCGCTCAGAGGATTGCTCAGCTGAAGTGGCAGTGGGCGGGACACATAGCGCGGAGAACCGATGGCCGTTGGGGCGGAAAGGTTCTCGATTGGCGACCAAGCACCGGACGACGTTCCGTAGGCAGGCCCCCTACAAGGTGGACCGACGATCTGGTCAAGGTCGCGGGAAGCCGCTGGATGCGGGCAGCGCAGGACCGATCGGTGTGGCGATCCTTGGGGGAGGCCTATGCCCAGCAGTGGGCGTCATATGGCTGATGATGATGATGATAGTTGTTTAAATTATTAAAAAACGCATTAAAACTTCTTGCGTTTCTACATTATTTACTTTCATAATATTTTATGTTTTGTCTTATAATATATTATTATTATATTTAAAAACTAGCTGTAATAGAACCTAATAAATAATGCTTTCAATATTGTTGTTAAAGTGGCAGATTTATTTTAAAAGATAAATGAACATACTATAGAAATTTAACCGCTGGCAAGCTTAAGACATACCTTTCCACCAACTAACAGAGTCACGTACAAAAAATGTTAACACCTAATTAAACAACATCTATGAAGATGGACCTAAATTCTCGAACAAGCAATAGAAAAAATTGCACTTCACTAAAAATATAACAAATAAAATCTATTTTTAGTATTTAAAAAAAAACAAATTTAAACAAATACTTATTTTAAAAAAGTTTTATTTTAGTTATCACTTTTGCCGTTGACTGTACGCAGTGTCTCCCACACTCTTTCCCGGTTGCCATCAATCACTTATTATCACGCGGTACAGTTACCAAGGTGCATAATACATTATAATTATATTAGACGGTAGATTAGCAGGCTATATCTACATTCGGTGTGTACTGCGACCGTGTTTTTTGATACTCAACTCTTCAAAATTCAAATTCATAATTCAAAATCATTTATTCAGTTTAGGCTACAAGTAGCTCTTATGAATGTCACTATGCCATCGGTTCGTAAGTCTACTCTGGGCGGGAGATCTTGTACTGAGAAGAACCGGCAAGAAACTCAGCAAGTGTCCAGCTCTTTTCTCCCTTACAGCGTTAAAAATATTGGAAAATGCCCTATCATAGCAGGACACTTTCCATTACAATAAACACAAAAAATATAGAAGAAGATAGAATCTTCTTATTACCATGCGAATCATGCAATACTATCGCGTCTTTTAATTTTGTTAATTCCTGAATTCTTCAATGACACAAATAGCTCAAACTTAAAATCTGAACGGATGTGGAAAACTATATGCTTAAAGCTGAACGGATTTGGTTTTATTTGATACGTATGTAGATAGATCAACATCTTTGATTAACATACAAAAAATAACCAAAGTCAAATAAACCTAATTGATAATCGGCAAAAAAATCCCATCCAGGACGTTTTTTAGCTGTGGAAAAGATAAGCACAGATAATTCATATACATTAACAATTATAAAAAAATCTTTTATAAGAAATTAAGTAAGTATTTCTATTTATTTTTAAATACTATGAAGTGGTTGCGGCATAGCAAATAAAATCTGTTTGATCTTTTGTGTAATCAGACACATTTTAACTGTCCTACTGTTTTCTTAGGTTTTCGCTAATACTACTCGCACAAACAAAGTATTTTATTAAATTATTTCAAATTTTTTCTTTCTTTCTTTCGTTTTTTTCACATTATTTTATAATGACGTTTCATTTCATGACCTTTGCAAGTATCTATTCCAAGTCCCTTGTAAAAGAAGCAACAATTAAGCTACCAACTTAGACTATTCTGCAAAAACAAAAGCACCTACTTTACTAAAGCATTATGAGTCACAGACAAGCAGTTTAAAAGTCAGTGACTTATTTACGCAAGTATCAAAGCCAACCGGTCGCGGTACACCAATATGGCTGAATCAATAATTGCGACGATCGCCGCCGGCCACAGATGACCAATAAACAGTTTGGACCACATTATTAATAAGCATACAACTCAGGTTATTCGGTTTCACTCGTGGCTTGTGGACAACTCTTCTCTCATATCTCTATCTCTCTCTCTCTACATTACTGGGTCTAAAAAGGTCACGTTGCGGAGTTTTTATCACAACTTTTGTAATTCAGCTTTTTCAGTGCATTTTTGGAAATCTTTTGTTGTTAGATAGACATACACAACCCAGCTACACACGACTTTAAAGTTTATACTGACACCCCCTACCAATCGTCAGGTTACAAAGTAGGTGTCAGACATCCTTGTGCAAGCACAAGGGATCATCAACGTCAGGTCATAACGCCAGATCAGGACGCGCCGAAGCGCATTCTTCATCCGGTACTTTTAAGACTAGTGTCTCGAGCCAGTTGCCCCGTGGACACGTGTAGTCCACTACCTATTATCCAGATAGGTTACCGGAGCTGTAAACTCGCCCACTTCTCGTTGCACTAAGAGCACAACTGGCAGATTCCACTGCTCGGGTCGTCAACTCTAAGTCGACTACCAAATATCCTCTTTGGTGGCGGAGTTGTAAGCCCACTCACCACTGTTACTGTTAGATAGACACAATTTAAATGAAGAATAAAAACAAACAAAAGACTGTTTAGAACAGACAAAAATCATCTCATCATCATCACCAGCTCGTTTTATGTCGCCACTGCTGAGGCACTGGATGGACAGAGAGGGCGGGAACCACCACGCGGCGGGAGCTCAGTGCGGTGCCGAGAGCGCGTTGTGGGAAGACCCAGTGCGGAGTGGTTGTTAACGACTGCTAATGCAGCCAGGACCGACGGCCTTACGTGCCTTCCGATGCACCCGTGCTCGATTGTGGAATGCATTGCCTGTAACAATCAGAAATGCTAAAACGTTAGCAACCTTTAAGAGGCTACTGAAGGATCATTACTTGTCCCAAAAACCATCGTCTCTGTAATATGTTGTTATACTTACTATGCATCCTTATATGTACTTTTAATTATAACTATTATGTTTGTATCAATAGTATACTAAGTATTTATTATTATTTATTGCTGTTAGTTACACTATAATTATTAATGGTGCACCGACTTTTTTTTTTTTTTTTGAGAGAGTTTGCTGATTGCCTCAGACGGCATTTTCAGCTTCACCGGGCTTTTTTGGGGGCGGCGAGGAACGTAAAGGGTCCCTCAAGCCGTGTGAAACGAATCACCTTTGGAGGTTTTCTAGAGGGAACGGCATCGCGCACTAGTGCGCGTCCCCGTGCCCTACTAGATTCTCCGAAGGGTTCGGATCGGATCGGGGGGCGGAACCACCCGAGGGCGCCTCTAAAGGCTCGGACCTCGGCTCGGGTAGACCGGGCCGTGGAGGAGGAGAGAAGCGCCCAGGTACATGTCTGTACCTGGTATAGAGCGCGTGTGAACCGGTTCTTCGTACCCTTGTTCTACGAGTACGGTGTCTTGGACCTAAGCTAGTGTGCATGTTTGGTGTATTCTGTAAATGTGTAGTGACATTTAGAGGATCGGGCGGGGGTGCACCGACGCGACGACGAACTCACTTCAAATTCAAATATTTTGTCCATCCAAAGGTTGTCTGGAAGAGATCACTCTTAGTGATAAGCCCCTTGTACGTGTATTTTTATGTATTTTTTTTTTGTCAAATGTTTTATTTTTGGTGTACAATAAAGTTTATTTATCTTATCTTTATCTTAAAGCTGTCGGAGCTCATGATGATACATTTTTGGACGACTATCTGAAAACCGGGAAAGCTGTTTAAACTTAACAATTGCAGTAAGTTCTCTACAGTGCAAATCTTTTAAAAAGTATGAATGTAGGTCATTTCGTGAAACATTTTCTTTAAATGGGATTAAACACTAGTAAATAAAAATAAAAAATCTTACAGTACATAAAACGTACAAGTATTTTATCAATTTTCGTATCGACTGAATTGAGTTTAGTTTCACCCACATTCATTGTTCACTTGAAAAAGATAGTATATCTACGATATGCTTTTTTATTTTAAGGCGTAAGGTAAGGCACACTAGCGCCGCTAATGGATTTAATTTGATAACTGCTAAACTGGATTTTTTTTCAAACATTGCGGACCATCCGACACTAGGCAAACATCTATTATTTAATAATTGTGCACTACTTTTAGGTTTGTTTCTGTATTCATTCGCTAAAACCAACAGTGGCCATTGTTTGTAAATAAATACGATAGCCCGTTTTGTGAATTAACCACGCAACAAAAAGTAGTGCACAATTATTAAATAAATACTATGGATGCTTTCCTGTTGTTGGACGGTACGCAATGTTTAAAAAAAGATCCGGTCCGTTAATAATTGTCAAATTATCAATTGGTGGCGCTAGTGTGCCTTACTCTTCGCCTAATAGAGCAACACCAAATATTGATCCAGTTTTCATTGTTACTGGAGATTACCTAAAAAGGTTGCTTCAGCGAGTGGGAGCAACCTCGATAGTGAATAATCTTTTTAATTGACTCCATATTAGTGCAGCTTCTTATCATTTCGATAACTCCTGTATTCCAAGTATCAAACGCTGGGCCCGACGAGATAACACACAGGGAATCCATCTTCCTGCACCATGTTTGTTTAGTAATGCCTGTCAACAACTAAAGATGGATCATATTTCGGAGATAGTAGTGTTGTTATTGAAAATATAAGGGTTCCTTCAATCCCGGTTTTATTACAATCCTCGCTGGTTGAGTAACAAAGATTTTGGGGGCTGTTCAATTCCCAGGTCGGGAGTAATGGTTTCCGACTTTTCGACGCATTTAGCCCGGGTTTGTGATCACAAACTCGCATTTAGTACTCGTGATGATTAACCATCATCATCATCATCATCCGCTCATTTTATGTCCCCACTGCTGGGGCACAAGCCTTCCATATGGATGGATATGAAGAACGGGCCATAAACCACCACGCGGGCCCAGTGCGGATTGGTGGTTGTTAACGACTGTCAATGCAGCCGGGACCAACTGCTTAACGTGCACCCCAAAGCACGAAGGAGCTCGAGATGATAAATTTTTGGTCACCCATCCGATGACCGGCCTTTGCGAAAGTTGCTTAACCTCAGTACTCGCAGACCGGGCGCGTTAACCACCGCGCCATCAAGCTCCTCATTCTCTTCTCTTAATTTTATTTTATTATTATTTCGGGTTCAGTTACTAGGTCGGGGAAAATGTATTTCAGATTTTTCGATGCATAGCCCGGGTTTGTAATCACCAACCCGCATTTGGCAAGCGTGGAGATTAAGCCATTACCCATCGATTGTAGCGAGGACTTGATTTCAATGATGGCGGCCTTTGCCCAGCAGTGGGACAGTTATGAGCTGTTAACTAAGCTCCGAATAGTTATTACGTGTTTTGTCTCTTTTACTCTAATTTGAAATGACGTTTACATGACAGGAACAAAACACGGGATAACTATTCCGACCTTATTCGCTGTTTATATTAGGGGGTTAGAGTTTAGATATTATTTTTTTTAGCTTTATATAAGAACTAGAGGCCCGCTGCGGCTTCGCACGGATGTACTTTTATTTTTAAACATTGAGATATAAGATAATAATAATTTCTTTTTTATTTTATATAGCCTATGTTACTCAATGCTAATGTAGCATTCTAATGGTGAAAGAATTTTTTAAATCGGTCCAGTTTTTGAGTGTATTTGTTGCAAACATACATACAAAAATACAAAGATTTCCTCTTTATAATATTAGTAAAGATAATTTAAATTTCAAAATATTGCATGTTGTACGGAAACATAAAAAAATCCACGTGCTCGTGGAAAAATGCATTTTACGAAAGAAAATGTACCTACCTATACTACACAATACATGCTTTACGAAATATTAATAAACACTACAGCCAACCTAGTTAAGTGTAAAAAAATCAAAAATTAACACAAAAAAACCACAGAGCAAACAACGTACAGAACTGGCGCACAGCGTGTCGAAAAATTTGTGAGTGTCGAGACACAAAATAAAGAGACTGCAGAAAGTAAGCTTAAAACCGCGTTCTGTGCGTTATGTGTATGTTGCTTACACACATAAAGCCCTATTCAATGTCAACAACTACGTCATCAACATCCGATCTTAATATTTTTACAAATATTGAAAGATCAGTTACTTATTAGGCAAGCTATATTAAGCAAGCTAAAGTAGATAGTGTTGATTAATTTCGGCGAGTTGGATTGAGCCACGATAGCATAGTTGGCAGTGCACTTGACCCGGCATGTCATGGAGTGCGGGTTTGAATCCCGCTCGTAGAAGTTTTTCAACACTTTGTCTTTTTTCAAATCGTAATTTGTTCGCAACAATATAGTAAATAAACACACAACGACCCTTTCATCGGACACGGAGAGGCAAGGAGCCCGATAGCGCAGTGGTTAATGCCCAGTCTGCGTATGCTGAGGTTAAGCAACTTTCGCGAAGGCCGGTCATCGAATGGGTGACCAAAAATGTATCATCTTGAGCTCCTCCGTGCTTCAGAAGGCACGTAAAGTCGTCGGTCCCGACTGCATTAGCAGTCGTTAACAACCACCAATCCGCACTGGGCCCTCGTGGTGGTTTATGGCCCGTTCTCCCTATTCATCTATTGCTATAGGGTTTCTTAAAGTGGAGTCCACGGTAGCATGTGTATCAGGGGACCGCAGTAGATCAGTAAGCTCTTAAATAGTCCAGTAAACTCAGCATTTCTCGGGTAAGCCACGAACTCGCAGTGACGATGGTGCATCATCGTCGTCACACACTTCACAAGCAGTATCCTTCTCATTAACTTAGTAGTAAATGAAACTACCAATAAAAGTGATTTTTTAATATAAATATGGTTTGTTTTCTATTCCTAAAATAATCATTGACAGGGGTCCGCAGAATTGTTTAAATTGTGACAATGGTCCGTGACTGCAAAAAGTTTAAGAAACCTTGATCTATAGGGAAGACTCGTGCCCCAGCAGTGGGGACATAAAATAAGCTGGTGACGATGATGACTTGAAACAGTCCGAGCGCAGCTGTTTCCGTGAGAGGTTGTCTGTGTGCATTGAAATGAAACAACTTTTACGGATTTACTCGCGTTTATTTTACACATTACTTTTTAATGTTTATCCTGATGTTTCGAACCCTTTGCAGGGTCCGTGGTCACAGGGAGACTGAGGTCATCTCATAACTAGTTAGTAGCTTGTATACCCTCATTTAAATTTAATCAGGTGCATTCCGTTTTACGCAGAAAGAGCTTACAGTATCTTTTGGTCTGACAGTATGGTGTTGGGGCAGGGATTCAATATTTTGTATGATGGGATCCCAGGCTGGTGGTAGATTCCAACCATCTTCTCTATTGAAATTAGGATGTTTTTAATTTCAATAGCCTCGCGTATCATCCTAGGGATGAATCGTTGTTATCTAGCGAGTATTTGTCGTTTATCAAATCTGATGATGTTGTCTGTGTGCGTTGCTCAAGCGCTTTTGTATGAAGCATACCTTCTGCAGTTTTCTTATTTTATGGCCGAGACGAAAGCAATCGTCAATATTCGGGCCCTTTTGTAGTGGGACCACACCGTCGCCCGTGAAATACTGTGGTAAGACAAACACATTTACTTATTTATATGGGACCGCGTCGCTGTAGAAGCGTAGAGCCATAAAACTATTAGACAGGACAACAAGATACAATACAAACTTAGGAATACTGTTTTCTTATTTTACACGGCCATCATTACAGTTTGACATTAAAATGTAAGAGTTTATAAGGAATGTTTTATGTAACACAATTTATTTGTAGGTAACAAAGTGTAGTTCTATGACAGGCTATACCAAAACTCCTTGAGTAAAGACTAAAAAAATAATTTAGTGGCTCAAATTCCCTTATTGGTCCTATCTTCATAGATTGTTTTGAACTTCTCCCTTTAGGGGGTCGGGGAAGAGTCCCACATAACAATATTCATCTTACCGGGCGCAATGGTAGGCCTTATGCATTTACTTATGTAAGTATAAAAAATTATTCAAAAATTTCCCTTTTTTTGTCCTGTATTGTAGTTTCATAGCTCTATGCTTACAGGTACTCTCTTTAGGGCACTTGTTGACACCATTATAAATGGTCTATCGCCCGGACAGCCAATGGCAAACACCCACAAGTAATATTTATATTTACAACTAGCGGCCGTTGAAGTGCTCGATGGCGCAATGGTTAAGTCTGCGATTGCTGAAGTCAAGCAACTTTCGCAAAGGCCGGTCATCGGACGGGTGACCGTAAAGCCTTCGCCTTGGCTGCAGCAGTCGTTAACAACCACTAATCCGCACTGGGACGGCGGGGGCGGCGTGAAAGATTATCGCTAGGAATACGTAATTTTCGCAAATAAAAAATTGAAATCTCGCATTTAAAAAAACACAAATCCAAAATTTTGAATTTATTTGCAAAAATTAATGTTATTAAAAAATCAAAAACAATATTTTTCGTCATAACTAGCATAAGCAGGTACTTAATTGAAGGTTAGCATTGTAGTGGTCTCGATATTTTCCTCCTTCAGCCTCTGCCTCCGGTCATTTACAACAATGTTATAAATACTAAAAATATCTCTGTTAGTTAATTAATAAGGAATAAAATAAGGTATCTACTTAACTTATTCACAGCAGACGCGTAAACTTTCTTGAATTTTTCGCTTTATTAATGTAATTAATCAAAATTTCGCGGTTAACTACTAAAACTTAAAAAATCGCATTTATCGCCAAATTTCGCGTCTAATTTTCGTAAATTTCGTAAATACGAAAATTACGTATCCCTAATTAGGGCCCATTATTTCTATGGTGTTTCCATCCATAGGGAAGGCTCGTGCCCCAGCAGTAGGGATACATAATGAGCTGGTGATGATGATGATGTTTTTTTTACTAACACAGGTATTAGTTGTTTACTAACAAAAATAGTTTTTTATTATTATTATATTTGAAACCATGTTGCCTGATGAATAAAACTACTAATACTTTAATTTTTAAGTTCAGTTAAGTTATGTTTCTTTTTTTTTGTTTTAAATATTGTTCTGTATAAACTATATTATTGTAGGTCATTTGAAAAAAAAAAAATTAAAATACAAAATTTATTAAATAAACAAATCACGTGAATTATGCTTGTCATATTGATCGAAACTATACTTTGATTAAACAATTTGTCCTATGCTCAGCCGTGGATACCTGCTGAAAATGATGACGATGACGAAACATACCCAAGTCTAAGATAAGTTCACTTTATAAATAAAACCAGTTCACTTTTACAGAGTGTAAGTGCGCTACCATGCTTGCTCTGCATCTTGCGTAAATCGTAACGCCACTTAGCTCGAGCCGGCATGAAACTTTAAAAAAGCGCGTCCCCATAAATTGTACAAACGAGTGCCATCTAGCGGTGCTAAGTGAAAACGCGCATAACACGCCACAATGCTGCCTGGTAAAAGCTGTAATTTTGTTAAGAGTTAAGTGTTACTGGAAGTGACATTTTATATTTATTTATGTTTTTAGGATCACCAACATGACTAATTAGTTTCTAGATAAATATAGTCACAACTACAGGAGATCACTGCATGCATTACTTATTACAATTAATCATTACATCATTACATATCATAATTGACATTAAAAATACATAGAGGAGCTCGATGGCGCAGTGGTTAACGCGCCCGGTCTGCGACTGCTGAGGTTAAGCAACTTTCGCAAAGGCCGGTCATCGGATAGGTGACCAAAAATTTATCATCTCAAACTCCTCCGTGCTTCGGAAGGCACGTAAAGCCGTTGGTCCCGGCTGCATTAGCAGTCGTTAACAACCACCAATCCGCACTGGGCCCGCGTGGTGGTTTATGGCCCGTTCTCCCTAACCATCCATAGGGAAGGCTCGTGCCCCAGCAGTGGGGACATAAAAAAATGAGCTGGTGATAGTAGGAGTTGTCAGGGACCTGTCTGTGCCCTGATTACCAAAACAACATAGTAAGAATCGTACGTCTTAGTCGTTGGAACCATTTTCGAATTTAAGGGGATCGGGAAGCTGTTCGAGCTGCGAGAACCGACAAAGTTTTGATTTTTATTCTGACATTTCGGACTCTTTAAAGGGCCCTGGATTGTGACAAAGGACCCTGTGAAGAGTTCGAAATTGAGAGAGAGAAACGGGTGTCCGTTTGCATTAAACTTATGAATCGCCTAAGTCTTGGCTTAACTTTACCCGGTCAAGTTAACTTGACACCTGGTTCGAAAACGTCGCTTACACTCAGGTGCTGACTTAACTTGACCGGGTAGTAGTTAGGCAAAGACTTAGGTAATTTATAAGTTTAGTGCAAACGAGTGTTAGTCTTGTCATAATTATTTTGTAACTTGCATTGCATTGCTTGACTTTAGAACACAAATAGAATTAGTCGACATAACATCAGCCAATACAGCCATAACAGCCTTTTCTCATCAAAGGTATCTGCAGAATACCAGTGCCATAACACGCGTTGTCACGGCTCAAACTGAGCAGAGGCCTATTTGGTGTACCTACAAAAGTTCTGTTAATTTTTTTAGTTTTATTTTTAGTTTAATTTCATTGTTTATTTTTAATTTTTTTTTGTATGTACTGGTACCCAATAAACGTTTTTTCTATTCTATTCTATCATTGTTTGTAGTATTGTTGTGTTCCGGCAGCTAGAGATAAGATAGCCAGTGCCTCACCACTTGAGGTTTCCGGGTGAAGTGCGCTTCCATCCTTCCAGCCTTATCATCACTTATCATCAGGTGAGATCCAGGCACTATGCTTACCCATAAAATATATATTAAAAAAAAGACAAATACATTTTAATGACCAAGATATTAACTTTTTTTTTTTTTATTTGTAAAACTGTCTAAAAAGAGAAACGAGGTTTTTATGCGGTCTCGCACGTTCACCGACGTTATGTATACTTCTTCTTTATACTATACTATACTATACTAAAATTATATAATGATAAAAACACAATGTTGAAAAATATTCCACGAGCAGGATTTGACCCTGCACCCTTATGACATACCGGGTCAGGTGCTCTTCCAATTGAGCTATCGTGGTTCTAACCAGCCCGCCGAAATTATTCAAAACTATTTACTTTTTACTTTGAAAGCCAAAGGAGCCCATTCAATGTCAACAATTACCGTCATTAGCATCCGATCATAATATTTTTACAAATACTGAAGATCAGTTAAGAAGTAGGCAAGCTATTATAAAATGTTTTAATAATTTTAACGCAAATTTTGTTGCGAAACAAATTACAAGAACACAATTTGCGTTAAAATTATTAAAACATTTTATATCATGCATGATACATCACCTTGTCTTGACTATTGTTTAAATGTGTTTTATACGTACAAGAAAAGATTTAATAATAAAAAAGAATATTTTTCTGTCGCTTCCAGTGAGTATCTATCTATGGCACCCTGTCATCTTAAGCACTACGCATCACATTACACTCAATGACCGCTCGCAGCACAAACATGGTTGTATTATGTTCCCATTTTACACTAAATACGGCTCACATGGTAAGAACCTCATATTATAATGTTCTAGCTTCACATTCGGCGCTTAAGTAGGTGCTGCCGTTTTTTTAAAGTAAAGAAGTGATTAGCGTACATGTACTATCCTACTGAAAGGTTAAGATAGATGGATAGATTGGCAGCTAGAGATCTAGAGATGACGAGGACTCATCAGTATCTTCTCGTCCAAGCAGCGATGAAATTTGCAACGAAATAGTAAATACTATCGTTGCTAAGCCGCACTAAAACTTCAGTATCTCAAGCTCAACCCCTACCAATTTCACAAGTTGAACAGGCGAGAGAACTTTTTTGACGTGACAACGTCTTATAATTCGATAGAGCCGGCTGCACGCACGAAAAAGTTCGGCGTTATCTCGCTCTGAGGCGTTCCATGTAAGGCTTGAAGTGCAAGCGAGAGCGCGGAACGAGCGACAAAGAAGCACAATCGGCTGAGTAGAAATTTAGCCGTGCTGCTGTGCAAGCCCGTATCCGGCATCGCCACCGCGGTACTTACCCCCAACACCCCCCGACACCCCCAACACCTCCCGACACCACCAACTCCTCCCGCCTACCTGTTCGACGGGCTGCTGCTGCTGTGCAAGCCCGTGGCCGGCATCGCCACCGCGGTACGTACCCCCAACACCCCCCGACACCCCCAACACCTCCCGATACCCCCAACTCCTCCCGCCTACCTGTTCGACGGGCTGCTGCAGGCTGCTGTGCAAGCCCGTGGCCGGCATCGCCACCGCGGTACGTACCCCCAACACCCCCCGACACCTCCAACACCTCCCGACACCTTCTTAAGACGTTGTCGCGTTCAACTATCGTCAGTAAACCGACTTTACAGACAACCAATTTTTTTTTTTTTTGGAGAGAGATTGCTGATTGCCTTAGACGGAATTTTCAGCTTCACCTGGCTTTTTTGGGGGCAGCTAGGAACGTAAAGCCGTGTGAAACGAATCACCTTCGGAGGTTTTCTAGAGGGAACGGCATCACGCACTAGTGCGCGTCCCCGTGCCCTACTAGATTCTCCGAAGGATTCGAATCGGATCGGACGAGAGAACGTGAACGGGATTCTGATGTACAAATCATTGCTTTATCGAAAGGTGATGAGTTAAATGCTGAGCTTGCAAAGGCTGTCAGTGAAAAACGCATTAGGTCTTCTTCTCAAGAAAACTAAGACCTCTTTACGAATGTTAGATTTGAAATGGCTCTTTTTGAAAATGGCGGAGATCGTGGGCGTTACTTGTCTCAGGCATTGACCAAAAATTGTTTACTTTTGTTGGTATTCTTTGAAAAATGTTTAAGAAAATTCTAAATGTTTAAGGAATCAATATGACTGCTTAATTTTTACCATTTGATTGACAGTAGATAAATAAGATAGATAGATACTTACTTAAGGCGAAGGGTAAGGCACACTAGCGCCACCAATTGATAATTTGACAATTACTAACTGACCGGATCTTTTTTTAAACATTGCGTACCGTATGACAACAGAAAAGCATCCATAGTATTTATTTATATATTTATTTATTTATAAATTCTTTTACAAGGCCATGGTTGTCTTGGAATTTGAAACAAATACCCAGAAACTGCATAAACAATACGTAAAAGTAATGATATCTAAAAACTTATTTCTTCAGAAACTTTGTAAATATAGCACAAATGAAAAAATGATCCGATATCAAAATGTTTGTATTGATATTTCGCAGGCCACTGCTGTCTTATTTTTCAATAAAAAAGTAAGAATATGAAAATATTAAGACTTTTATTATTTTTTACCCAAACAAACGCCTATGATTTTACGAAAGTAAACATTGCTCTAATTAAATCACCAGCCTACTCTGTACAGATATTAGTGTGCGTGCGTATTCTTGTCGTGCGCCGTTGTCACACCACTGCCACGCGCCGCTCGCTCGCTATCAAAAAGAAACTTGAAACTCGCAGTTTTGCGCCCGCGCTGCACCCCCATAATTACTTAACAAGAAGACTGATTAACTTTGGACTGATTTATAATTTAGGACTATGAGAATAGAAAATAGAAGAAAAATGTCTATGAGATGAGAATACTGAGTGATTACGTTCTGTTTGATTCTAAAGTTTCAATATAAATTACTAATATATTTAATTGTAGTTTACTTTTGAAGCATAACACTTGTTTCATATTTCAAAATTGGCCGGCAAACTCAGTTCTGCTGCTTATGCCATTAGAAAAATAAGGCAGTTAACAGACGTTGAAACTGCTAGAACAGTTTACTTTAGTTATTTTCATAGTGTCATGTCGTATGGCCTCTTACTGTGGGGAACAGCGGCTGATATTGACACTATATTCATTTTACAAAAACGAGCAGTAAGAACAATCTATAGACTAGGTTCAAGAACTTCTTTAAGAAATCTTTTTAAAGAGATTGGTGTGTTGACAGTGGCTTCTCAATTTATTTATAATTGTATAGTTTTTGTACGTTGCAATATCAACTTATTTACCAAACACGGTGACGTACACAATTTTAATACTAGAAGTAAGTCAAAACTTGTGATGCCACTGTTCAGGTTACAGAAGGTCCTTGGTTCTTTCTTGGGGCAAGGTATACACTATTATAATAAAATACCGAATACTGTACTAGATTTACCTCTAGATAAGTTTAAAAAACATGTAAAGTCTTCTTTACTTAAAAAAGGTTATTATACAGTCAGAGAATATTTAGATGATAAAACAGCCTGGCTATAATAAGAAACGCATACTTTACTACTTTTTATAATAAAAAATTATACTGATATGATAGCCTTTATAAACAGTGTCCTACAGATAACAAATAGCGTTGCGTTAACCATTTCAATTAGTTTTGATTTAGAGTAGCTTGGGTGTGTCATGCTCTCTTTATTGTCTCTGCGGTGGTGGCATGTGCGTCGGGTCGTTACATTCCCTAAAATATGGTTGAGCGAAGCGATGGCTGATTCATTATGTCATACTCGTGAACGGGTGCCGCCTGTGGAGGCTGGTCTGCTCTTGCATACTTGTCTTATTTTTATTATTATCAACTATAGTTTAACTTTGTTTTTTCTTAGACAGGTTTTGACTTTTACTAGTACTGTATGACATTGTAAAAAATTCAACTGGTAAATGGTGTTTTTGCAAACTAATTATTTTTTTTTCTCATGTGATTGTCCTTTATATTATGTGTTTTTTATTTGTGATGGAAAATGTCCTTTTATGATAGGGCATTTTCCAATATTTTTGACGATGTAAGGGAGAAAAGATCTGGACACTTGCTGAGTTTCTTGCCGGTTCTTCTCAGTACAAGATCTCCCGCCCAGAGTAGACTTACGAACCGATGGCATAATGACGTTCATAAGAGCTATTTGTAGCCTAAACTGAATAAATGATTTTGAATTTTTAAACATATAACAAAATATTTTGAAACATATAACAAAATCTACTAAGTACCGAAAATACCGAAAGAACCGGTAAATTCCGGTTCCTTGAAGAAAAAGTACCGAAATTCCCGGTTCTCAAAAACAGTTCCGGTTCCGGAAACCCTAGTATGTATGTTTGCAATGAATAAACTCAAAAACTACTAGACCGATTTAAAAAATTCTTTCACCATTATAATGCGACATTAGCGCTGAGTAACATAGGCTATATTAAAAAATGCGGTACAAGTCCGCCGGGTCAGCTAGTAACATATGAAATGAATATAACTTATGTTAACTATATGTTTCATAACATTGTATAAACATTGAAGGGTACGAGTAGCACCACTTTATTGCCAATGTTCAACACAATTTTCATCGCTAAAAAATAACATAGATTTAGAGCTATGAAACAGGAGGTCTGTATTCAACTGTCAATAAAGACTAAAATCTGTTGATGACCCCTATTTCAATGATTAAAGGAAAAAATGACGATCATTTGTTCCTGTCGGACACTGATTACGCTCTCCTAACTACATTTTGTGAAGAAAAGGTCGACTTTCGACCACTAGTAATAATAATAATCAATATTCATAACAAAAGTATTCTTGGGACGGTTCCCATCAGCCCACGACTGGAGGACATTTTTAGGGTTCCGTAGCCAAATGGTAAAAACGGAACCCTTATGGATTCGTCATGTCTGTCTGTCTGTCTGTCTGTCCGTCCGTATGTCACAGCCACTTTTTTCCGAAACTATAAGAACTATACTGCTGAAACTTGGTACTTACCAAGTTTCAGCAAGCAAAGCAATGGGCGCCTTTGGCATACAAAGTAAAAAAAAAAAGTGTCGAATAATTTCGGCGGGCTGGTTAGAACCACGATAGCTCAATTGGAAGAGCACCTGACCCGGAATGTCAGAAGGGTGCAGGTTCAAATCCTGCTCGTGGAAATTTTTTCTGAATACTGAATAGAAACTGAATAATTTACGCGAAAGACACTTCCAAAGTGGTAAAATGTGTGTCTCTGTAACTTCTAAAATAAGAGAATGATAAAACTAAAAAAAATATATGATGTACAATACCATGCAAACTTCCACCGAAAATTGGTTTGAACGAGATCTAGAAAATAGTTTTTTTAATACGTCATAAAGTACGGAACCCTTCGTGCGCGAGTCCGACTCGCACTTGGCCGGTTTTTTTTATTTAGTCTTTAATTAAGTTACCTATGTTTATTTTGCTTTATTTTTTCTTTTAATATAGTAAGATGAATTGTGTTAATTTTCTGTTATTATTGTTTTTAATAAATGGGATTATTATAAAGCGTTCTCGATAATTTTAAATGCGAGTCGATCGTCCCGCCTTCGAGTCGCTAATGAACTATGGTACGGCTTCCGATCACCGTAAACGCCTGTCAAAATACACGCATACATGTAACTCGATAGGCGAGGGTACAGGATGTTCCGGTTTTGTTACAATCAGTGGTATAAAATGTTTAAATAATTTTAACGCAAATTTTGTTGCGAAACAAATTACAAAAACACAAATGTTGAAAAAATTTCCACGAGCAGGTTTGAACCTGCACCCTTCTGACATACCGGGTCAGGTGCTCTTCCAATTGAGCTATCGTGGTTCTAACCAGCCCGCCGAAATGTATGCCGGTATGTCATAAGGGTGCAGGTTCAAATCCTGCTCGTGGAAATTTTTTCAACATTTGTGTTTTTGTAATCAATGGTATATTTAAAAAAAAAGTGTGTGTGTGTACATATATTATGTTAGAAGCTCTTAATGGTAAAAAAAAATACTTTTTTAATTAAGAAAATGATAGTTAGCTTGTAAACCTTTCGCCTGTTGGCTTTCTGACTAACATTGTTTGGTATTGTATGACATTGTAAAATTTTTTATGGTTGCATGATGTAAATATTCAAAAATAAGTGATATACAGTTTTAAACTTTCGCGTTCCGTAGTTAAACAAAGAATTTAAACGGGGATTAACGCAAACTAATAAGTAAAAAGGCATCATACCTTCTTTGTACCCGACGTTTTGAGTGAGTTACAACGGGCGTGGTCACGGGCTGACTGCTGTCGCGATGTTGCGCCTCCGTTTGCACGGCAGAGTCTTCACCCACCGTCACATTACTTTACTAACTACCGCCACACACAACACTTTTAAATAATTTTGTTGATTGCCTAGTGCAGTGCTTAGAATAGAATAGAATCATCATCACCTGATTTATGTCCCCACTCCTGAAGCACGAGCCTTCGATATGGATGGATAAGGAGAACGGGCCGTAAACCACCACGCGTGTCCAGTGTGGGGCGGTGGTTGTTAACGACTGCTAATGCAGTCGAGACCAACGGATCTTACGTGCCTTCCGAAACACGGGAAATATAAAAGTATAAAAAAAGTTTTAAAGTTAAATAAAATTAATAGAATACATAATTACCAAAGTGACGAAGAATTGGAGGTTGTAGTGGGAATGGCTTCTTTTGCCCCTCATTTCCTGCCAGCGCTTTGAGGTCAGAAAATAAACATTTTCGATTCCCCCTTTCGATCGTCTCGAAAAATCTAGTCTAGAGGTCAGGGATATGCTTTGCAGATGACATCTTTATAGGTATTTTTATGAATAAATTAATAAAATAAATTGTTTCACCCTTGATATCATTAATATTATTTTGTAGATAGATTGGACTTTTTTATGCACTAGCTCAATTTTGCTATGCCCTTATAGGGCTCATTTACTTACTATCTTTACTATGTCAGACCTTATGGCAAGCTTCATAATTATATCAATAATTACAAATATATAAAACAGTATAGTAATAAAACCATCAACCTGTATATAAAGAATGCATGGTTATACTGGTTATACGACGCACATCCTATAGGTTGCGGCTGAGACGTCAGCGCTACAATTGCATGGAAAAGGCTTCATTCAAAAATTACAATTATACTAATATTTATTATTATTCATTTATTTAAACACGAGGAAATCTATTGTGCAGTAGTTTGCGATTTCTGCTTGCGTTCCTGCAAGTCAAGCAATTTTCGCAATGACGTATTATCGGATGGGTGGCTTAAATTTATATCTCGAGCTCCCCTGTGCTTGAAAGGCACGTGTAGTCTTTAATCCTGATAGCTGTAGCAATAGTTAACCCCATGGGCCAGCGTAGTGGACAAGGCCTCTTCATGTAAATAAAGTAGGAATTAAAAACATTTTATTGGATTCACAAAAATAAATAAAAACATAATAACTTAAATAAAAAAAATTCTTTACTTCTCTCTTACACGTTTCCAACTTATCTGATATTTAAATCTACTTTTACAATATGTTACCAGCCAAATTAATTGTATTAAATTAATTAAAATTAATTTACTGGTAAAAATGCCAACTAGGTAAGGATAGCAAGCTTTACGTTTTTTTGCAATAACCGTTATCTTCATAATAAAGAGGTCGATGGTGCATTGGTTAAAGCCCTTTAAGTATCTTGCTGCCCCCAAAAAAGTCCGGTAAAGCTAAAATGCTACCTGAGGGAATCAGCAAACTCTCTCCATAAAAAGGTAGAAGAGCGCTTCTATCTTAAATTCATGTGAGAAGAAAGCCTTAGTGGCAGTGGTAGTAACCAGTGTTCGACAGGAACTAATTATTGACACTTTTTTCCCATTACGATTTAAAATAGGAGAGGCTCGATGGCGCAGTGGTTAACGCGCCTGGTCTGCAAGTGCTGAGGTTATGCAACTTTCGCAAAGGCCGGTCATCGGATAGGTGACCAAAAATTTATGATCTCGAGCTCCTCCGTGCTTCCAAAGGCACGTAAAGCCGTTAGTCCCGGCTGCATTAGCTGTCGTTAACAACCACCAATCCGCACTGGTCCCGCGTGGTGGTTTATGGCTCGTTCTCCTTATCCATCCATAGGGAAGGCTCGTGCCCCAGCAGTGGGGACATTAAAAATGAGCTGATGATGATGATGATAGAGGGTACGGTACCTAATTTTTAACGGTATTCAAAACCTTAATATGTCAACTCTGTCGAGCCTGTCGCACACCTAAACTATTTGCTGTAAGACAATCTCGAACAAATGTAGGTAAACGATCACCAATGTCTCGATTACCTGATGTCCTTCGTTAATTTGGATCTAATTAGTACTAATGTTAATTCTTTTAGAAATTTTGTCTTGAAATCTGAAATCAACACTGCACCTTAACACTACTTAGTTACTTTCACATTATTACTAATTAAGCTTTGTATAAATCGGAACACGATTCTTTAACTTACTTACTATTTTATAAATCGTGGTTAACGGCGTTGGTTGCACAATTTACTTACCTAAGTACACATTATGTTATTGATATAATCCTTATTGTGAAACTGTTTGTTAACCCCAATAAATGGAAAAAAAAAACTCTAATATTTAAAAAAAACACACTTTTACTCGTACTATTAATTGAAGCGGCTTCCACGCTTGGTTATCTTACACATCGCGTGTCTCCAGTTATGGCTTCTTAACTTCGAGCATATCTGGGGCTAAAATGACATGACACTACTCTTCCATAAAAACGCATGACAGAACCGGTTTCTTCCATCTTTTTTATTGTAATTTTTTTGCCTGTTGGCAGGATTCTGCCTAGAACTCGACTTGGTGGCGTCCAATCGACCACCTTAGTGCCTATTTCTGTCGTCCATGGAGGCTTTTGCCCAACAGTGGGACATTTACAAACGGGCGATATTTGTACCGGTGAGTAATTGTGTAGTTGACTGGTTAGTTAATTTTATTAAAAAGTTTCTCACTTTTTAGCAACTGTTAAAAATGATTTTGTATGGGATTGGTGAAGTATGACGACACTATTTTGTTTGGACATTCAGTGTTTATTGATAACTTTTAAGTTACAATAATTCATGCTTAGGTCAAATAAAAACCGGCCAAGTGCAAGTCGGACTCGCGCACGAAGGGTTCCATACCATTATGTATAAAAAAATGTCAAGTTTCTACCTTAATAACGATTAAGACCGAGAAAATAATTGGAAAAAAATCACGTTTGTTGTATGGAAGCCCCCCTTAAATATTAGTTTTATTTTAATTTAATTATTATTTATTTTTGAAGTGAATAATGTAACTCAATATTCTGTGAATATTTCAAGCGTCTACCTGTTGCCGTTATCAATATCGAGCAAAAACGAGCTAAAAATCGCGATTGCTGTGAGGGAGCCCCATTAAATATTTATTTTATTCTGTTTTTTAGTGTTTTTTGTTATAGCGGCAACAAAAATATAACATCATCTGTGAAAATTTCAACTGTCTAACTAACACGGTTCATGAGATACAGCCTGGTGACAGACGGACGGACGGACGGACTGACGGACGGACGGCGGAGTCTTAGTAATAGGGTCCCGTTTTACCCTTTGGGTGCGGAACCCTAAAAATAGGTCAATGTTTTAAAAAACTGTCACGTGACTTAATATAATTTAAACGCTCACCAGAAATATTTTTAGACCCTAAGCCTAAGTACCAAATAAATTAAATGACTGTACAAACATTATTTTTGCTTCCCAAAATGGATAAATGCTCACCAAATTTTTACACTATTATTCAAATGATTGAGGTACCAGCTGACCCGGCGGACTTCGTACCGCTACTTTGACAGTTTCCATGACAACAAAACAAACAAATCATTTTGTATTGAAAAATTAAATTATCGTTTTTAGTATTTTATATATTTTTTATAAAAATTATTCTATATCCTTCTTAATACCTTTGAGAATATGTGTGCAAAGTTTCACGATGATCGGTTGAGTAGTTTCTGCGTGAAAGCTTAACAAACAAACTCACATTCACATTTATATGTAAGGATTATCTCTATACCTAAGCTAAGTATGCAAAGAATTTAAGTTATCTAATTAAAATGTTGAACAAACTTTAAGCGAACATTTTTCGTATGCACCTTTATCATGGATCAGCAGATCGCAATCAATATTTTAATTGCTAATTATCGTTGTTTAAAGGCGACAGTGATTTTATCAGCACGTTGTGGTGTGAATTTATTGGGACTCAAATTTAAAACAAAATTTTTAGGTTGCTACTCATCATTTGTTTGGCGGCCTAGTGGCTAAGCGTTATATTTTTCGAGTTTGCTGATTAAATCTGACGCCATTTTCGTCACCGGTCTTTTTTGGGGGTGGCGAGAAACTTGAGGAGCTCGATGGCACAATAAACGCGCTCGGTCTGCGACTGCTGAAGTCAAGCAACTTTCACAAAGACTAAAAATGTATCATCTCGAGCTCCGCCGTGCTTCGGAAGGCATGTAAAGCCGTTATTCCCGGCTGCATTAGCAGTCGTTAACAATCACTTATCCGCACTGAGCCCACGTGGTGGTTTATGGCCCGTTCTCCCCATCCTTAGGGAAGGCTTTTACCCCAGCAGTGGGGACAAAAAGTGAATGGGTGATGATGGTGATCAAAAACTAAAAGGTTCCTCAAGCCGTGTGAAACGAATCACCTTCGGAGGTTTTCTAGAGGGAACGGCATCACGCACTAGTGCGTGTCTTGTTCCCTAATCTAGATTCTCCGGAGGTTCAGATCGAATCGGAAGCGGAACAACCTGAAGGTGCCTTTAAAGGCGTAGACCTCGGCTCTGGTTGACCTAGGCGTGGGTAAGTCTTGGCCTGGGCGGAACAAATATTAAAACAGGAGGAGCCGCCTAGTCCTAGCCCAGGCCGACTGGATCCCCGGTGGTTTTAGTGGGTGGGGCAGAACATCGCCCATCCCTACATACCCCGACAACGGGTTGAGCTTATAGACACCGTTTCCGTGGGATGATCTGGACGCAGACTTCCACTGTGTCAAAAAAAGGCGTGGGTAAGTCTATGTTTTTTTTTGGAAGTTGCTGATTGCCACTGGGCATATTCAGCTTCACCGACCTTTTTTGGGGGCGGCGAGAAACTTAAAGTATTCCTCAAGCCGTGTAAAACGCACCGTCTAAGGTTTCTAGAAGGAACAACAGCATCACGCACTAGTGTGTCCCCGTGTCCTAATAGATTCTCTGAGAGGTTCGGATCTGATTGGGAGCGGAAACCCGAGGGCGCCTAAGACTAGGACCGCGGCTTAGGTTTGACCTTGTCGTGGGTGACGTGGTCTACGTGCCCGAAATACCTTATACTGAGAAGAACTGGCAACAAACACACACTCAGGCAGGCAAATTCTTACAAGATCCTTTTCTCAAAATGGAGGATACTGCAAAGAAAATGAGTGCAAATGCCTCGTGTCCTTTCCCACACTTTCGTTGTATTCAATTAACGTTAAAAGTTTAAATAAATTATAAGCTCACCTCGTTAATTGCATTGCTCAATATTGTCGAGAGTTTGCCGCCATTTTGTGGACGAAATAACGCGGTCCGAGTTACACAATCAATTGAATTTTTGAGACGATATATCAAATGGTGATTACGATCGTGTGGAAAGGTACAGTCACCGTCAAATTCATTGGAGTAACGCACATGGTTTAAAGTTTGGTGACGTTAAAATGCAATCAACAAACTAGTTAAAAAAAAACGCATTTTTTTTTTAAAGCAAACTGTCTAATCATTTGGCCACCAACCTGCCTTTTGGTGAGCGGGATGTGGCCTAAGGTGATACATGCTTAGACAGGAAATGCCTATTCACTCTTGCTTTGAAGAATTTGAAATTTGGTCTGCATTTAGTTGAATTTACTTTAATTTAATAGTGTCGCCATAAATAATTCTGAAATAGACTTTGCCCAACCTGGTCATTGAACCCAGGACCTTCTAATATTGGCCAAGAGCTTTGCAATTCGGCGAATAAAGATTTTTGAATGTATGCTTCTAAAAAGCATACCTGTTTGGTACCGTGATTCTTATCACCAACCCACATTTGGCGTAGTGATTATAGTGTTATAAGCGTAGTGATTATACTATTATATCTAGTGATTATATTATAGTAGCCAATACTCATCAAATTGTAGCGATGACTTCATTTCAATGTTAGAGGTTTTGACCTAGCAGTAGAACAAAATACAATATTTTTATTATTTTTATTTTTGCATTCACAGTGCTTAAGTAATTAAATGAAAATAGAAAATGAATGATAAAAGTAGTTACAAGATAAATATTTTCTATTAAGTTTTATCTTATAAAAAAGTTAATTAAAAAAAGAAAAACAATGCTACAAGAAGTTTCTTACTGACTGTACCACCACACAGAGTATTTTCAAAATGGCCGACTATGCATATTTGCACAGAGCAATCGCAATATTATCAGAGATTTCGATCGGTTCGTTACAAGATGTCGGTTCTTTTTTATTAAAAAATATTTTTTATTTTTTTGTACTTACAAATTATTTTTATTTATTCACAAGTTTTGCGAAATGCTTTCACAAAGTAGACTCGTGTGACAATAATGAGGTGCTTATTATATAAAAATGGTTAATTTTAAAAGTATCGTTATATAGGGTAGAGTTACCAGTGTTCGACAGAAACCAGTGATCTACATTCATTATCATCAGCTCATTTTATGTCCCCACTGCTAGGGCACGAGCCTTCCCTATGGAAGGAAAGGGAGAACGGGTCATAAACCACCACGCGGGCCCATTGGAGTAGTTAACAAGGATGTCTGACTCCTACTTTATGACCTGACGGTTGGTGTGGGGTGTCAGTATAAACTTTAGAGTCGTGTGTAGTGGGTTGTAGCTAGATTAGTTGCTGATCTCTATTTCTAATGAATAAAGGAAATTAGTGTCGATCATTGAGGACCTTGATGGTGCAGTGGTTATCGCGCCCGGTCTACGAGTGCTGAGGTTAAGCAACTTTCGCAAAGGCCAGTCATCGGATGGATGACCAAAATTTTATCATCTCGAGCTCCTCCGTGCTACGGAAGGCACGTAAAGCCGTAGGTCCCGGCTGCATTAGCAGTCGTTAACAACCACCAATCCGCACTGGGCCTGCGTGGTGGTTTATGGCTCATTCTCCCTATCCATCCATAGGGAAGGCTCGTGCCCCAGCAGTGGGGCTGATGATGATGCTGATCAAAAACGCAGGCTATGCATCCAAAAATCGGACACACACTTTTCCCGACCTGGGAATTGAACTCAGGACCACCAAGGCTTTTTATAGTAAGTATACAGCTTCTTCTTATTTAAAAAGTTAGCATCTCCATGAACACCGCTTTACACTTACGCAAAATTAATTGGCGCCAAATCCGAGTGGTGTACCGAAACAATGTCAAAAACTTTTTGCTTTAAAACATTTGGGAAGGAGCAAAAAATCTCAAAAAATCTCAAAAAAAGTAAAAAATCTCTCGGTGGGGACAAATTTCTTTCGCTTTTCTGAGTCGTGTGCTCTAGTTTGCGATCGAAAATATGTTACTACAACTTTTATTGACCCTTTAGTATATAGCTATTAAGCTCGCTTTTGAATGGCATTTGAGAAATTCGATTTTTTCATTTGTTTCATTTAAAATTGTAAAAATCTTGACTTTAATTGTCTGGAATTGTTGCACGCGTGTTTTGTCTTTGTATAAAAAAGAGATTTTCGCACTCAATTGAAACTTCAACTTTATCTCTAAAGAAAGTAGGATTAATTTCGTATACAGTGTGATATTTTTTTGCATTATTTTTTCTTTTTTTAGAAACCGGTAGGTAATTGGTTCTTTACACGAATCAAGCTTGATTTATTTTATTATGAATAATTGTGTTAAAACTAATTAAACTGCGTCTTATCAATAGTTTATTGTATTTCAGTTGTGATAAAAAAAATTGTATCAATTTACCCCAACACAAGTATTTGCATTACTCTCTGGGGATGTCTCACTAAAAATATGAATTTTGTTGGTAAATTAAAAATATATTTTGAACTACCAAAATTGAAGTCAATTAGCTCAGGACCTCAAAGGGTGGAAAAAAATGGAGGGAAGCCTTTGCCCAGCAGTGGGATAGTAAGGGCTTATACTAATAATAATAATAAACTATGTTATTTAATCAATATTTGTTATGCTATTGAAATAGCATTGCATTGCATTGCATTGAGTGTTAGTGACCCTGCATTGCCGATAATGCGCCAGTATTTTTTTTTTATATTGACTCTTCATAGTGACCACATCCTACCTGATGGTAAGCAGCCGATGCAGTCCAAAATAATGAGAGCGCTCCTCACCGTAGAACAAGCACGGTAACAAGCACGGTAACAAGCACCCATTCATGACGGCCTGCATAAATGCCGTTTCACGCCCTGCTCAAAAGACCCGGGACTATAGGAGCTGGGAAACACATGCGCCGGCAAAGAATTCCAAAGCCGAATGGTCTTAAAGAGGAACGACTTGCCAAATTTTTTGGTACGAGTACTGATTGATCCATTAAACTTGAAATGGGGACCAATCGCTTCACTTTACCGAAAAAATAAACACCAATGATAATAATATTGTTTTATCGAATCCCTTTAATGTTGAATTCGCGAGCCAATGAGTAATCGTGGCCCGACGGATGGACAGACATCCTCGCAGCAATGCACTGCATCGGCCATTAATAATCATTTCCAATAGTAAGGGTGTGTTCATAATGGAGCTGAACAAATGAGATCAACAAAGTATGGAAGATACAAACTACTTGTATACTTCGTTTGTTTAAACAAATAAAATAAAATAAAAGCACAATTACAGACATCAGACAAAAACTTAGACTAATAACATTTTAAAAAAAGACAGAAAAAAGAGCATGCCTATGATGCCCAATTAAAATTTTGCACGACATTTATCTAAATGATTGACAATGTAGAAAAAAAATTAAGTAAACATTAAAAAATGCTAAGAAAATAAAAGTTAAATACTTTAAAAAAAGACAATTATTATTTAAATTATATTATTATTATTCTATTAAAACCTTATTAAACTGTTAATAAGGTTTTAATAGAAGGTGAGAAGCTCGATGGCGCAATGGTAAACGCGCCCGGTCTGCCAGTGCGGAGGTTAAGCAACTTTCGCAAAGGCCGGTCATCGGATGGATGACCAAAAATGTATCATCTCGAGCTCCTCCGTGCGAGAGGTACGTAAAGCCGTTGATCCCGGCTGCATTAGCAGTCGTTAATAACCACCAATCCGCGCTGGGCCCGCGTGGTGGTTTATATCCCATTCTACGTATCCATCCATAGGGAAGGCCCGTGCCTCAGCAGTGGGGACATAAAATGGGCTGATGATGATGATGATGATGATGAAAGTCTGTTAAAAAAGGTAGGCCTCAAGTGTGAACGCACCCTTAGTTCTTTTAATAGGGTGACCGGAAGCTCTCACAGACAGCGCGGCACATCTGCTCTACCGAATTACTCATATATTCTAGGGATTTTAGTATCTATTATTAATTATTTCACCAATTAAACGTAGGTGTGATTTGGCTTTGATCTTGCAACTAAAGCTACTGTCGCAATGCTGTATTATCGGATGGGTGACCAAATTGAAATATTTCGAGCTCTTGCATGCTTTGAAAGGCACGTAAAGCCGTTGAGTGGTAGAGCCGCGCTGCGTTGCAGCACGAAATGGGCCGGCTCGCCCGGCGTAATACCACCCTCTCACAGAATATCGACGTGAAACAATGGCACTCGTTAGGTGTTTCGTCCGGTAAGTGAAAGTACCGGAGGCTCCCACCCCTCCCCCCTCCCAATTCCTACTCCCTCCTCAAGATCCAACTCCTTCCTCATGGCCGGCAACGCATCTGCGATTCCTCTGGTTTTGCGGGTGTCCATGGCGGCGGTCAGTCATTTTCCATCAGGTGACCCGCCTGCTCGTTCGCCTCCTTTTAACATAAAAAAAAGTAAAGCCGTTGGTCTCGGCTGTATTAGCAGGCGATAATAACAACCAATCCTGACGGCTTATAGCCCGTTCTACCAGTGGGTTTTCATCGATAGCAGTGGTTCCCAACTGGTGATCCGCGGACCACAGATGGTCCGAGAGAGCATCGGTAATGGTCCGCGGGACAGAACATAATTAAATCCACAAAATAATTTTCAAAAAGGCAGTACAGTGGTTTTTTTAAATTGCTGCACTATCACCTACGCTATCTGTTTGCTAATTTCTAGGTCACAAGGTGGAACATGAAATGTTTCGCATCAGCATTTTTGGTAGCATGAAGTCATCATCATCATCATCATCAGCTCATTCTCGTCCCCACTGCTGGGGCACGAGCCTTCCCTATGGATGGATAGGGAGAACGGGCCATAAACCACCATGCGGGGCCAGTGCGGGTTGGTGGTTGTTAACGACTGTTAATGCAGCCGGGACACCCCGCGCTGGGCTACGATGGATGCAACAGCCCATGCAGCCGCCTTCGAATCGTCGCCCCACCAAGTCTGAGGGCGTCCTAAACATTCAACTTAGCCACCTACTGTGACTTAGCTATGACACTTTTAATGTTTCTGTGCTTTTTGTATGTATTTTATTATGTTTTTAATATTACTAGTGGTCGCCCAGTGGTCGAAATTCGACCGTAATTTTATTAAGGCTGCACGGATTGTATCCTAAGCAATGAAAAATTAAAAAAGATAGAATGTGAGTTTGGATTGGCATTGACAGATGTCGGCTGCATTAAAGACAAACAATACGTGTGTGTCAAATACATGGTAGTGTGTGTAGTGTTGTTTTTGTTGATTTAATGTATTTTTTATGCATAATTTTACAAAAAAATAACATTCGGATAACCTTCTCTATTTATACTATAAGTGTGCGAAATTTCATACTCCTCCGTCCGCGCAATTTTCGTAAAAATTAATACAAAGTTTTTGCTCCACGTATTAATATATATGTAGATAGCGTTTTTTTTAAGTACCTAACCATTTTTATCTTCTTTCTATTATTATCTCCTTTATTTATTTTCTTTCTTAAAACTAGATTTTTACATTAATTTAATATAAAAACAATAAAACATTATAAAAACCTAATCCTAGAGTACCACCAGCAGCGGGGCAGGGCCCAAGCTACCGGTGGTCAGGGCTGCAGAGTGAGGAACCTCCTGAGAATACGTGCCGTGTCAATGAGTACTGCTTTCTGAATCTGACCCTTGATCCAACCATCATTATTATTATTATAATAAATGTTTTTATTATTATGTTACGCAAAAGGTGCCTGGAAGAGATTGCTTGTTAGCAATAAGGCCTCCTATTGTACTCTGACTTGTGTGTATATTTGTTTGTGACTGTATTCTTGCGTGCAAAAACAATATTTATCCCATCCTGGGTTTTGCCATTGCGAAAGTTACTTAGCTTTCAAGAACTTAATTAAAACACGCCTCGTAACGACTTAATAATAATAATTTATAATCGCTTCCGTTAATCCTTCCTGAAACTGGAGAGTACAAGTACTCTCGAAAACGGGCTGGGCCCTCACAGGCAAATCTACGTAAGTACGAAACCATTCAAAAACCTTAATTGAAGAGTTGTCTTCGCTCTAAAATAATTAATTTGTGCCGCTCAATTTCGTTGTCCAACGGATTTAGAAATGTGTTGTCAAAATGTGAAAGTTAGGTACCTATAGCGATTTTAATTGACTAAATTTTAAATTCTAAAGTCAACAACGATAGATGGTCATTTGTTGTCTATTTTAATCAAATTGGCTCACAAATTCAGCGCTATTTACTAATTCTAACTATACTTGGTGACACTGAAATTATTATTATTTATTAAAAGACACTAGCAAGTTAATGTTATTAGTTTATCTGGGAGTACGGCAGTGCCCCCGCCAAGTCGAGCAAAAAAGCGGCAAGGCCGTACCATCCTTTTCTCGAAGCAGTTCAGGCCATTTTCGATCCCCTATAACTTCGTTGTGGATAAAACTAGGAGCCTGAATTTTCAGTAACCAAGCAGATATTATTTAAAGGCATTGTATAAATACGGCATATTTCAAATTTTATTTAATTTGAACCAGTAGTTTAAGAATTATAACTAGTCAAAGTTTCTTAATTTTGTCACTGACTGACTGACCGATCATCAAAACTTTAAGGCACTTCTAGCAGACATAAAAGCTTCAAATTTAGAATACAATGAGTGTTTAGTGTATAAATCAAGAAAAAACTAAAATATTTTGCAATTTCCGTCCAGTTTTCTAGATACATCAACTGTATAAATAACTTTGTAATCCCATATAAATGTATAGGATTACAAACATTTACATTTGCAGTTAATGAATCAGTGTACCTGTATGTATAATATAATGGAATAATAGGTGTAGATTGGTATCTAGATGGTACCGGAAAGGAAAAAATGTTGGACTATCTACAAAAAGAAATGAGATACCATTAAAAATAAACTTGACTTGAATGACTTGGCCATCGCACTAAACAATCTAATTTAATATAATATACGTATTACTTGTGAGATACATTGTGTTTTCATGCGATGGCCAAGTCAATCTATTTATTTAAAACACAAAAGATTTTCAATATTGAGAACTTGGTATTACATGGATCTGACACCTTTTTACGGTAGAAGAACTGAGTTGCGAGACTTGGTTTTTTACAAGTTTGTTTTTAATGGTTTAATATTAGTAAAAAGGTTCTATAGTACTGATGTAGTAAATGAGCTTCATGATAAAAAATTCAAAAATAAGCTTATACAATAAAGTTTCATAATACTTATTACATTATATCTAAGTTAGCATCACACTAATAATATAAATGCGAAAGTTTGTGTGCATGTGTGTATATTTGATGCTTCTTCATGCTGCAACGGATGGATGGATTTGGATGAAATTCGGCATACAGATAGTTTATTACCTGGATTAACACATACAATACTTTTTATCCCGATATTCCAACGGGAATGGAAACCACGCGAGTGAAACTGCGGGTGGCTACTAGTTCTTTTACATATATGGTGTAATTTTTATTAATAACTTAATAATTATGAAACCACTAAAATCAAAGTGACCGGAAATGGACTGTTTCTGAGCATATTAGACCGTTTTCCTATGGCTGTTTTTGACCATTTGATCGTAAATTACTGTCAGACAAATTCAGTCACATTGGTAATTTTCAACACTAGAACCTACCGTTAATTTTATGACTTTTTTATAAGTGATCTCTGAGAAGCTTTGTGGTCGTAACGACCAACGAGTTTTAACCTACAATCGTGATGACTGAGCAATGCTTGCAATGATGAGGTATTCCACAAAGCACACCCAAACGAAGCACACCCAGACGAAGCACAACTTTTGCTCTTAAGGTGGGTAACAGAAAGTTATTAATATTTTATAAATAAGCTTCGGAAGATAAGACCCAAAAAAGACAATCTAAGGCAAGATAGCTTACGTCGCAAGATTTCCGTGAAATAAATGTCTGGAGAAGGGATTCCGTTTAAATTTGCTATTTCTGTCGTGCTTAATAGCTAGGTGATACGCTCTCGTTTTTAATTCCACCTGATGACATGGAATGATAAAACCTTTTTTCGGAAGAGTTTGTTGATTTTTACTGATACTACATTTTAGCTTCACCGGACTTTTTGGGGGCGGCAAGAAACTTAAATACCTCAAGCTGTGTGAAACGAAGCACCGTCAAAGGTTTTCTAGAGGGAATGGCATCACGCACTAGAGCATGTCCCCGTTCCCCACTAGCTTTTATGTCATCCGGAATTTATCATAAGGTTCCACATAATATGCGATTATTCATTCATTCTTTAAAATGAACACTCTCAAAAATCGTCGTACGGTTTCAGATTTATTGTTTCATAATAAAATTCTCAATAATAAGGTAACATGCCCTGACCTGCTTTCTGCGATCAAACTGACTGTTCCTCGCAAATTGGCTCGTAAACGAATCACAAAAACCTTCAGCTTGCCATCGCACCATTACCATTACCCTTTGGCTAGAATCTGTAATACCTATAATAATTTTAACACAAAATCACCTGATTACTTGGATGTTATGTTGTTTATTATTTTAATTTTATTTTTAATTTTGTCAACTTATTGAGAATGCTGTGTACGCTTTTAATTTGCTAACATACATACATGTCCAAAATGTATTGTATTATTTATCTGTGTATTATTAGTGTTTTGCTGTAAGCGTACCATATAAATAAATAAAATAGATTCTCCGAGGGGTTCGGATCGAATCGGGAGCGGACCCGAAATCGCCTCTAAAGGCTAGGCCTCGGCTCGGGTTGACCGGGTCGTGGGAGTGGAGATGATAAAACCGCGACCGTGGAAGCACACTCATCCCGTAATCCTCAACTTGAGAGCTGAGATCACTCATCAAGTGATCATATACCGGCTCACTGGAATAAACAAAAGCCCATCGATAAGCATTCCATTTAGTGACGTTCGAAATGCGAACAGCTATCCTTTTTCTAAACAAAAGCGTATCGTTTCGCATCCTTCTATTGTTTGTTATAAAGCGGAGGACGAGCGCGAAACGGTCGTGTTGTACGAACAAAAAACATGTCACGACGCGACGCCTGATTTCCTTGCGAGGCGGGAAATAAAAACAAAAGTGTCGCGTCGCCGCCGCCGAGAGATGCCCCGCTAACATAGAAGTTGTTTTTTTTTTGTTTGCATTTTTTTATTTTCCTAAACACGTTTACGATAGGCGGGAATACGACACGGATTGTGAGAAAAAAATTTGAAAATGTTTTCTTTTTTCAAAAAGGGAAAATTTAGAGTTACGTCGTTCTTTGCGGAGATTTTAGTGGAATTAACCTCGTAATAGTTTAATAGTCTTGTTTTTGTTATGATTTCGGTATCCTATACCTACAGACATCTTAATAATAGAAACCATTTTGAAAAATGTTTGTTCAGCTATTATTTTTATATTTAAATGAAAAAAATAGGAAAAAACAATAATCAAAAGTGAAAAAATAGTTTTTTAATAAAATCTTTTTTGTTAGTTCTGACTTTTTTTATATTAACGCTTAGCTGGTCAGTATCGTTTTACAATTATAAACATGGCAACACTGCCCTTCCTAACATAGAAGTTTTTACTTTATTTTCTTAAACACGCTTACGACAGCCGGCAATACGACACTGATTGCGAAACTCTTAGTTATAGACCTTGTTTTTATTAACTTCGTTTTAGGTATGTAGAAAAGTGATGATGAATCACTCACAATCAAAACTGCTTGATTCATCATCATCATCATCATCGGCCCATCTTAGTTCACTGCTGGACATAGACCTCCCCTAATGAGCGCCATAGCGCCTTGAAAACTGCTTGATTAATTAAACTAAAATTTTCATCGCAGTCGGGGGACCGCTTTGCGGAATATTTTCTTATTGCCATGAAAATTTCAGTTTTATTAATCAAGCAGTTTTGATTTTAGTCAGTGAGTGAATGAGTGACATTCCACTTTTATAAATGCAAATAAATAAATACATGACATCATGTTTTTTGCCTTTTATTTCTTTTTTTTTGCCTTTTTTTGTCATGGCAGTCGTGATTTTACTTTATTTAATTATTTATTTTTATTTAGTGATAAGTTTAATTTTAATAAAATATGTCATGCTAGGTAATTTAACCTCTACAGATATCATGCTAAACATCAAGTTCTAGTTTCTAACTCCAATAATAACGAATTTTCAACATACAAAATTTCATCCCTTATTTTACCCACATAGGGGTTGAATTTCCAAATTTTTACTAGCCTATGTTAGTCGAAGCGATGCAAGGATTGTAACGATACCTCATATATCTAAATCGGTTCAGGCGTTTAGAAATTATGGTGAAATAAAAAAACATCACATACATACATATATGAACCCTGAAAATATAACACTCCTTTTTTTTGGCAGTCGTGTAAAAATGCGTTAGACGGCGCGGCGGTAGAGTTAAACTCCAATTAACTAAAAACTAAATAAACATTTTCCCAAAATTAATTATACAATATACATACCAAACAAAAACACGACATTGCGATCGATATCTTAACGATTCACCGACTGCTTTTCGGCTAATCCAAAGTCTAACCCCCTACGGCTTAGCCTATTGTTAGCTTCCAAACCTTGAATATATATTTTAGCACTAAACCCGTAACCACAATATAAGGAGACCCAGAAGGTTCGCTTAATGTTAGGTCCTTGTCTATGAAATTGACGTTTTGTACGAAGATTTTTTACAAAATTATATTTTTCATACTAACGTTTTTTTTTAATTTGCTCAGCATCTATTTATGTTAACACTATAAAAATTGTAGAGTAGTGTGTTTGTTTCACTAGCTAAATAAAGCAGAGAGTAAAAATAAAAAAAAATCAAATTCCTTTCAAAGCTACAATGAAACAAAAGGTCAATTCCGCAAACAAAAAAGCAGTTAATTTTAAAAAAATTGGGCAATAAAGATACAAAATTAATAATCATTGTTATTACTGAAGCCTAAGTTACATAGTCCTAATTAAAGGTGTATAAAAATATTAACAACCGGTATTGACATTTAGAGGTAATACACCTATTAATAGCTAAGTGAGAAAAACGTCAATTTCATAGGTAAGGCGCCAAAGCAACTCACACAGACCCCTTGCACGGACGATACGACGGATGATACGATAGTGGCGGTTTACAAATTGGTATAACGAACACAAATCGCTCAATGATCGCTCGCTTGATGCATTTGCGATTAAAATGTATGCAATAGTTAACATACGTTGAGCGATTTTATCAACCGCAACGAGAACAGTCGCATTTTTTTAATACTCTACGGGTGAGCATTTGGCCTTCATCTCACCTGATGTTAGGGGATGATAAGGCTGATAATGGAAGCGCACTTCACCCGGAATCCTCAACTACTGAGGCACTGGCTATCTTATCTCTAGCTGCCGGAACACAACATTCTACAAACATTGATGTTATGGCGACATATTTTGATAAGATGGTGGTAGCTAGCCAGGCGGACAAACAAGCCACCAATCAAACCGAGTACACAAACATGTACCCCCCGCTGGGAATCGAACGCGGGACCTCTGGGTCTAAACCGGTGAGGTGGTCTTACCAGACCACTGAGGCGGTAAAAAAAGCGACGGGTTGCACTCTGGGAGTGCCGGCAGAAGTGAAAACTTGAATATTAACGTTGTGCATTTTTGATATTTTGGAATGGTTAGGGAATAATTTTGCACGAATCGCTTTAATTATCAGTATAAAAGTACTCTCATTTATGTGGTAGAATACAATATTTATTTATTGGGCTATCGTACACAAACATGACAATTTATATTACATTAAAAAGTTATATTAAGTTATATAAAAAAATTATATTACGCCGCGCCAGCTGTCTACTCTCCATCCGTCTTACGAATTTTCGATCAGGTCACGTGTCCTGACGCGAGTTTAACATTTTTTACCCATTCCAAAAAAAGTGCACAACGCCGCTAAAGAAGTTTTCACTTCAAAAATTGTTCAATTGACAACTGGTTGCTTTTTCGGTAATAAGCTGGTAATATTTCGTGTCCGTGAGAGTCCGTGTGTACCTATGTGTGCGTTCCTCGAGGGCGTTTATACGAATCTTACCTTCTGCCAGTCTCCTTACTTTAAGCCGTAACCCTCAAATGCTTTGGTCAAATAAAACGGGTTTAAACGCGACCCGAACGGCTGGACTGTCGTCCTTTCACACATTTGTAATGTAACCATTTTATTACAGATATTTTTTAAGATTTTTGTTTTTAAGTATAAAAAATAATAAATATTAGACATCACATACACTGCTCTGACACCAAAGACAGTAGCTTAAGCACTTGTGTTATGGATATTAGAAACAACGACGGTACCACAACCACCATTTTTGCGCTATTACATTAAGGGGGTGCCGAACGGAATTTCGAAAATTTACGTGTTTTTAAGTCACTTGTGCTAGGCGCTGAATAAGTCATATACATTAAAAGGACTAGTGTAGGTTAGCTTGATCCTTTCACAAGGCCATGGTTGTCTTGGAATTTGAAACAAATACCTACAAACTGCATAAACAATACGTAAAAGTAATGATATCTAAAAACTTATTTCTTCAGAAACTTTGTAAATATAGCACAAATGAAACAATGATCCGACATCAAAATGTTTGTATTGATATTCCGCAGGCCACTGTTGTCTTATTTTTCAATAAAAAAATATGAATATGAAAATATTAAGACTTTTATTATTTTTTACCCAAACGCCTATGATTTTACGAAAGTAAACATTGCTCTAATTAAATCACCAGCCTACTCTGTACAGATATTAGTGTGCGTGCGTATTCTTGTCGTGCGCCGTTGTCACACCACTGCCACGCGCCGCTCGCTCGCTATCATAAACAAACTTGAAACTCGCAGTTTTGCTTCCGCGCTGCACCCCCTTAAGAGACAAGGGTTCCAAGATGCTCGCACCTCAGGTGATCGGAGCAACCCATCACTGATGTTATGCACTTCGAAGCCCTACTTTGATTATGCTAAATGTAGTGTCGAGGTCATTAATGGCAAGTTTAATTAAAATTTGTGATTTTGATTTTAACAGATAAGCGAAAACAAGCAAAGTAAATAAGTTTACCTAAGTAAATTTTAATTAAGTTAGGTATTCAACAACTCTATTGAATGAAACTTGTTTATTATTATTTGCATGCAAAGTTACAGAGGATATCCAAATCACAAGCAAGTCTTACGGTATTAACGATTTTTATAGAGGTTTCCAATATTTGTATGAGCAAACAAATAATGCTTGCGCTTGCGTGACGCCATTGCCTTAAGAAACCCCTCTGAGGATGTTTCGATCAATAGCTTTAGGACCCCTTTGTGTCTTACAAATAAACAAAGAATAATCTCCGAATAGTTATTCCGTGTTTTGTTCCTGTCATTTAACCGCCTCTGTGGTCTAGTGGTTTAGACCACCTGCCCCCCAACCGCCTAACGCTCTCGCTTTCAATCGCTTTGAAAGCGAGGCTCTCGCCTCTCTTTCTAATATAATATCGAAATATAATATCAAATAATATCGAAAGCTATAGCCTTATAGCTTTCGATATTGCTTTCATATTGCTTTCGAAATGACAAGATAACGCCTCCTCCTTGCCTCGTCTTCAAAGCGATCGAAAGCGAGAGAGTTAGGCGGTCGACCCCCAGTTTAGACCCAGAGGTCCCGGGTTCGATTCCCAGTGGAGGGAACATGTTTGTGTACTCGGTTTGGTTGGTGGTACGGCTTGTTTGTCCGCCTGTCTAGCTACCACCATCTTATCTAAATATGTCGCCATAACATCAATGTTTGTAGCATTGTTGTTCCGGCAGCTAGAGATAAGATAGCCAGTGCCTCAGTAGTTGAGGATTCCAAGTGAAGTGCGATTCTACCATTGGCCTTATCATCACGTAATATCAGGTGAGATGAAGGGTGCTGTAATGTTATTGTGTGTGTTTTGTTATATATCATTTCGTTGCGATAGTTGAGCAAAACCTGAAAGGGGCGTCGGAGTCAACTTAGATCTAAGATGAAGGCTGAGACTGTACTTACCCGTATGAGATGAGAGATTTATTTTATTTAATAAAGAAAGTAATAAAGAAAAAGATATATTAATGAAGATATTTATTTTACTCTATGCCTCTCCTTTTTTTGTATTTATATGTTTTGTCAAAAAATATTTTTCTATTCTAATAAAAAATAAATACCCGCAACGAGTGACGAGCCTTACGACGCTTTATTATTTTCTTTACACATTTGTGCCGGCTCCGCGACACCGCCTTTTTTGCCACTTTATACAATTTTATCCCTTCGCCTGTAAAAAAAAAACACTTTTTCCCTGTTGCCCTTGTGTCATGTCGGCGACATGTTTTTTGTCGACGTTTATCGTGTCTACGGTAGACGGTTAATTTAATTTTAAAACAATTTGCAGATCGCCAAATGCCATTGTGGTGTATCGGTTAGACTACCGGTCTCAGAGCCAGAGTTCCCGAATTCGATTCCCAGCCGGATGATGTTTGTACTCGGTTTGGTTGGTTATAGATAGGGCCTTAAGTCCGCCTTGCTAACTTCCATCATCTAACTATCTGTCCGTCGCCATAATATAAATGTTAGTAGGTAGCATTGTTGTGTTCCGACAATTAGAGATAGGAGACGATAGGCAGTTCCTCAGGCCTCCGGTGACATGAAGGCAGGCAGCCTCTGCCAGAGTATTAGGTAGCCTGGCAATCCAGAGAGGAAATGTTGCCAGCATTATTGGAACCGGTCCCACGAGCCCACAGTTGGAAGACATCTTTGATTTATAGCTAGGCAACATATTTAAATTTGTTATTTTTTCGTGTTACGTTAAATTATTTATTCTTCTATACTTACCTATGAAACTGACGTTTTTTTCTCACTTATTATTAAGTGTATTACTTCTAAAAGTCAATACCGGTTGTTAATATTATTATACATTTTTAATTAGGATTATGTTACTTAGGCTTCAGTAATAACAATGATTATTTATTTTGTGTCTTTGTCGCCCAATATTTTTTTAAATTGACTACTTTTTATTTTCGCGGAATTGACCTTTTGTTTCATTGTAGTTTTGAATGGACTTGATTTTTTTTCTTTTTAATGTCTGCTATATTTAGCTAGTGAAACAAACACTCTACTCTACAATTTTATCGTGCTAACATAAATAGATGCTAAGAAATTTCAAAAATGTTAGTATGAAAAATATAATTTTATAAAAAATCTTAATACAAAACGTCAATTTTATAGGTAAGGATTAAATATGTAAGAGATAACTATAAGCATAGTTCGAAAAGAACTCTTATTCTAAGAGGTATTTTTCCTTTGGGGTCAACAACTGATTTTTGACTTCGGCAACCACAACAACAACAAACAACAATAACAACAACACAAAAAACCACCACAACAGATCACCTGCTTCCTAGCTGTTATCTAGTAAAATTTCATTTAAATTTTTTATTCTTTTTTGGTGACAAAAACTAGTGTGGAAACAGTAGTGCTATTAAAATAGGTATTTTATAAATATATTTTTTGTGTTAAATTATGTCATGTTTCTTCTTTGTATATTTATTATCATCTTCAGCTCATTTTATGTCCCCACTGCTGGGGCGGGCCTTCCCTATGGATGGATAGGAAGAAAGAAACGTTAATTTGACATTTCAAAAAATACATTAAAGAAAATAGTCAAAAAGTACAAAAAATTAAATGCCAAAACGGCATCTCCTTAGAAACGGGACATAATACCACGTGGGCTCAGTGCGAGTTGGTGGTTGGTGGTGGTAACGACTGCTAATGCTTTACGTGCCTTCCGAAGCACGGAGGAGCTCGAGATGATACATTTTTGGTCACCCGTCCGATGACCGGCCTATACGAAAGTTGCTTAACCCCAGCACTCGCAGACCGGGCGCGTTAACCACTGCGCCATCGAGCTCTCTTATTTTCCCTTCTTACATTATTTCTGTCTATATGTAATAAGTAAAAAAAGTAGTTACTTTTGTCGACCAAACCGACATCAGGACTTCATCATTTCCCTTGTTGAAAGAAGTTTAATCAGTAATCGTGTAATATGCCAACATTATATTGTTTAATTTGTTATTTTAATAAAATACCTTGTTTTATAAATTGTGAAGTGTTTTTATTATGTTGTAGCCTCCGCACTGGAGGAGTAGAGAAGTTCCACATTACAGTATACCTATATAAATAAAGGTATCAGTAATGTTCCTCAATAGTCAGTGTAAGGCGCTTCCATTTTTAGCCTTTTAAACACTTAACATCAGTATAGATGAAGATCAAGCATTCCCCGTTGCTTAATAAAAGAATAAAATACAAAAAGAGGTTTACTAAGGAACCATAAAACAGATAACTCCTTTGAATGCCTGTTCAAGAACCAAATGACAGTCAATAAATCAAAAACACTCCTTTTTATTATCTATTACATCCTTATTATGTCGGCATAAAGTCTATTTTGAGTGAACGCTTGTCCCATGCTTTATTATTGACAAAAAAACTTTTCGATAATAACTCTCTAGCGGCAGCCTCCGAATTACTTTAAAAAAGAAAGAAAATGTGACCAAATATTTTATTTAGTAGCGTTCAACAGTGGCGTCGGCAGACGAGCGACAAAAGTTCTTTCTAGAGAGTATAGTGCGATTTTCTGTATTATGCAATCGAGTTGTTTTACTTTTAAGTATTGTTTTATAAAGTTTACACGAACACTACACATTTTAATGAAACAACTTTTACGAATCTACTCGCGTTTATTTTACTTTACACATTATTTAATGTTTATCCTGACGTTTCGAAACCTTTGCAGGGTCCGTGGTCACAGGGTGACTGAGGTGAGGTGCAAAGGATTCGAAACGTCAGGATAAACATTAAATAATGTGTCAAGTAAAATAAACGCGAGTAGATTCGTAAAAGTTGTTTCATTTAAAATACTTTTAAGTGATGATCGATCACCGGTCCGCATTCATCTATCACCCGCCAATTTTTTTCAAGTCATCGGTCCACCGCGCAACATGGCGTCCAAACACTGCGTTTGCCTAAACGCGGTGCCTACTCTAGGACATGTCTGCTCCAACGATCAGCGGTCTTTCTGCAGACATGACCGACCCACTTCCACTTCAAGGAGCCGATTCTGCGAGCTACATCGGTGGCAGTATAGGATAGTAAGGGTTAATTACTTAAAACCCTTTGGTCCCGGTTGCATTAGCAGTTATTGACAACTATCGCACTGCTCTGGCCCGCGTGGTGGTTTATGACTCGTTCTCACTGTTGTGATGATTTTTTTAAGGTTTTTTCTTATAAAATGAGCTGGTAATGATGACTTACATACTTATTTACTTACTAGTATAAAGTTGTCGCTGTTCAGTAGTCGCCCGTAGCTAGTAGCGCGCTGCTAGTCGCTTGTAGCTAGTTTATCGTCGCTAGTCGCTAGTCGCTTGGACACTGGTAAACGGAACCTCAGGCACGGAGGAATGGAAAAATAGAGAAGCTTCTACTTACCTAAGGCCAAAGTTGTAGAAATAAGAATGCTTTTCTAAATTTAAAAAAAAAAACAAAAAAAAAATCAAACATCGAAAAATTAGGGAACAGATTTAATACATAAATGTCCCTTTTTTCTTTTTAGCTGTTTCTTTTCTTCTTACTTTAATTAGTTTTTTTTTTATCGTTGTTACATCAGAAAAAAACCTTGCATATTTAGTACAGATACACAGTTGTCCCCCGTCGCAAGTCGCTCGTAGCTAGCTAGTCGCTTGTCACTAATTGCGAGTAGCGAGTAGCTCGTAGCTTGTCGCTCGTCGCTAGTCGCTCGTCTGCCGCGCCCGCAGCGTCCTTATCTAGTATCGCACTGTACCCATGTCAATGCGCGTCTGACGTAGCCGACTGCTCGTACAGACAGACGGGCCCTCGGGTCCTAAGGGTTCTGCAGGGTTCTGCTATTTAAAACGTTCACTAAATTGTGTGTTGATGACCTAATTTTGACAATTATTATTTTCCTTATACTTTTCTTACGCCACGGTGGCTGAGTAGCAATGCGCTCGACTCGACATCTGAAGGTTCCGGGTTCGATTCGGTCAAAGTGTGTTTCAGATTTTTCGATGCATAACCCGTATTTGGCAAGCGTGGTGATTAAAAAAAACAATTGTAGTGATAACTCGAATTTAATGATGGACGCCTTTGCCCAGCAGTGGGACAGTTATAGGCTATTTACTTTTTTACTTGCTGGAGGTGCTCGATGGCGCAGTGGTTAACGCGCCTGGTCTGCGAGTGCTGAGGTAAAGCAACTTTCGCAAAGGCCAGTCAACGGATGGGTAAAAATGTATCATCTCGAGCTCCTCCGCTTAGGAAGGCACGTAAAGCCGTTGGCCCCGGCTGCATTAGCAGTCGTTAACAAACACCAACCCGCACTGGGCCCGCGTGGTGGTTTATGGTCCGTTCTCCCTATCCATCTCTAGAAAAGGCTCGTGCCCCAGCAGTGGGGACATAAAATGAGCTGAATGAGCTTTTTTATATTAACAGGTAAGCACAGTGCTTTGATCTCACCTGATGTTAAGTGATGGCCAAGTGAGGCCAATGATGGAAGCGCACTTCACCCGGGATCCTCAACTAGTGAGGCCCTGGCTATCTTATCTCTAGCTGCCGGAACACTTAGAATAATAACGCCTAGAACGATAGTGTCAAACAAAGTTCGTCAAAATATTGAGGCACAAAATACTTCGTCGTGTGCGTCAGCAGCTTGTCATTACACACACAACCGTACGAATAAATGTTGCAAGTAAAATGGTAATTTCCCCAAACTCGGGGTAAATGGATAAGTTACTAAACTCTTATCTTGTTTCATAGTTTAAAAATTGTATTGGTGTTACATATGATTTTTTTAATTACTTAAATTTTTTTATGTGAAAATAGCCACAAAGTCAATAGTCACAAAAAGAAAATTGTCTTCTATAATTATTACATATTATTTTATTATATTAACGGCATACATTAATAATATTAACTGTTATATACATTAAGATGTTTTCATTTAAGTTTGTGATTATTATTTAAAAAAGTAAAAATTGTAAGGTACATACATACATAAATAGTCACGCCTCAATCCCTCAGGAGGGGTAGGCAGAGACAAAGGACCGCCCGCCACTTCTCTCTTAAACTATTTGGAAGCATAATTTTATCTCATTTCATTATGCATTGAGTATTATTTCGAGCCTTTAGTTAGATGGCGGTAAAGCTACGACTACCACAATTTTCATATCATTAGCTACTTATTTAAAGATACTTACATATAACACGAAAACATGTACATGTAATGTTATGTAAATGTAACAATGTTTGGTGATAAATAAGAATGCCAATATTTATTCATTTACTTTATTGCACAAAAATCAGTCTTATCAGAAAAAATTACTGTTATAACATTTTTTCAGCATGTCAGTTTAAAATCCTTGTAGCTGTAACTATTTTCTAAATAACTGGCGCTTTGATAACAGCAATCGTGATAAATTATCTTTCTTGGACTCTAGACTTGGATAAAAACAACTCTAAATAAAAAAAACTCTGAACACAAAATGGGGTAAAAGTTTTCCTACATCTAGCAAAACATACATGGAATGACATATTACAAATTTACGAACATTAATATCGTGTTTTACGAAAAAATAGACATTGATTAGCTGTTCTTACAGGTGAAATGTAATCTTAGCATCCTTTTTGCTAGATTCTGACTTGTGAAAGCATCCTTTGATGGCACAAATCGTCATTATAAACGAAAATTGCGGAGCTGCTTACGACACGACGTGACCTTGGATACTAGCGAGCCGTTCGGCCAACTAAGCCACATATGGCTTGGTTAAACTTGCCTCAATCGCCGTGCGCGTACTCGGCTTCTAGGCGTTATTATTCTAATCCGGAACACAACAATGCTTTAAACATTGATGTTATGGCGACATGGCGACATATTTAGATAAGATGGTGGTAGCTAGCCAGGCGGACAAACAAGTTCTACCACCAACCAAACCGAGTACACAAACATGTAGCCCCCGCTGGGAATCGAACCTAGGACCTCTGGGTCTAACCGGTTTAAGGCACTAGACCACAGAGGCGGTTGCAATAGGTAGATAAGATAAGATAACATAAGATAACATAAGATAAGATAAGATGAGATAAGAAAATATAAGATAAGATAAGATAAGATAAATTTGTATTGCCATAAAATTGTGTAAAATACATAGCAGGTGTTGAGCACAATAATGGGAACAAACAATTTACCCTAGTCGGGCATGCAATTTTTAGTAGGTAGGTACATGATACATAGGAACAGCAATAAATGTATTATTTATCTATCTATCTTTAATATCGTAGACCGTACACACACCTCTACCTTGTCCGTTACTCACTAACATTCCCGAAACGTTACTTGCCAAGTGTCAAACAAATCAAAAGTAATAGATTATTTCTCATGTCGAATACATTTATAATAGTATATTGTCATGATGTGGTAACAATACAGTTGACAATTGACAGACTCAATCATAACATTCATCGTCAGCTTTTAAATTCCCACCACTGGGCTTACGCTTCCCACATACAAGAACCTCTAAGACCACCGATGTGAAACCAAGAGGTTTTTTTTTTTTCTTTTTATATTGACACGTCATAGTGACCACATCTTGCCTGATGGTAAGCGGCCGATGCAGTCCAAAATAATGAGAGCGCTCCTCACCGTGGAACAAGCACGGTAACAAGCACCCATTCATGACGGCCTGCCTAAATGCCGTTTCACGCCCCGCTTAAAAGACCCGGGACTATAGGAGCTGGGAAACACATGCGCCGGCAAAGAATTCCAAAGCCGAATGATCTTAAAGAGGAACGACTTGCCAAATTTTTTGGTACGAGTACTGATTGTCTGTACAGTATGATGGTGGTTCCTAAGACCAGCACGTGTAGTCCGGGAGAGGAAAGGAGAAGGCGGTATTAGATCAATTAGATCTCGCGTTCGATTCCCAAACGAGGTACGATCGACAAATTTTAAGGATATCCAATTACAAACATTTTTGCCTTAACGTGACGATCGTAGGTAACTCCGCCTACCATGAAGATGACCATAGAATGACCAATAGTAAACCTTCCGACCTTTTTTTTGTCAAAGCCGCATTTGTTTTAGTTCATTGTTAAAGCTTAGATAGAAATTCATTTCTTTCGTTATAATTCCTAATGGTGGATATCCAGAAAATTTGTTGATACATGTACCAAGTTCATGGTTTGGTTGGTTGTAGGTCTTGTCTTCCGCCACCATCTACAGTGCAGCAGTAGGTTCAGCCACCATCATATCTAAATATATCGCCATAACATCAATGTTAGTAGCATTGATGTGTTCCGACAGTAAGATATAAGATAGCCAGATCCTCAATAGTTGAAGATTCCGGGTGAAGTGCGCTTCAATCATCAGTCTTATCGTCACAAACATGTACCCTCCCCCAGGAATCGAACCCTTTATTTCTGAGAGTGGCTCTAACCACTAGACTAGAAGCGGTAAAATAAACGCTTTCAAAAAAGCTGAATTTTAAAACCACCTCACCACGACACCTCAATAATTTTTATCGGCCATTCCAATTGCCATACTAATGCGACAAGATTTCACACAGCGTTGTGCCCCCCACAAAAACCCATGTCCCCACCGCCACCACAGTATTTTAAGAGGCACTAATTGATACAAACCATTTGGTGTCTCACAAAAATGACATACTTGTCATTGAAAATATACGGTGGTCAATTTTGGCAGTTTACGTTGCGACCGCCGTGTTAGCTAGAGCTTCGTCTTGCAAGGTGGAGGTAGACTTTTCGTGGAATCCTTAACCACAGGACTAAACTAACTACTTCTTCGTAGATCGTAATTTATATTAATTACATTTTCTGTAATTTCAACAACGATGGTACAACTTCATCGTAGAACAGGAAAAAGGTAGGCCATACAATTTTAGAAGCTCTTTTCAAAACATTAAGCTAGTTTTACTGTAACTTTCTATGTTTAGATTAATACAGATACTCTAATAGTTACTTACTTACTCCGCTGACTCAGTAACCCGTAGTGGATCTTGGCCTCCGACACAACAAGTCAGCAATCTTCCCTACTCAGACAGTTCTAAGGTTAGTAGAAAATAATAAAACTATTTGCGATTTAACAAGTTTTTTTAGCTTTTTTTAAATAACGTCATTAATGAAACTTTTTAATTTTGCTTCCACGAACATTTGTATAAACGCCTTTACCTCTTTTCCTTGTAGTCGAACAACGATCGACGGCGGTGGCACCGCAAACTAACCCGCGCGGGCACGCCCCCACAACTGCCCGTATGTTTTCCTTAAAAAATACAATCGACATCCAGATACAAATAGGAGCGTGCCGCAGGGTCCGACGTCATTACGCCTGCTAAAGGCAGCATATTTCCAGCTTGTACCCCTTTTTGTGTTAGAGCACTTTAACATTGTTTTCGAAACGCCACTTCTGCAAGAAAACATGTTATAACATAATGGCACCAGAGTTTGAAAAGTACCACTGATCGACATAATTGCTTGTCGTCGCAAAAAAAAGAACGTTAGAATGTCATTGAAATGATTATTAACATATTATAGTTTTACGCAAATATTGTTGTGAACAAATTAAAAATTGAAAAAAAACCGGCCAAGTGCGAGTCGGACTCGCGCACGAAGGGTGCCGTACTTTATGACGTATTAAAAAAAAATTGCTTACTAGATCTCGTTCAAACCAATTTTCGGTGGAAGTTTGCATGGTAATGTACATCATATATTTTTTTTAGTTTTATCATTCTCTTATTTTAGAAGTTACAGGGTAATAAAGTAACTGTAATTTTTGTTTTTTTTTTTTTTAACACATTTTACCACTTTGTAAGTGTCTCTCGCGTAAACTATAGTTTATTAGTTTAGAAAAAAATTATATTAGAAACCTCAATATCATTTTTGAAGACATATCCATAAATACCTCACACGTATGGGTTTGATGGAACAAAAAATTGAGTTTCAGTTCTAAGTATGGGGGGGGGGTCATATGGACGGACAGACAGGCAGACAGACAGACAGACAGACATGAAGAATCCATAAAGGTTCCGTTTTTTGCCATTTGGCTATGGAACCCTAAAAAAGACAAGTGTTGACAAAAATCCACGAGCGGGATTCGAACTCGCACCCCATGACATGCCGAGTCAGGTGCACTACCAACTATGCGTCGTGGCTAGCGTTACTACGCTACAACTACTGTTGATAGTGCACCTGACCGGCATGTCATGGGGTTCGAATCCCGCTCGTGCATTTTTTTCAACACTGAAATTTTACTGGTTGACAGCCTAGGAAGCAAGAGGTTAGTATTCAATTGTTGCTAATATCAAAAACCAGTTGTTGACCTCTAATTTAAATCATCATCATCATCAGCTCATTTTTAACTCGACAACTGTGCGTTGAGGAGCTCGATGGCGCAGTGGCTAACGCGCCCGGTCTGCAAGTGCTGAGGTTAATCAACTTTCGCAAAGGCCGGACATCGGATGGGTGACCAAACATTGTTAATCTCGAGGTCCTCTGTACTTCGGGAGGCACGTAAAGCCGTTGGTCCCGGCTGCATTAGCAGTCGTTAACAACCACCAATCCGCACTGGGCCCGCGTGTTGGTTAATGGCCCGTTCTCCCTATCCATCCATGGGGAAGGCTCGTGCCCCAGCAGTGGGGACATAAAATGAGCTGGTGATGACGATGATGAACTGTGCGTTAGAGAGCGCCACTGTTGTAATATCATTAGTGCAAGTTGTTTGGGATTGGCTAATCTACATTGGTCTGGAATGTTCTAGCCACTAAACTCCAATTTCCGCTTTCACCCACCCTTTGATCGCCAATCATCTTCGCGTTACATCACGTGGGAATCGAACCGACACTGCCATTGGTAGCACTACATTGTCCCCAACCCCTCTCTCCTCGATTGATGTAATATTTTAAATTAATTTATGAATACACACTTTACGAATTTTAACAGACACGCATCTTTCATTTTACAATATCCCACAATTTATAAAATAATTAAATTCACAACGAAAGCAGTAGCTAAGCCACGATATATATTAAAGAAACCAAGTACCGGTGGTCGCAATTCGGTACACAAGTTATGACAAAAAAATCTAAGCGCTCTATTGAAAAATTTAGAAACTACATTTATGTCTATAAAAAAATAGATGTGCGATTGATTATCTATCCTACTCGTAATATTATAAAGAGGAAACCTTTGTATTTTGTATGTATGTATGTTTGCAACGAATAAACTCAAAAACTATTGGACCGATTAAAAAAAATCTTTCACCATTAGAATGCTATATTAGCGCTGAGTAACATAGGCTAAATTTAAAAAAAAATACTAAAAACGACATTTTAATTTTCCAAAACAAAATGATTTGTTTGTTTTGTTGACATGGAAACCATTAATATATATATTTAACTCAATGAAGGAAACTGTCAAAGCGGTACGAAGTACGCCGGGTCAGCTAGTGTTAAATAAACAGGAGTAAATCAGTATTTAGTATATATTTTTGATGTTGATGTGTAGAGTTTGCGTAAGCTTCTGAAAACAATATTGGACCAAGCAGTAACTAATCCTATTTTAAAGCATCTTGCAAGACGTCCTTGACATTTAAAATCAGAAATAAAGTAATTTACAAGCTTAAAACATTATTTTGTAAATTAAAATATAAAAATTATTACAGGTAACAATACTATTTTAGACAAATTGTATTTCAACAAGCAACCCACACAAGACCGTATTTGCTTTAAAATGCCATTTAAAATTATATTACGTTACGTATAAGTACTGCGTAAAGCGTATAATGCATTCAGTCGTACGTACGCACTAAAAAATGACCAAATAATTAGTAAACTCTTGAAATGCTCATGCCAGCGAAGAAATCGAAACGTGGGAATTACAGAGGCGAATAACTGTTGGCACAGGGGGTGCGGTGGAGTCGTCAACATTTAATAAAGCGTTTTGATATTCGATTTCGTCCGGTGAGTGAAAGTACCGGAGGCCCATCTCTCACCCCTCCCAATTCCTACTCCATCCTCAAGATCCAACTTCTTCCTCAAGGCCGGCAACGCATTTGCGATTTCTTTGGTTTTGCGGGTGTCCATGGGCGGCGGTGATTACTCTCCATCAGGTGACCCGCCTGCTCGTTTGCCTCCCTTTAACATAAAATAAAATAAAAAAAGATATTTTTTACAACTGCGAATTCATTGTGGCAGTCGCCCAGCAATTTTTTTTTTTGTGAACGGTCGACTTATACGTCAAAGTCACAGCAAAAGCATGCAAACATATTCTACAAAAGAAGACAAGCTAATTTTAGCGTAAGTACACATGCGAGTCAATTTAACTTATAGTTTAACATTACTTTTTAGTTTAAAAAAACTAAATAATATTAATAGAAAACACAAACAAGCAGTAGGTAGGTGAAGTCATGCTTCATCATTGAAAACAAGCCATCGCTACATGGCCTCCAACAAAATTTATGGGGGTATTGATTTAATCACCACGCTTGCCAAATGCGGGTTGGTAATCTTAAACTTTACCTGACCTCGAAATTGAACCTCCGGTTATCGGGCCGAGCTCGACTCGTTTACCCCATAACCGTTGTGGTAAACGAGTTCTTGAGTGGAGACAGCGTATCGGCAGACGTAGTGTAGGACGCCCTCAGGGAGCGACGATCTCGAGCGAGGCTGGCAAGAGCTGGACGAGAATAACCGCGGATCGTGCTCAGAGGAGAGCAGTCCAGCAGTGGATGTGTATGGGCTGATGATGATGATGATGATGATGATATAAAAAATATTAATTATATTTTGCTGACGACTCCTCACCACCACTGTTCCACAGTCACTGCACCAAATTCAAAATGGGCGTAGGCTGGGCGTCACAATTAAATATATATTACCGCCGCCGCCCACCGCACAATAAGCTATCTGACGGACGCAGCCGACCGTTGTGGGGCTCAAATTTGGGATATTTAATTGTAAGTTGTTCTAGCGAAAATGTTATTATTATTCTTGTATTATTATACCGTCCCAACAATATCTTTATTTTGATAAGTGCTTTCGAATTATTCAACAAAATGGTTTTTGTCTTAAAAACAACGTGTAACAAAAAGGTGTGGTCAAGATTAAAAGATCCAAAGAGTATCCCATCTAGAACTTGTATGTGTTGTTATTAAAACATAATTATTAACTTTAACTTGTCATGCAATGGTTAATGAAATATTTATATTTGTGACTAGCTGACCCGGCGGACTTCGTACCGCTTTGACAGTTTCCATCATTGAGTTAAATATATATCAATGGTTTCCATGACAACAGAACAAACAAATCATTTTGTATTGGAAAATTAAATTGTCGTTTTTAGTATTTTATATTTTTTTATTATTTAATATAGCCTATGTTACTCAGCGCTAATGTAGCATTTTAATGGTGAAAGAACTTTTTAAATCGGTCCTGTAGTTTTTGAGTTTATTCGTTGCAAACATACATACGAACATATAAAAATACAAAGGTTTCCTCTTTATAATATTAGTATAGAAGTGATACGCGTCAGGGCGCATAAGCAAGCAGCAGTGATCATAAATGTTAGCACACAGAGGTTACTGAACCACTAGGGCTGTGACTTGTTTATTTTGATGTGACGTCACAATAGAAATATTAAATTAAAATTTGCTTAACACATTAAAGTTAATGACTTAGTAACTTTGCATACAAGATCTATATCGGATACGCTTTGGATCTTCTCATTTTGACCACACCTTTCTGTAACACGTTGTATTGTATAGAATATACGGGCGTTTAGAGAAACCGCCTAACCGCCTCTGTGGTCTAGTGGTTAAGACAACCGGTTTATACCCAGAGGTTCCGGGTTCGATTCCTAGCGCGGAGTATACATCTTTGTGTACTCGAGTTTTTTTTTCTCTACCTACAATGTTGGAGGTAGAGAAAAAAAAACTCCAATGAAAAATTAGCAAAAATATCATCTTTTATTCCAAGCAGTGGTTGTTCTGCTTTTATTTATCTATTTTATTCTAGCTATTTATTTATTTATGTTTTCTATGTATATGTCGGAGACGTGGCGCTAGCATCGCTTAGAAACGACAAGTATAGTCTATACTTAGTGTGGTCTGCGCAGCCTATGCTCTATGGTACGCGAAACGTCAACGTCAGTTGGCGCGACAGCGGACGGGGGACATTTGAACGGGAGCGGTCGGAGAGTACGCACGCGCAGAACTCACTTCGTTTCTAAAATCCATTTGAATCGGGCAACTGTTTCTAAATTATTACATTGTGATATTAAAATAACATTAAAGTGACTGTAAGGTAAACGACTGCGCTTGTATTTTGAAGATCCAAGATGAACTGTGTTATTGACGAATCAGAGTTTGCTCGACCGTCCTATCTACAAACCGACCTCGCCGCCGACATATATTCTTAGGGTAATAAGTTTTTCAACACAGGTTTTTTATTAACATTTGTTGATAAGGGAATACATTTTATGAAGGTCTTTGCAAGAGGTTTTTACTTAGCGTTTTAACATGTGCACTCGAGTTGGGTGGTGGTAGGACTTGTTTGTCCGTCTGGCTAGCTACCACCATCTTATCTAAATATGTCGCCATAACATCAATGTTTGTAGCATTGATGTGTTCCGGCAGCTAGAGATAAGATAGCCAGTGCCTCACTAGAGAGGATCCCGGGTGAAGTGCGCTTCCACCAAATGGCCTTATCATCACTTAACATCAGGTGAGATCAAGGCACTGTGCTTACTCGTAAATATAAAAAAAAAATAGAAAACTACACAGCGTTCATAGAAGTAACAAAATTTACAAAAATAAATATACAAAAAATCTGACAAATTTCCTCAAAAGAGTTTGAACGTTATGCCTTTGGCATATGGTTGGACATTTATTGAAGAAAACTGACAGTTTTAGATAGGTTCACGTGCAGGCGTTTGTACTTTTCTTATAAATATGAACGAAATAGTTGTGATATTAAAATAATGCTTATCATTCACTCATGATTATCAGTCATCTAAAATTAAATATTGATTAAACACTTTAACAGCCGATCACGTACTGGGTACGGGTGGGTGGGATCGTCTCAGGACGCTGATCACGTACTCTGTACGGCATTGACTTTTTTAGCGTTTGTTTTAAAATGACGTCCGTGGTACGTGATTTGCGTGTAACCCCGGTGTAATAATTAAAAAAAAATATAGATGTATTACAAAACAGTTTTTATTTTATAAATCTTGCAATATCGGCAAAAATTGCCGGCGTACCAGGAAAGGCGCGCTTTAAAATAGTCGGCTTTTAAAGTTTTAAACTGCAGTCTGCGCGACTTTTACTATGGGGCTAACTCTGAAATCGTGAAAAACAAATCAGCTGCGCAAAGTAAGCAGACTGCAGAAGTAAGCTTCCAAACGCGTTATATGCATGCGCATATTATGTCAGCTGTTTCATACATTTTGATCGGGTTAATTATTACAATAACACTATCTGACCGACGCGGCGGACTCGTACCGCTCTGACAGTTTCCATGACAACAAAACAAACAAATCATTCGTCCGTTTAAGAACTTAAGAATTTGAGCTTAAAAATTAAGCAACAATTAAGTAGGTATTAAACCTTTTAAATCTTTCATCAGAAACACAGTTTGTTGGTATGTCAGCTATGCGCTTTGGGTTATTCTGTATAATTAAGGTGACAGATTGGAATCTTTCTCACTTGGTGCGCGGTGGTAAAAATAGACGATTTTTTTTCTTCTTATATCTCATGAAGATTTTGTGGTATTTTCTTTTTATATTAAAAGAAGGCAAACGAGCAGGCGGTACACCCACAAAACCAAAGTAATCGCAGATGCGTTACCGGCCTTGAGGAAAGAGTTGAATCTTGAGGAGAGAGTAGGAACTTGGAGGGGGGCGGCCCATTCCGTGCTGCAACGCAGCGTGGCTCTACCACTCAGAAAATTTAAAAAAATGTTCGGCACCTCTGTCGATACGACTTGTAGTTTAACAACGACGAGGAAGAGGTCGATGGCGACAAAAACGCGCTTAGTCTGCGATTGCTGAAGTTAAGCCACTTCCGCAAAGGCTGGTCCACAGATGGGTGACCATATATGTATCATCTTGAGCTCCTCCGTGCTTCGGAGGGTACGTAAAGCCGTTGGTTGGTCCCGGCTGCATTAGCAGTCGTTAACAACCACTACACCGCACTGGACCAGCGTGGTGGTTTATGGCACGTTCTCACTGTAGTGTTTAAATCTGTAGAGGCGTACCTCAATGGTGGGGACATAATATAAAGCTGATGATTGTGACGTGGCTTTCAATATTTCTAAGCAACGATCTCAAATGCTAATCCTCATTGGACGTGGTCAATGCCTAGATGGTAAATACTTATAAAATACAGTGAAAAAATTAAACGCCTACCCGACCCAGCCAGGAATCGAACCTGGGTCTTCCGCAATCCGGGCGGCTCCACTGACCGCTATGCTACCGGGAAGGCTGACGTAAGCGCTGAATTTTGTTACTGGTTTGTAATTTTAAAAAAAACGGTCATCGCAACCGATGGCCACGTAGATTCATCTTTACAGATGAAATACCCCAAAAAAAAATTTCCACGAGCAGGATTTGAACCTGCACCCTTCTGACATTCCGGGTCAGGTGCTCTTCCAATTGAGCTATCGTGGTTCTAACTAAAAAACTTTTTCAACATTTGTGTTTTTGTAATTTGTTCGCAACAAAATTTGCGTTAAAAATTATTTGAACATTTATAAATAGCTTGCTTACTTCTTAACTGATCTTTAATATTTGTAAAAATATTATGATCGGATGTTAGTGACGGTAGTTGTTGACATTGAATGGGCACCTTTGGCTTTCAAAGTAAAAAGTGTTGAATAATTTCGGCGGGCTGGTTAGAACCACGATAGCTCAATTGGAAGAGCACCTGACCCGGAATGTCAGAAGGGTGCAGGTTCAAATCCTGCTCGTAGAAATTTTTTCAACATTTGTGTTTTTGTTTCTGTTCTTTTGACGACCTCCTTGGTCGAGTGGCTTGCACACCGGTTTTCATGCTGTCGCCATCTCTTAGGTTCCGAGTTCGAATCCCGGTCGGATCAATTTAGAAATACCTGGTTTTCTAAATTGTTTCGAGTCTGGGTGTTTCCTATGTAAGTATAATAAGTAAGTAAGTATATTATGTATGTTTATCCGTTGTCTAGTTAACCATATAACGAGTTTCTTAAGGAAGCTTTTCTTGGGGCTAGATAATTGGTGTGAGTGTGGGAAACACAAATAAAGTGTTTTTAATCTATTCTATTCTTAACCACACCGAGTACCTTCGCTGGTAATCGCACCCGGGACATTTGGCTCTGAGACCGGTTATCTCACCACTACACTACAGAGGCACACAAACATAATAAAAAGGATTTATTGAAATCTCCTGAACATCATGGTACACACACATATTTACGCAAATGTTTTATAACATACACCTAAAGGCTGTATTATAAAATTCCTTTGTAATAATCGATAAATACGAAGGGATACAATTAAAACCATTAATACAAATTGGACGGTTAAACCCTTTACGGATAAATAACTGAACTAAAGGGAAACATAACGTTTTGCTTGTCAAGAACGATATTTTTTACGCATCAGAGAGGGAGTTAGACCAAGAGCTAGTGTACATACGCTAGCACATCAGAGTGCCTAATGTGAGTTTTGTTTACTATCCGTATTCATTCGAATATGTTTACGAAAAGTGGTAGAGTCACGCTGCGTTGCAGCACGAAATGGGCCGGCTCGCCCGGCGTAATACCTCTCACAGAATATCGGCGTGAAACAATGGCACTCGTTACTGTTGTGTTTCGTCCGGTGAGTGAAAGTACCGGAGGCCCATCTCTCACACCTCCCCCCTCCCAATTCCTACTCCTTCCTCAAGATCCAACTCCTTCCTCAAAGCTGGCAACGCATTTGCGATTACTTTGCTTTTGCGGGGGTGTCCATAGGCAGCGGTGATTACTTTGATGTAAAAAAAAACGAAAATTAGTATGGCATTGAAGCAGCGCCTCCTGGCGACATAAGAGAAGAGTTAAATTTTTGCCATACGAATTCTCGTATTCGTTAACGTGATCGAATGGCGAATGAAACTCGCTCTTGGCACCCTGGTAGTTGAGTACGTTATTACAATATCAGTCTCCATTATGGTAATGGAGATTGATGTTGCATTAAAGTAATGATTACCACCCTATCTCCTGCACTACATGCTAAGTTAAAAACGCGCGGAGCGGCGCGGGCGCATCCAAGCCGTAATTTGGCTGTCAAACACTTTTTAAGGTACGTCATTCACACTGGCGCGAGAACGTTTCATTATCTATGACCGTTCTAGGCCGCTCGCTCTTTTCTTTCTTTTTTTAATATCTGCCTTTGAAATTCGAACGCATGTTTAACTTTTTCGTGATTTACTATTCGAACCTCTTTGTTTTATGTGGATATTTGTTCTGTTTTGTAATCTGTGCGTTTCCCGTCAAGTGTCAGAGACAAAAAAGTCTTTATTTATTTTGTACTACCTCATCGTATGGTAGGTTTTTACTTGAGCCCTTAGAATAGGCGTTATTAATCTAAGCTTGAGCCATATTAAATTTCGATATCCAATAAACTTCGATCGAATTAGTTTTATTAAACAAAACATATGTAGGTAAGTATGTAGTATGTATATTATTTCAGATTTCCATTCATATACCCGACTACAGTTACTGTAATCTATACTATCGTGATACTATCTATACTATTAATAAAGAGGTAAGGTTTGTGACATTGTTTGTTTGTCAGGGCTAATCTCTGGAACGGACTTCTTGGCGGGAAAGTGAAGAGTCATGTCTGCGGTTTTGTTTTATTTTCTAAAATTTGTGTTATATCGAATATTAATGTGAAATAATAGTGGATTATTAACTGTTAAGTGTTCGTGAATGTGCATGAGTGTTGGCAAATGAAACAAAACAGTGCAACGTCACTTTTCAAATTCTCCCAAGAAGTCCGCCCGAGGACTTAGTAAAGCCCCACATCTTTACTGAGATACTCGAGGGGTTGGGTGGTACATCATTTCTCATTTCTATTATCATTCATCATCATCATCATACAGAAAAGAAATATTGTTTATTTATGTATTACTTATTAGAAAAATTACTTTGACACTGGCTAAATGTGCTAATCGCACGAAGCCATCAACAAAATGAAAAAAAAAAAAGCTCTGGAACTACCGGTTCAATTCCAAAAATTCTTTCACTTATAGAATGCTATATATCTTGTGGGTAACATAGGCTACATTTTATTTTTAAACAGTTTTTTTTTGTCTATAATCCACGGGGACGAAATCGCAAGTAAAGTGCTAGTCACACTATATCACTATAGTATAAAACAAAATCGCTTCCCGCTGTCTGTCTGTATGTATGTATGTATGTATGTATGTATGCTAAGATCTTTAAAACTACGCAACGGATTTTGATGCGGTTTTTTTAATAGATAGAGTGATTCAAGAGGAAGGTTTATATGTATAAATACGTGCATTTTGTATCAGCATTGCTCCCGTGTGAAGCCGGGGTCGCTAGTAATATTATAAATGAGAAAGTTTGTGTCTATGTGTGTATATTTGTTGCTTCTTGACGCTGCAACGGATGGATGGATTTGGATGAAATTCGGCATACAGATCCGCGCCCGGTCTGCGAGTGCTAAGGTTAAGCAACTTTCGCGAAGGCCGGTCATTGGATGGGTGACCAAAATTTATCATCTCGAGGTCCTCCGTGCTTCGGAAGGCACGTAATGCTGTTGGCCCCGGCTGCATTAGCAGTCGTTAACAACCACCAATCCGCACTGGGCCCGCGTGGTGGTTTATGGCCCGTTCTCCCTATCCATCCATAGGCAAGGCTCGGGCCCCAGCAGTGGGGACATAAGAATGAACTGATGATGATGATGATGATGATGATGATGATCATGATGATGATTTATTAACTACGATATATGTCGGTTTCTTTTTAGAAGGTTAAACAGTAACATAGCGGTAATGCAACGTAAAGTTGCAGTCACTTGGCGTTTCCGTACATTGTGAGTAATGTCCACTGCGGGCGGACTAAGTGGGGCATTAACTCTCGCCGTATCTATGTCGCGGACAAACAACAAATTCAGTTATTTTATACTTACTAGATAATGTCAAATTATTTTTAATTTTTTTTAAGACACATTCAGCATAGACTTTTAAATAAGGTCTATCATATATCAAATCAAATTGAAAATATTTATGATTAGTTTAAATATGTTTTTATATTTCAGTAATAATTATTGTACGATAAAGGAAGTCTTGGAGACTTCTTTTTGGGTTGTATTTAATCGATCACCAAACTAACCTTTTCTTTTTTTTTTTTTTTTTTTTTTGTCCCAGGGGAAGTCATTACGACTACCGGAGCCTTTAAGAGGCACCCGGTTATGTGGGACTCACCCGTCCGCCTTTCCACACCCACTGACAGGGAGAGAGGCTCCAAGCCAGCTGCCAGGACTAAGTCCGGCTCGCCCGGGAGGGCGAGACGGAGGGGGATACCGCACTAAACCCCTGGGGGACCACAATCCGAAAGCAGAAGGCTAAGGCGACGGCACGGGACATATCCGAAGATAATGACCGCGACCGCCGCCCTGCGCCCGTGCACCGACCTGCAGCCATCTCCACACACCCATTCCCGCGTTTGCACGGGAAACGTGTGCTTTGACGGCCACGCGCCGGGGCACGGGCACGTACTGTTGACACACAGCAATATGAATGAACAAAGGAAAAGAAAAGTCCACGCGCACCCCCCACGGCGGGGTGCAGCGCCGACACCTCAACACGAGGCGCACGTCCGTTGGGACGGTGCGGCCTCAACCACCAACCAAACCACGACGCGCGTACACACATACATAGGTGCACGCACACACAAACGACAGACAAACAATACTTATTTACAGACAACACAAAACTCCTCACAAGCACAACAACACAAGATAAAACAACACAACTCCACAATATATACAAAGGGTAGGTGCGGGACGGGACAGAACCCGGCCCCGGCCTTGCCCATGTCAAGTCCGGGTATCAGGGGGGATTGAGGTCTGCACCTCTCCTCCTCCTTCTTCTCCTCCTCCTTCGGGCGGGGGCGGCGTCACCGCGAGCTCGCGCTGCCTCTCTGCCTCCTCCTTGAGGGACATCACTTCCTGGCAGAAGCGCGCCACTGCGGTCCAGCTGTTCTCGCTCTCCAACATTGCCTCCACAACGTTTGGAAGAGCGAGACTACCCCTACAGCCCAGCTCCATTTCAAGAGTGCGTCGCTGCGAGGAGAAAGCACAACACACCTGGAGAGTGTGCCGTGCAGTATCCTCAGCAGCTCCGCACTCGTGACACACGGAGCTCTCCTCCTTTCCAATGCGGCAGAGGTAGCTGCCGAAGCATCCGTGGACCAAACTAACCTAACCTAACACACAAAAATACTAAGTTAGCACCTAAAAATACAGAGTTAGCACCTAAACTACTATTTAGATGCTAACTTACCATTTTAGGTGCTAGCCTACAATTTTTTTGTGGATCAATTTATTATTTCTCCTTCTTTTTCACACCATAGTTATAGGGTAGCCTGGATGAGATCTCTCTCTAGATATAAGCTCACCTTTGTATATGTCCTGTATAACGTGTATTTTAATGTATGTTTTATGTGTACAATAAAAGATTAAATAATAATAAACAAAAAATAATTGAAATATTTTTGCGAAACCGAAAAGGACCCCACTTACAGCCAATTACAGCATGAACATCGCCTGCAACGCTGATATTCTGCGGGGCCCTAGCACCTGTAACAGAAAATACATGGAATTGATTATATTAAAGTAACCGCCTCTGTTGTCTAATGATTAAGACCACTCTTAAGGTCTAATCCATCCAGAAATCCCGGGTTCGATTTCCAGCGGGGAGTACATGTTTGTGTACTCGGTTTGGTTGGTGGCTTGTTTATCCACCTGGCTAGCTTCCACCATCTTATCTAAATATGTTGCTATTGTTGTGTTGCGGCAGCTAGAGATAAGATAGCCAGTGCCTCAATAGTTGGGGTTTCCGGGTGAAGTGTGATTCCACTTTCAGCCTTAACTTAACTGAATGATTTTGAATTTGGAATCTCTTATCTTATCCCTCTCTTATCTTATATATCTATCTCAGCTCTCACCCATACCTCTGCGCCTTTATACGTTGATGTAGCAACATCGCAGAATGTCCAATTTTATGGTTTCCTACAACATTTTCATTGTTTTACTGCGTTACTGCCATATGGGGCCATAAGCCAAGATATTTTTCACAATCGCACGCTTTACAGGAAAACTCTAGTTTTAGTGTAATGTATGTATTCTCAGGAGGCTGTTGGCGCAGTGCCTTACGCGTTCTTATTGTGATCTTGCTAGTAAAGCACCACTAGAACACAGAGATGGTAAAACCATGCCTTCTCTGCATCCTGTAAATGCCACTACACATTACAGAATACACTAAACATGCACACAGTTTAGGCCCAAGACACCGTACTCGTAGAACGAGGGTACGACGAGCCGGTTCACACGCGCTCTATACCAGGGGGTCGACCGCCTAACTCTCTCGCTTTCGATCGCTTTGAAGGCGAGGCGAGGAGGAGGCGTCATCTTGTCATTTCGAAAGCAATATGAAAGCAATATCGAAAGCTAAAGGCTATAGCTTTCGATATTATTCGATATTATATTAGAAAGAGAGGCGAGGGCCTCGCCTTCAAAGCAATCGAAAGCGAGAGTGTTAGGCGGTTGGGGGGCTGGTACAGACATGTACCTGGGCGCTTGTCTCCAACCCTACGACACGATCAATCCGAGCCGAGGTTCTAGTCTTTTGAGGTGCCCTCGGGTCGTTCTACTTCCGATCCGATCTGAACCCCTCGGAGAATCTTGACATCACGCACTAGTGCGTCTCTAGAAAACCTCTGACGGTGTTTCGATCACACGGCTTGAGGAACCCTTTAAGTTTCTCGCCGCCCGCGCCCCCCAAAAAAGTCCGATGACGCTAATAAAATGGCGCCTGAGACCAACAAACTCTCTCCAAAACCTTGCAGACTATTATAATATCTCTAACATCTATGTGTTAACAAACACTACACATAAACTAACGAAGCATAAGTAATGTATTGTATGTCATGACAGGAACGGTAGCCATTTTTGACAGTTGCATTTACATGAGGCAGTGAAGTGTTTAATACATGTGTGTTCTAGCGATCAACTGATCGGGACTATCAACATATTTTTTTACGAACAGTTTCATATATGGATGGTTTAATCACATACGTGGTTAAGAGATTATACTATTACCACAGAGTAGTCTAGTACAGACTAGGTGGACCTCGATGGGGCACTCGGTATGCGAGTGCTGAGGTTAAGCAACTTTCGCGAAGGCCGGTCATCGAATGGGTGACCAAACATATATCACCTCGAGACTAGGACGTACTACAGTTTTTGCAAAGTTGTAGACTTAATCACATTTAACATAACTATTATTAGTTATAGATGGCGCAGTGGTTAACGCGCCCGATCTGCGATTGCTAAAGTTAAGCAGCTTTCGCAAAGGCCGGTGACCAAAAATTTATCATCTCCAGCTCCGTGTTTCGAAAGGCACGTAAAGCCGTTGGTCCCGGCTGCATTAGCAGTCGTTAACAACCACCAATCAGCACTGGGCCCGCGTGGTGGTTCATGGCCCGTTCTCCCTATCCATCCATAGGGAAGGCTCGTGCCCCAGCAGTGGGGACATAAAAATGAGCTGATGATAATGAGACTAGGTGGAGCGACGATCTCCGCAAGGTGTCTGGCAAGAGCTGGATGAGAGTAGCCGCGGATCACAAGGAGAGGCCTATGTCCAGCTGTAGCTGATGTAGGATGATGCTGATGGTGATGATGTTGATGATTGAGTTTTGACCCATATAGAGTAGTCCCAGGTTCGATTCCTAGCGGGAACTACCTACATGATTGTGTACTCGGTTCGGTTGGTGGTAGGGCTTGTGTATTCGTCGACCATAACATCGATGTTTGTAACATTGTTGGGTTCCAGCAACGAAAATATTATCCAGCGCCTCAGCAGTTGAGGATTCCGGGTGAAGTTCGCTTCCACCTTCGTCCTTATCTCCACTTAACATCAGGTGGGATGAAGGCCAAACTGGGGAATAGCGCAACTAATCCAACCGTTTCCCGTTTATAAATAAACAAAAAAACCCCATAAAGTGTTTCAAAAACATGGCTTTTTTTAAGGGGGTGCAGCGCGGACACAAAATTGCGAGTTTCAAGTTTCTTTATGATAGCAAGCGAGCGGCGCGTGGCAGTGGTGTGACAACGGCGCACGACTACGAATACGCTCGCACACTAATATCTGTACAGAGTAGGCTGGTGATTTAATTAGAGCAATGTTTACTTTCGTATAATCATAGGCGTTTGGGTAAAAAATAATAAAAGTCTTAATATTTTCATATTCATGTTTTTTAATTGAAAAAAAAGACAACAGTGCCCTGCGGAATATCAATACAAACATTTTGATGTCGGATTATTGTTTCATTTGTGCTATATTTACAAAGTTTCTGAAGAAATAAGTTTTTAGATATCATTATTTTACGTATTGTTTATGCAGTTTCTGGGTATTTGTTTCAAATTCCAAGACAACCATGGATCAAGCTAACCTACACTAGTCCTTTTAATGTATAAGACCTATTCAGCGCCTAGCACCAGTGACTTAAAAACACGTAAATTTTCAAATTCCGCGCTGCACCCCCTTAAACATACAAACATTTAACTATGTATATTCGTAAGCAACATTACGTCGTTTAGATAAAAGATCGACTTCTGACCTATTCTATGCGACAAAAAGTCGGTAATACAAAAGTGTCAACATACCAGACAACAGACGTTTGAATGGTGCACAGTAGACGCGGGGCAGATGCGAGCATGCGGTGACTGTACTAGGTACAGTCGGCCGCATAAATAATGTTTAGAATAATTTCATTTTAATTTGTTCATGTCCTGACTCCGGCCTGCTGTTCTTATAACAATAATAAGCGAGGGGGTTTTCTTAACATCGCTTACAGTATTTTTCTTTACAGTTTGATTTCTTTTTTTGTAGTAAATAAACATTTAATAACTTACAGTTGGAACAGACGAATTTAAAATGAAAGTCGAATTACTGTTTTTTTTGTTTACGATTCTTAACGTATGTCGCGATTGGTTTTTTAAAAATACTTTATTGTACACCATACAAAAAGACATTCAGGTTTATCACTAAAAAGCCAATTCTTACAGGTTTGTGTTTGTTGTGTGTGTTGAACTGAACAAAAATACGTTAGAAATGGGTGGTTTATGGAATTCTCAGTAATATTCGTTAACGGTTATTTACGCACAATACAAATATACATAAGAATCATACATACAATGCATATTCCGTGTTTCGGCAGGCACGTTAAGCCGTTGGTCCCGGCTGCATAAGCGGTCGCTACACCTTTTTGTTAAAACAACAATTTTATAGTCAATTAAGAAAATAAAAAACACTTAATAGTCTGAAATTACATTGCCACCGTATTTACGCACCTAACTGTACATTCAAAGTCAATCTGTTAACCGCATAACTCACAACTCAACATGACAGGGGTAGCATTTTTTTTTCATTTTTTTAACCTTTTTTTTAAAGTTATGGGAGACGACACACCCTTCGGCTTTCTACATTCAATACTCGTAGCTTACGTAACATGTTATTAATTACAAAATAAACAGTCACACAATGTTGTAATAATAATAAATTAACAGGCGGTGATATCAAACAGTTTTTATATTTTTTCATATCATAGTCATAGTCATAATCTATATATTAATACGTGAAGCAAAAACTTTGTAACCGTTTTTAAGAAAATTGCGCGGACGGAGGAGTATGAAATTTCGCACACTTATAGTTTATCTAAAGAAGGTTATCCGAATGTTAATATATTTTTTTTTAATTATGCATAAAAAATACATTAAATTAACAAAAACAACATTACACACACTACCATGTTTGACACACACGTATTGTTTGTCTTTAATGCGGCCGACATCTGTCAATGCCAATCCAAACTCACATTCTAACTTTTTTAATTTTTCATTGCTTAGGATACAATCCGTGCAGCCTTAATAAAATTACGGTCGAACTTTGACCACTGGGCGACCACTAGTTATAGTTGGGTACGCTGGTATGGCCTTTTTTGACCCAGGGAAAGCCATTATGACTACTCGACCTTGAGGAGGCCTGTCGGTTATGTGGGACTCACCCGTCCGCCTTTCCACACCCACTGATAAGGAGAGAAGCCCCAAGTCAGCTGCCAAGAAGAAGTCCCAGCTGGAAGGGCGAGACGGAGGGGGATACCCACTAACCCCTGGAGGACCAAACTCCGATAAGCAGAAGGCTAGGTGGCAGTCACGGGACCTGGGGGTCGACCGCCTAACTCTCTCGCTATCGATCGCTTTGAAGGCGACGCGAGGAGGAGGCGTCATCTTGTCATTTCGAAAGCAATATGAAAGCAATATCGAAAGCTATAGGCTATAGCTTTCGATATTATTCGATATTATATTTCGATATTATATTAGAAAGCGAGGCGAGGGCCTCGCTTTCAAAGCGATCGAAAGCGAGAGTGTTAGGCGGTTGGGGGGCTGATCCACTGGGAATTGATCGCGCGAGGGCCACCCTGTCGCCCATGTACCTGTAGCATCAAATGATGCGCCAGACATAGGTGAAAACGCATACGCAAAGACATTGCACCTCAAACTAGATGGCACTCTGCCGCTAAAAAGCAGTCCAAAATCAAAAAGCAGTGAAAAAATTCAGTGCTTACGTCAGCCTTCCCAGTAGTATAATGCATGCATGCATACATGCATAATTCCCGGTGTCTGCACTGGCCAGTGCAGCCACCCGGATTGCGGAAGACCCAGGTTCGATTCCTGGCTGGGTCGAGTAGGCATTTAATTTTTTCACTGTATTTTATAAATATTTAATTCAGCTTCAGTGCAGCAATTAGCACTTAAAAATAAAAAGTAAAATTTCTTATCATCACTTAGGTAACATCAAGTGATATCCCATGATACTACCCGTAAAAAAATATAAAAAAATAAAAAATACATACCCTCAAAAAATACCCTTATTGTTATGATCTGTATTTAGTTAAACGCGAGTAGTCTATACTAATATTATAAAGAGGAAAGCTTAGTATTTTTGTATGTATGTTTGCAACGGATAAACTCAAAAACTACTGGACCGATTTGAAAAAATCTTTCACGTCTAGAATGCTACATTAGTAACATAGGCTGAGTAACATAGGCTATATTTAAAAAAAATATGTTATTATTTTATATCTCAAAATGTTTAAAAATAAAAGTACACCCTTGCGAAGTCAGGGCGGGCCGTTAGTTCCCTAAAAAGTTCATAAAAAACTAACATTTAGTAGCACGCAGTCATAACAGTCATGTTATTTGATATACCATCTTTTTTTCAATAGAGAGAGCCAGGAATAGAAATGGCACTCCAAATTCTACCATATGCCTCTGCTAAATAGCGTGGGAATTCCAACTTTTTGTCACTTAAGTGTAAACACTCTGGGTATCTGACAGAGGGGTTATTCTGAAAATTGTCTGTAGAAACTTTATGTTATTTCTTTTTCTTCTTCTTCTTCTGTTTCTTCTTAGCCATTATCAACCAACATGTTGGTTAGACCTCCTTTTTCCTCCTTATTTTATTATTAAAAAAATATTTTTTTTTTGAACTCAGTTTTCAGGAATAAATGCAAACTAATTAGTATAGCTATCCTTTTATCCAGGGTAAAACGTTATATAAAGGCGAGTCCTCACTATATGACAAAATATGTTATATAGCATAGGTAATGTGGTTTATTAGTGTAGACGTTAAATGTCAATAAACCATCTTATACTTACCGAACACTGAAATGAAACTACTTTTACAGATCTACGCCGGAACTCTTATCCGTAAAACTATGTAGTTTCATTTCAATCTTATACTTCTTATAGTTTTGTAGCATTTTATATAACACTAGCACTGCTCACGACATCGTCTTTTTTTCTTTTTTTTTGTGGATTTGAGATTTAAAAAAAAACTCTTTTTTTAATTAAAATGCATTCTATGAGTGAAAGAATATTTTGAATTAGACCAACAAATTAAGTCACAAACGTTACCTCTTTATTAATAGTATAGATATAAACAAAATATATACTATGTTACTTAGTGTGGGTGGACTACCTTCACGTTTACAACGGGGCCAGGGCGACCACTGGTTATTTGAGACTCTCTCCCCTTCCCTAGTCCAGGCACGAAAAGCTTTGACCGAGAAAGGCCTACTGACTAGAACATTGTTTTGTTAAGCAGTAGATGGTCTTTACAGCGACATTGGATCACCATTACCACCATTCATTGTCACACTAACGGCTCTGCCCGAAACATAAGATTATTTTTCTTTTGTTGATGGCTATGTGCGATTAGCACATTTAGCCAGTGTCATAGTAACTTTTCTTACAAGTAATACATAAATAAACATTATTTCCTTCCTGTATGATGATGAGAAGTGAAAAATGATATCCCCAACCCCTCGAGTAGGGCTTTACTAAGAAGTAAAGCCCCCACATCTTTACTGAGAGCTCACGCGGACTTCTTGAGAGAATTTGACAAGTGATGTTGCACTGTTTTGTTTCATATGCCACTCATGCACACTCACGAGGACTTAACAGTTAATATCTACCATTATTTCACATTAATATTCGACATAACACAAATTTTAGAGAATGAAACAAAACCGCAGACATGACTCTTCACTTTGCAGCCAAGAAGTATTTATCTGCCTGCCTTCTTTTCGGACTTTCCAATCTATTTTGGCGTCGTCGGCTCTAAATTCACTCCTTTTTTTTCCATATCACTTTTTTCTCAGTCGATCTATCTTCTCCGATCTTCCTTTCCACACTCAAAATAGTTTTGTAAATTATAAACTAAAGTATTTAGTATAATATAATCTAAAAATTTTAGTATTATATAATCGCATGACCATAAATTTTAAATTAAATTTTTCTAAATTTCATTGTTTTTAACTAGCACAACGTAAATAGTTTTATGTAATTAATATTTGGTTGCTGCAAATCAAGCGTTGCTTTGTGCATAGACCGCAAGTAGATAAGTGTGCAAATTGTAATTTTTGGAAATATTTTACTTATTATTATCTCCTTTATTTATTTTCTTTCTTAAAACTAGATTTTTACAATATTTTAATATAGAAACAATAAAACATTATAAAAACCTAATCCTAGAGTACCATATTAAAAAAATATTATTATTATTATTATTGTTAAAAAGTATGTTTAATCCTATACAAAACATATAACTGTCACACCTACGTGTGACGAAGACTTTCTTTTCTCTTTCAATGTTCGACGTATCGATTGTCGCAATAGGCCCCTTATTCTGGGAACAGACGGATTGACAAGCGATAGGCATACAGTGGGACCTTCGAGACGCGTCTCCTGGCTGCCACCACACTGGAGGTGAAAGCTTGGATACTAGTCGGTTCACTCCGACATTATTCTTTAGTTTATTAGTGCAGTCAACAAAAACATATACTTACCACTTAAAAATATTTATTTTTTAAATATAAACAGGTAAGCACAGTGCCTTGATCTCACCTGATATTAAATGATGAAAAGGCCAATGATGGAAGCGTACTGCACCCGGGATCCTCAACTAGTGAGGCACTGGCTATCTTATATCTAGCTTGCAGAACACAACAATGCTACAAACATTGATGTTATGTCGACATATTAATATAAGATGGTGGTAGCTAGCTAGCTAGCTAGCTGGCTAGCCAGACGGACAAACAAGCCCTACTACCGACCAAACCGAGTACACAAAAATGTACCCCCCGCTGGGAATCGAACCCGGGACCTCTGGGTCTAAACCGGTGGTCTTAGCCACTAGACCACAGAGGCGGTTTACCGCTAAGTTGGTATAGTTGAACAAGACAAATCTTAGTACAGTTTTCAACTATAAACAGCCATGGCATGCGATGTCGACTAAAAGTTTTTATTATTTAACTTATTACTACTATCACATCTTTATTTTATATAATATTTTTGTATATTATTTTATTTTATTATTATTATATGTAGGTATATGTTCATATTTATGTAGTATTATTATGTATGTTTATGTAGTTTTAAGAATATCGTAGTATATGTGTTGTATGTATGTACCTAATATTGTTATTCATAGTTGAGATATTTTTGTTTGCACTTTTGTCGCTTCCTCTTAAACATGATGCTCCCATTCCACCTTAGGTTGGCTGGAAGAGATCTCTTTTAGAGATAAGTCCACCTTTGCTCACCATTGTTTGTAAACTGTTCTCTGTATTTGTGTTTATGTGCAATAAAGAATATATTGATTTTTATTTGAAACCGAATAAAATATTTTATTTTATTAAAATTAAGGAACAAATGAAACTCACACAAGGCACCCTGAATATATGATTTTGACTTTTGAACCGCAGACTTGACTTTTCACACTATATGCATTTACAAGACCATTTATTATCGTTATTTCTATTTAACTTTAACAATTTGATAATAAAGCCTTGAATAGAAGCGACATCTGTTTCTAACAATAGTCACGTTAATTGTGAACCAATGCACCAAATAATCTCGTTGTGACCACTTGATTTATGTTGAAAGTATTTTCGGTAAGTTTCTTCCCGTCTGCCGGTCTGTTAAATCATATTTCTATTTATCTCTGCTTATTATCTTTTTTATTTTTATTTGGTAAACAGTCGATATAGCAGCACCGTAATCAATCAATACCAATAATTCTTCTTTCTTTCTTTTTTCTTTCTTTCCATAAATTCTATTAGACAGTGATCGGTAAAGTTTCTAATATTGATTGTTTTATTATAAAATGTTCTCTTCTTGTTACATTTTTGTAAATGTATTTACGTATGCTCATGTCGAGCAGTTGACTAGTATAGGCTGATGATGATGATGATTATGTAGTAAATAAATAAATAGGTAATGATTTTCATGAAAAAAAAAACATTTATAAATTGTCGGATAAATATTTTAGGTCAGTAAAACAAAAAAAAATAAAAAAGCAGAGACAAAAAATCAGTGCTTACATCAGCCTTCCTGGTAGTATAATGATCAGTGCAGCCGCCCGGATAAAAAAAGTAAAATTTACTATAGCGTTGTGTTTTTATAAGTTGTGGTAGGTATTTCATCTGTAAAGATGAATCTGCATAGCCATCGATTGCAATAACCGTTGGGTAGATGCGGATAAAAAGCGGTCAAAATCTCAAAAAACAGTGAAAAAATTCAGTGTTTACGTCAGCCTTCCCGGTAGCGTAATGGTCAGTGCAGCCGCCCGGATTGCGGAAGACCCAGATTCAGCTTCAGTGCAACAATTAGCACTGAAAAATAAAAAAGTTAAATTTTAAACAAAAAACTTAAAATCGCAATGTAATTAAAAACATGTGCCGTTGCAGAGTTCCCAAATGAAAAATACCCGTTTGTAACACACTTCTAGCATTCGCATCTAATATTTTAACAAAAGATATATTTCACGTGACTGTACCTTTTGTGTGGAATATGGGCGACGAAAGCAAGATGGCCACAATGTCATACATTTTAAGCAACTATTTATTGCTTTTGATACAATCTGTCAAAGTGTAAGACTAGGACGTACTACAGTTTTTACAAAGTCGTAGACCTAATCACATTTAACAGTATTATTATTAGTTATAGACGGCGCAGTGGTTAACGCGCCCGATCTGCGAATGCTAAAGCGTCATAGCTATAGCGTCGGATGTGGATGTCCTATGCTCATAAAAATAGATTCTTTTCATAGCTCTTTAAACTATCTAAAAATGACATATAACCTTTTTTTAAAGTATAAATAATGTTAAGTTAATAGCCAAAATATTTTAAAAAATCTGTCGTGCCAGGTACTGAAAAAACCAGACCGTTTACCTACTTTTATTTTTTTAAATAAATAAAATGATGCCAAGAATCAACCCTTAAAGCCAACCCTTAAAGTCTCCGAGGTCGGAAACGGGACATATGTATACTTAGTTATGACGTGAATTGTACTACACGCAAATATGTATTAAACATAAAGCCTTTAAAATTAAACTCATAAATCATTATTTTTTGGTTTGTCGATAATATTCGGTTTTTATTATTCCAACAATGAAGTGTTAGATGCAATCTTTCGGTAATGATCGGTTTTAAGTTTTTTCGACATTTCGCATGAATTATGCGCCATTTTGTGCGCGGCTATCGGCTGATCTTTCGATGTACGGAATGATGACACCATGAGTTTGTAGAATAATGGATATTTCTCTTCCAAATTGAGATGGCAAACGAGGAAGTTATTTACCTGATAGTAATCAATCACTAATTAATGCTTGCCGTTAATTCAGAGCAATCACAGATTCGATGCTAATTCGATTCGATGAATAGTAGTAGATGAAATAAGAGGTTATTATGCTTACCTTAGTTAGTTCAACCTCCTACGTGATTGATACGTATTATAATTTAATCATAATATATAATAGTACCATAAATAATTTTCTAAATATCGGTACTTATGCGTTTGTTGTGAACCAGCTATGATTAGGAAAATTATTGAAAAACTTTCCGAAAGTTTCACTTTTACCCTCACCCTTTGACATAACGGGCCAGATGCACTGTCAGTTAGGCTATCATGACGATGTCTGGTGGTTGGTGGTTTAGTGCTGTAACTACCCGGGACCAGGACTGGTTAGTGCATTGTTTATATTATCTTAGGTAAGCATTTATAGACCGCTCATGTTGCGATAGGCGGTTGACATTGTATGAATTCGAACCAGTTTTGAACCAAATTTTCCTGTGTGCACTAGTCGTTGCATTTATGTTAACCCGATCCGATCCTAACCCGTAGTAGGGCACGGGGACACGCACTAGTGCGTGATGCCCTTTCCTCTAGAAAACCTCCGAAGGTGATTCGTTCCACATGGTTTGAGGAACCCTTTAAGTTTCTCGCCGCCCACAAAAAAGCCCAGTGAAGCTGAAAATGCCGTTCGAGGCAATCAGCAAACTCACTTTAACAAAAAATCGCAAAATCATGTACATTTGAGACTAGTATAAATATTATATCAAGTATCTTACATACATCGTACAGCGGTGAATGGCTCCGAAGCTCTTGTACGCAGTGTTTCGGCATTCATGATTGAGGAAGAAAATCAAACTTAATTATCCAGTATTCCTGCGCAACAGTTGGTCACCCCCAATTTTGAATTATTCGATATTACAACCTGTAATACGAAACGCGGATTAATCAGTTGGTTTTTCGGAAAGCGATGCGTAATAAAATTCAATGTTTATACTTGGAGGTCCGCTCGACCACTAAATAAGGAGACTGCAGAAGATAAGCTTCATACATACCGAGCGTGAGCAACGCACATAATATAGACGCCTTTCATGAACGATAATCTGATAACAGCTCAATACTCAATATTTTTATTACACACCAAATTGTTACAAAGTTGTTATAATATAGGTAAATACAGGTTCATTATGGGCCCTGTCGGGCCCATAATGAAGTAAATTAGCTTATTATAACTTAATTTATTATATTTTTTTTTATGTTTATCTTTAATTATTGACATTTGAGTTTTGTGATATATTATAATAACACCTTTAAGTAATTGTTTTAACTTGTTTGTAAAATGTTTATCATTGCTAATGTTTTTTATTGAAGTCATTTTAGAAGTTGGTAGCGTTAGTTTGTTTCTATATTTAAGTTGATGTTTGGTTATATCTCGTCGCGATTAGTATAGAAGTAAGAGTATTGCAATAGCTTGCAACAGTAAGCTTCATACAAGACGCGCTCCAGCAACGCACAAATATACAACCTCTCACGGTCACGAAATCTCGCAACAACGGCGCTCGGCCTGTTGCGAGCTGTTGCGAGATTCCGTGTCCTTGAGAACTGTGTTTTCTTTTTTTTTCGGAGAGAGTTTGCTATTTGCTGTTTGGCATTTTAGTGTCACCGGACTTTTTTAAGGGTGGCGAAAAACTAAAAAGGTTTCAAGCCATGTGAAACGAAGCACCATCAGAGGTTTTCTAGAAGGAATGGCATCGCGCAATAGTGCGTGTCCCGGTTACCTATTAGGTTCTTGGAAAGCTTTGGATCGGATCGGGAGCAGGGTGCCTAGTGCGAGTTTTGTTTACTTTCCGTATTCATTCGATTACGAAAACGAAAATTAGTATGGCATTGAAGCAGCGCCTCCTGCCGGCATATGAGAAGAGTTAACATTTTGCCATATAAATTCTCGTTTTCGTTAACGTGTTAGAATGGTGAATGAAGCTCGCACTTGGCACCCAGAACATCCCGAGGGCACTCCAAAGGCTGGGATCTCGGCTCGCGTTGACCGGGTCGGGAGGGTATATTAAAGAGAGTACGCGTTGCTCGAGCGCGTCAGTATGAAGCTTAACTTCTGCAGTCTCCTTTTATTGTGGCTCGACATTTAGATCAGAGATAGTGCGTATCCGATTGCGGTTATTGGTGTAATGCGAAAATTTAAATTAACAATATTGTGTGTAGATGTTAATTTTTTTTAACAAACGTTTATTTGTTTTTAAGATATTCGTGTACACGTAAAAAGAAATAAACAGATCGTTGTTTTTATGCTGTAAATTGATACTGTTGTTGTTATAAAGCTGTCTGACGGTTGTGAATATCGTCAATGGATATTTGATTTTATTGGTTTCGCGCGATTTGCTCAATGTCAATGTTATGAAGTGTCTATTGACGAAATTTGATAGTTTGTCGTAGTTTGTTGTTTTTTTTTTTTTTTTTGTGAGAGTTTGCTGATTGCCTCAGACGGCATTTTCAGCTTCACCGGGCTTTTTTGGGGGCGGCGAGGTACGTAAAGGGTCCCTCAAGCCGTGTGAAACATTGTGTGTGCGTCCCCGTGCCCTACTAGATTCTCCGAAGGGTTCGGATCGGATCGGGGGGCGGAACCACCCGAGGGCGCCTCTAAAGGCTCGGACCTCGGCTCGGGTAGACCGGGCCGTGGAGGAGGAAAGAAGCGCCCAGGTACATGTCTGTACCTGGTATAGAGCGCGTGTGAACCGGTTCTTCGTACCCTTGTTCTACGAGTACGATGTCTTGGACCTAAGATAGTGTGCATGTTTAGTGTATTCTGTAAATGTGTAGTGACATTTAGAGGATCAGGCGGGGGGTAGTTTGTTGTGTGGAGGCGTCTGTACCTACTTTACTGCTCAGGGTGCTCTAAGCGCCACCGCAGACATGCTACTTTTAGCATCAGCGATCGGCGATTTTGCGATTGTATCGGCTGAATCACGTTTTGGCGACTCTCTGAGTTCGATCGCAGTAAAATCGCGAGATTCTTATTCAATTCAATTCAATTCAATTTATTTACTTAGATATCAGAGATCTAATTATGGTTAGTAACAATGTGCACTTAATAACTATGTTAGTACATTTTAATTCAAAAATTCAATACATCTAATAACAATAATTCAGTAATTAATAAATTACATGTCATTTTATTTATTTACTTGTCAGTACATGAACCATACAACAATGGTTCACGTACTGACAATCAAACCTGTTCGCAAACATGTTTAGGATGCTGTTGGGGCTACCCCGAGCCCTGCGCACCAGGGATGTGCACCGTTTTCGCATGGTTGTGTAGAAACAGTCCACCCGCGACTCGGCGAACATCCCCGATGCGCTACAGTGCCGAGGCAGCCCCATCAGCACCCTAAACGCATTATTATATTGTACACGAAGGGCGCTGTACTGTTTCTGGGTATATGCCACCCACAGGCTGCAGGCGTAGAGGGACGTACAAAATGCCCTAAATAGAGTAATTTTTCTTATAGATGCAGCATCGCGATTTCGCGACTTCATGCGTTCGGTTCGGACGCGGTATCGGAATCGCGCGTTTTAGCGACTGCTCCGATGCTGGATCGGCAACTCGATGTGAATCGATGCGACCGGGCATCCGAATGTGTGCGGAGTGTAGAGTGCGTTCAGAAGCTGTGTCGAGCTTCCGAAAAGCGACTCAATCGCCGCGTTTGGCGTTTTTAAGTGTGCGGTGTGGAATGTGTGGTCGCTAGATTCAGTTTCTAAAAAGTGGGTGAATCGCCGATCGCCGATGCTAAAAGTAGCATGTCTGCGGTGGCTCTAAAGCATTTTGTAGCTAAATTAAATATCAGCTGAAACTTTTTACTTTTTATTTTTAAGTGTTAATTGCTACACTTAAGCTAAATTAAATTTTTATATAAAATACAGTGAAAAATTAAACGCCCACCCGACCCAGCCAGGAATCAAACCTGGGTCTTCCGCAATCCGGGGGGCTGCACTGACCGTTATGCTACCGGGAAGGCTGACGTAAGCGCTGAATTTTGTCAGTGCTTTTTGATTATTGAAATGCTTTAGAGCGACATTAGTGCCATCTATTCGATATCGATTCCTGGCTGGGTTGGGTGGATGTTTAATTTTTTCACTGTATTCTATATAAAAAATTAATTCAGCTGAAAATGTTTTTTTTTCTACTGTCAATTTTTTTTTAATTTAATAGGACAACCAACAAAATTAACACAAATACAAGCAAATTGTTTTCGTACATAAATGGACTTAAGCTAAGTGTCATCTTAATAACTTATAGTCTGCCACGGCATGCAATTTTTATTTCTTATTTTTTTATGCCGAGTGTAGGTAGTTGTTTAAATAAATAATATTCTTATCTTACCTAAAGTCGCGTGCGCATCGATAACTAGTAAAAATTAAATATCCATATGAAAAAAGGATGTCTTAATAAAAACCTTCAGATGATATAGTGGAGACAGCGATGCAACACCTGCGCAGCTTCAAGACACCAAATCCTTGTCATAACTGCAACAAGTACGAATGCGATCCTTCAAAAGCTAAGCTACGCTATACTATTGTGATTTGAGATCAGTTCAGACATATTGTATCGACTGCCGGGAAGGCAATGCCGACACAGCAGAGTGGGCAGATTGAGAAGGAATAGGGAGCTGTGGAGGGATGGACGATGAATAATGGGATATTTGGAACTTACTTGGCAAGCTGACGTTGACGGCGTGGCCACGACACGACTGTCGTGGAGATGGAGCTGATGCTGGTAGAAGTCGCTTATTTTGCGCACACACACACACGCGCACGTACTTTATGAAGGGGTGTACCGGCCGGTAGGCAATTAACGAGATAGTTCTAGAAGGTTCTGAGCGGAGAGCTGATAGTATAATTATATTTCTCTATAGCTGATCGAATCGGTTTGTGCTGAACACCGCGACGTCACGGGCGTTCGTTGAGAACTTAAAGACTGAATGTACGCTGCACGTCTATACAGCTGAGTGAAGGTCGCGCGTTCCATCAGCACACTATCTCCGTCGTCGGTATGTGCGGCGTATCGTATTTGAATGAGTGCACCGTCGCGTTTCTGGCGCGAACACATATGCTGCTTTGTTTTTACGCCGCACCATTTGTCTTCGCGTCTGTACTCCATTTCCACTTAACATTAGGTGAAGTGGAGTCATTTGCCAAACAAATTTTAAAAAAAATTGTTTGGTAGCAAGCTTTCATGATTCCATACATAAAAGAGTTTTAGTTTACGACAAAATTTTCAAGTTTCAAGATTTACGGACACAAAACATTGAAATGTAACAATTTGTACGAATCTTCTCATATTTCTTCTAATTCTTTTATTTATGACATGTTTCACAATTCCGTCAATCTACTCCTCCTCCTACCTTTATTTTTTAATACATAATATTTATTTTATTTTAAATAACTCACAAAGCTTTCAATAAATCCGAATGGAGACGCATTGCGAGAGCCGTCATTCACCAAGACCCAGTCATAACCACGACCAAGAGTGCTCGACTAAGAAGAAGGATTTTAAATAACAAACCCTTTACAAGGTCACTGGTATCAGAGGTGTTAATTTGTTTCTAGCATAACGTCACATTTCAGTCTCCCTGTGGTGACTATCTATACCCTTTAAAGAGTTTAAAACGTCAGAATAAAATGTTATAAATAAGATATTAAACGCGAGTATCTTATTTATTTATTTATTTACAAACTTTACAAACATTGATAATATGGTGACATATTTAGATAAGATGGTGGTAGCTAGCCAGACGGACAAACAAGCCCTACCACCAACCAAACCGAGTACACAAACATGCTGGGAATCGAACCCTAGACCTTTGGGTCTAAACCAGTAGTCTTAACCACTAGACCAGAGAGGTGGTTAAATATATGCGGTGTTTTAATGTGGATGTTTGACATCATTATAATATCATCCTATAAGCACAGTTTTAAAAGCATCTGTACTATAAGCATCTCACTGGCTTCTAACATAAATAATGCATGTCCATCGGTTGCAAATACCTTTGGATAGATGGCACTAATGTCGCTCTAAAGCATTAAAAAAAAACAAAAAGCAATGACAAAATTCAGCGCTTACGTCAGCCTTCCCGGTAGCATAACGGTCAGTGCAGCCGCCCGGATTGCCGAAGACCCAGGTTCGATTCCTGGCTGGGTCGGGTGGGCGTTTAATTTTTTCACTGTATTTTTGTATAAAAATATTTAATTCAGCTTAAGTGTAGCAATTAACACTTAAAAATAAAAAGTAAAAAAATTAATAATAGCACAGTGTAGTGGATATCCGGTCATTACCCACCAAAATAGCCCAAACGTGTTGGAAGTTTTAAAGACTGTTGTTTTTCAACAATCAGAGGCTACGTCTTAAACTTTCGAAGCACGGTAACCTTTTAACTTTCACTATAATTGGATTTAAATATTATTATTCAATCTCACCCTAATCGCAACTTTGGGAACTTAATTATTATTCGTCAAATCTTTTGGCGTAGCACTGACAATGGAACGCGACCCTTACAAAACACCTTGTCCCTAAAAAAAAGTTAACCAGTGTTACCACATCGAAAGACTTCATTTAATGTCAATTATTACTTCGATGGCTCTCGACTTCGCCTCTAACACACAAAAGAGTGTTTGCGTACATCTGTTCCTGCGTTTTTTTTCTTCTAATTCTCACAAAGGAGTCCCGTGATCTGTGAGGCGTTAAATTTTGATCCCGAACTCCTTGAACGCACAATAGATGTCACTTTATTGTTCGAAATTTGAAAAAATATCCCGCTTCGTATGTTTAACTTGGAAAAGTATCTAAACTCTATGGTATAACAACTAAAATTGCATGCGACTTTTTTTAGAAATAACTACGATAAATTCATTGTCCTTCCTTTGAATGGTTGCATGAAAAAAGTTTCCGCTCCGTTCGAGTTCGAATTTTAAATTTTTGGCAGTAACTCGATATTTGGAGCAATTATATGTTTATTTTGGCCGACAAAATGATTTTGCGCAAGTGCTACGCTTAGTTACCGAGAAATTTGTGAAATCTAATACTGGAAGGTAGTTGGTAAAGCTTTCTTTTAAATTGTACGCTTCCTAGACCACGATCTACGACTACTAGCGTCATGACTGATAGAATACTACCTTGCGGGAAACATAGGCTTTTTTATCATTATATACAACGGTATTAAACGAGTATAAGTAAAAAATTAAGATACGTTACTAGCGCCCTGAAAACTTTGCGAACAGAAAAAGGCAATTGAATAATTTTGGGATCATTCGCTCTAGAAAGAGTTACAAAAAACTATTTTTAGATTTTTTTTTATCTCTTACGGTTAATCTCACCTGATGTTAAGTGATGATAAGGCCAGGTGGAAGCACACTTCACCCGGAATCCTCAACTACTTAGGCACTGGCTATCTTATCTCTTGCTGCCTGAACGCAGCAATGCTATAAACATTGATGCTATGACGACATAAAGACTTAACGAACTGAAGAGATCTCTGTTTATTTAGTTCGTTGAGAACTTACCTACCTTTAAAATATCATTGATTTAGCGTATATTTTTCTTTCTTCTGTCTTTAAATACATCATCAGCTCATTTTTATGTCCCCACTGCTGGGGCACGAGCCTTCCCTATGGATAAATAAATAAATAAATGTTTCCCACACTCACATCAATTATCTAGCCCCAAGAAAAGCTTCCTTAAGAAACTCATTATATGGTTAACTAGACAACGGATAAACATACTTAATATACTTAAATACATACTTATTATACATAGGAAACACCCAGACCCGAAACAATATAGAAAAACAGGTATTTCTAAATTGATCCGACCGGGGATCGAACCCGGGACCTCAGAGATAGCGATACCATGAAAACCGGAGTGCAAGCCACTCGACCAAAGAGGTCGTCAAAATGGATGTCAAAATGGATGGATAGGGAGAACGGGCCATAAACCGCGTGGTGGTCCAGTGCGGATTGGTGGTTGTTGACGACTGCTAATGCAGCCGGGACCAACGGCTTCACGTGCCTTCCGAAGCACGGAGGAGATCGAGATGATAAATTTTTGGTCACCCATCCGATGACCGGCCTTTGCGAAAGTTGCTTAGCCTCTGCACTCGCAGACCGGGCGCGTTAACCACTGCGCCATCGAGCTCCTCTTCTCATTATTATGTCACTTTTTATTATGTCTAAATTAAATAAAGCATTTTTCATTTCATCACGCTATCAAGCCCTTATAGTATAACCTTACATTTTATTTCTTTTTAATTATTAATTTTGTTTATGGTATCTGGGGGCACGGTAGCGCTCTCGCCAAGTCGAGCAAAAAAGCGGCACGGCCGTACCCAGAGAACCGTTGCCGTACCATCCTTTTCTCGAAACAGTTCTGGCCATTTTCGACCCTCTAATATAACTTCGTTGTGGATAAAACTAAAAGCCTGAATTTTCAGTAATAGGCTTTGCTATTTAAACAAATTTTTAAACTGTGCATATACTGTCTGCCTTAATTTTTATATATGTAACTAGCATGAATTTGTGTGTTGTTAATAAATATTTTTCCTTCTTTCTTTTAACTATTTCATCATCTATATAAGTACATATAATGACTTGGCCTGACTGATTCATCATCGACGAGCCTAAACCGCTGAAGCTAATTAGGTGAAATTTGGACTGTGGGTAAATTGGTGACGTAACCAGCCACTAAGAAATGATTTTACGAAAATCACACCCTGAGGGGGTCAAATAGGGGGTGAAAGTTTGTATGAAAGTCCGTCAGTTTTGAAGTAAAATACATGAAAATTGGTATTTGGCTTCTTGATAAGAAATAAAGAATGAAGTGTCTCGGGAATTTTGTTTATTTTCTTTTAAAAGAGTAAAAAAGGGCAAAAGTTTTTTTTGGGGAAATCGTTATTTCTTAAGTATTAACTATTAAAATGAATAATTTAATCGATCTATAGATTTTTCAATAAAAATAAATAATGACGTGTTTTAGCATTTTTCGAAAAATCTCTCATAATATAATAATAATAATAATAATATAATAATTTTTCCCACACTCACACCAATTATCTAGCCCCAAGAAAAGCTTCCTTAAGAAACTCGTTATATGGTTAACTAGACAACGGATAAACATACATAATATACTTAAATACATACTTATTATACATAGGAAACACCCAGACCCGAAACAATTTAGAAAAACAGGTATTTCTAAATTGATCCAACCGGGGATCGAACCCGGGACCTCAGAGATGGCGACACCTTGAAAACCGGTGTGCAAGCCACTCGACCAAGGAGGTGAAATAAGCTTGGAAAGTTGTATGGAATTCTGTCATTCTTTAAATTTCGGTATTTGGCCTGGTATGAAATTGTAAAGTGTTTCAGGATTTTCGGAAAATGATCCCTTAATTAGGGGATGACAATTTGTACAGGAGGTTTCAAAACGGACCAAAATTACTTTTTTTTTTTTTTTAATAATGGCTTTGCACAAGCATTTAGCCAATGAAAAAGTCTTACAATACTTAAATAATAATAATTTCTTTTATGTATGATGATGATGATGAATGAATAGAAATGAGAAGTGAGAAATGATATACCCCCCAACCCCTCGAGTATCTCAGTAAAGATGTGGGGCTTTATTAAGTCCTCGGGTGGACTTCTTGAGAGAATTTGAAAAGTGACGTTGCACTGTTTTGTTTCATTTGCAACACTCATGCACACTCACGAACACTTAACGGTTAATAATCCACCATTATTTCACATTAATATTCGACATAACACAAATTTTAGAAAATAAAACAAAACCGCAGACATGACTCTTCACTTTCCCGCCAAGAAGTCCCAAAAATTACTTATACACAGTGATCTTTATTACGTTGTTTTGTGTTAGACATTTTTTACTTATATCCTTATGAATTCACCTTTAATAAGTTTGGCTTCTATCACGAATAAACACAAGTCGTGTAGCCCACGTGAGCAAAGCCGCGAACAAAAGCTAGTAACTTATATAATTGAACAGTACAATAAAAACAAGAGTACAACGCAATTTAATATTAAAAGGCTTTCCTTTGTCAGCCGGGGTGGCAAACCCTTTATTACGACTTCGGTAGGTACATAGTTAAGCCGTGTCTGACATCTGTCATAGCTCGCCCAACTCTGTCAAGTGAGTGGACTTGGTGAAAACATTGCGGTACAAAGATCTAATTAAATAGGAATTAAGGAATTAGGTTTTTAATAAAAGTATTACTTAATGGGGTGCAGCGCGGATGCAAAATTGCGAGTTTCAAGTTTCTTTATGATAGCGAGCGAGCGGCGCGTGGCAGTGGTGTGACAACGGCGCACGGAATACGCACGCACACTAATATCGGTACAGAGTAGGCTGGTGATTTAATTAGAGCAATGTTTACTTAAAAAAAAAAAAAAAAAAAAACACAAATGTTGAAAAAATTTCCACGAGCAGGATTTGAACCTGCACCCTTCTGACATTCCGGGTCAGGTGCTCTTCCAATTGAGCTATCGTGGTTCTAACCAGCCCGCCGAAATCATTCAACACTTTTTACTTTGTAAGCCAAAGGCGCCCATTCAATGTCAACAACTACCGTCATTAACATCCGATCATAATATTTTTACAAATATTAAAGATCAGTTAAGAAAATAAGCAAGCTATTCTATAAAATGTTCAAAATTATTTTTAAAGCAAATTTTGTTGCGAACAAATTACAAAAACACAAATGTTGAAAAAATTTCCACGAGCAGGATTTGAACCTGCACCCTTCTGACATTCCGGGTCAGGTGCTCTTCCAATTGAGCTATCGTGGTTCTAACCAGCCCGCCGAAATCATTCAACACTTTTTACTTTGTAAGCCAAAGGCTGTTGTTTACATGTTAAATGTTTACTTTCGTAAAATCATAGGCGTTTGGGTAAAAAAAAATAAAAGTCTTAATATTTTCGTATTTATTTTTTTTTATTGAAAAATAAGACAACAGTGGCCTGCGGAATATCAATACGAACATTTTGATGTCGGATCGTTGTTTCATTTGTGCGTTAAGTTAAGTTACTGAAGAAATAAGTTTTTAGATATCATTATTTTACGTATTGTTTATGCAATTTCTGGGTGTTTGTTTCAAATTCCAAGACAACCATGACCTTGTGAAAGGATCAAGCTAACCTACACTAGTCCTTTTAATGTATAAGACCTATTCAGCGCCTAGCACCAGTGACTTAAAAACACGTAAATTTTCAAATTCCGCGCGGCACCCCCTTAAACATTTTTTTTTCGCGACTGGTATTTGAACCCGCTTCCTGTGTCATACTAGGACTGGTGCATTTTCAACTATGCTATCGTGGCTCTGTCCAATCCGTGCCGATTTATCGACACTATCTAGGGTACTGGCACCAGTTCTCGACAGGGCCCAGTGATCGACATTTTAAATCTATGTTATTTTTTGCCTCGGTGGCCGAGTGGCATAGCGCTCAGTTCGATACCCGAAGCTCCCGTGTTCAGTTCCCAGATCGGGTAAAATGTCTTTCGGCTTTTTTCGATGCATAGCCCGGGTTTGTGATTACCAACCCGCAGTCCTCGAGTGGCGACCGCGTACCGGAAAGCGCAGTGTGGGCAGGCCTCCAACAAGGTGGACCGACGATCTGGTGAAGGTCGCGGGAAGCCGCTGGATGCGAGCAGCACAAAACCGGTCGTTGTGGAGATCCTTGGGGGAGGCCTTTGTCCAGCAGTGGACGTCTTTTGGCTGAGATGATGATGATGATGATGATGATTTGGCAAGCGTGGTGATTAAGCCATTACCCATCAATTGTAGTGATGACTTGATTTCAATGATGGAGGCCTTTGCCCAGCAGCGGAACAGTTATATAGGCTATTGACTTACTTACTTTCTTATTTTTTTGCTAACAAAAGTTGTGTTGAACACTAGGCTTAAAGTGTCGAAGACTGGTGCCACACCCTACGTCTTTAATTTTGCTAAAGTGATTACATTTTTTTTTCACGTGCGGGATTGGAACCAGCTTCCTTAGGTGCACTACTAACTATGCTATCATGGCTCTGTCCAACTCGTGCTAATTAATTTTTAATTTTTTTTTATAACTATAAAAAAAAATTATATTATTTTTTTTTTAACTAATTAATTTTCAGCTACTCTTACTTTGTAACCCAAAGGAGTCTTGTTCAATGTCAACAACTAGTGCCATGAATATATGCTTTTCATATTTTTACAATACATAAGGATTAGCTATTCACAGATCTCCAAAACCCATGAGTTGCAGTGAGCCTGAAGAGGCGCACTCGGGTTATTCCGCTCCCGATCCAATTCGAACACCTCGGAGAATCTAGTAGAAAAGGGGGACACGCTTTAGCACGTGATGCCATTCCTTCTAGAACACCTCTGACGGTGTTTCGTTTCACACGGCTTGAGGAACCCTTTAAGTTTCTCGCCGCCCCCAAAAAAACCGAAAATGCCCAATGGCAATGCACTCGAAAAAAATATTTTATTCATCATTAGTGCTTGCGACCTCCACGACTATTTAAAATAAAAATATCAATAAAAAATATTTTCTTACCCCACAACATGGGAATATACTCATGGATGTTTGGGAATGACCCAAATATTTACGCCTTATAGAGCCATCTGTATTCAATTACCAGAACTAATCTTTGGTACAGACGCCTGCACATGATTGTCAAAATTGTCAAAATACTCCAATTAAGGGCTATAACCTTATGCCATAGATCTAAAGTTCAAAGTCAAGTCAAGTCAAGTCAAGTGTGTTATGGCAGCTAGAGATATGATAGCCAGTGCCTCAGTAGTTGAGGATCCCGGGTGAAGTGCGCTTATATTATTGGCCTTATCATCACTTTACATCAGGTGTGAGAGAGAGAGGGACTTGAAGGCGAAGTGCTTACCCGTAATATATAAAAAATATATCCTTTGGGCCTCCTTCTCCTTATAAACTATAACTAGATATATCAAAATTAACACTAACGTACTATAAAAAAATGGGCACGAAATTTTCGCTTCACGTATTAATATAACTGTATAAAAAAATTCACAGATTTCGCAGTCCCCGCAAGAATCAGAGCATTGAAAATGAATACAGCAATTTACGAAAAAAAAACATTTTATTTAAAATAACACATTAAGTACAAGTTAATAATTATATTTTATTTATTTTTTATTTTTTTATTTATTAACCGATTTTCAAAATTCCAACTTGAATGCACTCCTCGCCTGCATCCGCATCTTTTAACACTATTATAATGGGTCAATAATCAAAGAAGCTATATTACTTTTTATATACGGAAATACCCGTATTTCTACAATACCAAATCTAAAGGGACAACCTACAGGTCACAATTATTAACCGATTTTCAAAAATTTTTTGCCATTTTGTAGCTAAACTAATACCCTAGGACCCTTTTTTTATTTTTTTCTTAAGTCGGTTTTTTTTTTAATATTTACAATTTAGTATACAAACACCCCCCAAAAAACCCGTTTTTTTACATTTTTCAAAATTCCTTAAAAAGTTTCCAGCAGATTTTTCAAATTCAAACGCTCACTCACACGTGTCTCGATAAATTTCTCAACTCTTGGTACCTACTATTTTTATCTCGATTCTCCCAAATCCTCAGAGCTATGGCCAAAAATACGTCTCAGGCGATTTGCATCTGATAACCATTTTCAATGGTAAAAATCCATCGACCACACAACAATCTATAAAGTCAATAAACTCGCTCTATCTATAAGATTATTTGTCATTTGTCAATCAACTAGGGCCATAGACAACGGACACCTCCCACAACCATAGCCATACAAATGGGTTATATCAATTAAACAATCCAACCACAGATAAACAACGAGAAACCACGAAAATATAGCTTTCATTAACACGTTTACGCAATAAAACTTGGACGAACACTCAACTCTGTAGATAAGAGAATGAGTGTATAAAAATAGGTTTTATTTTATTCTAAATAGTTTGTAGACACTTCTAAATTTATTAGTAAGTATGTGTGGTCGGTGATAGGACAGCAACAAAATATTAATTACGATTAGAGAGGAGCTTATGGCGCAGTGGTTAACGCGCCCAATCCTTCGCAAAGACCGGTCATCGGATGGGTGACCGAATATTTATCGTTTCGAGCTTTCTGTGCTTCGTTGTTGCCGCCGTTGGTCCCGGCTGCATTAGCAGTCGTTAACAACCACCGCACCGCACTGGAACCGCGTGGTGGTTTATAGGTTTATGGCCCGTTCTCCCTATCTATCCATAGAGAAGGCTCGTGCCCCAGTAGTGAAATAGAAATATAAATAAAAATAAAATTCTTTATTGTTTAAGTAACCACTCAACTGTCGCGGCCATCTTGGTCATTAAACGTCATCTGTCTCATTATAAAAGGCTTGCCATACTTTCAAACAGTAGGTACATAAAAAATGAGCTGATGATGACATTTACGTTTTTTTTTTGGTGAATTAGGGTTGAGGAAAAAGGAGAAGGAGATGATGACATTTTGCCAAATGCGGGTTGGCGGTCATAAACTCGGGTTATGCATGGTGCAACTACGATAGGTACACTATATTTTTTTGTGTTTAAGCACTGAAATCAAAAAAAAAACCGGCCAAGTGCGAGTCGGACTCGCGCACGAAGGGTTCCGTACTTTATGACGTGTGAAAAAAAAACTACTTACTAGATCTCGTTCAAACCAATTTTCGGTGGAAGTTTGCATGGTAATGTACTTACATCATCTATTTTTTTTAGTTTTATCATTCTCTTATTTTAGAAGTTACAGGGGGGGGGGGACACATTTTACCACTTTGGAAGTGTCTCTCGCGTAAACTATTCGGTTTAGAAAAAAATTATAACCCCAATATCATTTTTGAAGACCTATCCATAGATACCCTACACGTATGGGATTGATGAATTTTTTTTTTTAAATTTCAATTCTAACTATGGGGAACCCCCAAAATTTATTGTTTTTTTTCTATTTTTGTGTGAAAATCTTAATGCGGTTCACAGAATACATCTACTTAGCAAGTTTCAACAGTATAAATCTTATAGTTTCGGAAAAAAGTGACTGTGACATACGGACGGACAGACAGACAGACAGACATGACGAATCCATAAGGGTTCCGTTTTTAGCCATTTAGCTACGGAACCCTAAAAAGGTGTGTGCTGAAACTAAACCTATGTGTAAATTAAGCTAAGAATAGACTTCTAAGAAATCTCTCTCAAGTGACACAAGGGCTATTAAGTCAATGGGCCAATGTTTACTGCAAATTATGATCGTAAATTCATTAACTTTATGGTTTAGCGCATTCTCTATGCTCATGAAATACCTACGGTAGGTGACATTGTATGAGCACAATATAAGGAGACTGCAGAAGGTAAGCTTCAAACAAACGCGCTCCAGCAACGCACACACAGACTGCCTCTCACTGAGACGGAATTGTTCGCGCCAGAAACGCGACGGTCGCATTCGCTGTCCACTCATTCAAATAAAAGATACGCCGCACAAGTCGAGAGCGAATGTGTTGATTGGACCGCGTGACCTTCACTCAGCTCTAAGGACCGTCACAGTCCGAGCACAAAATAAGGAGACTGCAGAAATATTCATATATGTTTATGATTTAAGATTTTTTGATGTGTAACATCTTTCCGCTCACTTTCTTTATAGGCAATTTGTGGGAGTGATTTCGTGAAATGGGACGGAAGTATGTGTAACAGTGTAACAGAAAGTCGGGGAAGCGCGCAAGCTCGCGCCATTTTGTAAATTTAAAATCGATATTATGAACATGACATGACATTAGTGCTTGCGACCTCCACGACTATTTAAAATAAAAATATCAATAAAAAATATTTTCTTACCCCACAACATGGGAATATACTCATGGATGTTTGGGAATGACCCAAATATTTACGCCTTATAGAGCCATCTGTATTCAATTACCAGAACTAATCTTTGGTACAGACGCCTGCACATGATTGTCAAAATTGTCAAAATACTCCAATTAAGGGCTATAACCTTATGCCATAGATCTAAAGTTCAAAGTCAAGTCAAGTCAAGTCAAGTGTGTTATGGCAGCTAGAGATATGATAGCCAGTGCCTCAGTAGTTGAGGATCCCGGGTGAAGTGCGCTTATATTATTGGCCTTATCATCACTTTACATCAGGTGTGAGAGAGAGAGGGACTTGAAGGCGAAGTGCTTACCCGTAATATATAAAAAATATATCCTTTGGGCCTCCTTCTCCTTATAAACTATAACTAGATATATCAAAATTAACACTAACGTACTATAAAAAAATGGGCACGAAATTTTCGCTTCACGTATTAATATAACTGTATAAAAAAATTCACAGATTTCGCAGTCCCCGCAAGAATCAGAGCATTGAAAATGAATACAGCAATTTACGAAAAAAAAAACATTTTATTTAAAATAACACATTAAGTAAAAGTTATTAATTATATTTTATTTATTTTTTATTTTTTTATTTATTAACCGATTTTCAAAATTCCAACTTGAATGCACTTCTCGCCTGCATCCGCATCTCTTAACACTATTATAATGGGTCAATAACCAAAGAAGCTATATTACTTTTTATATACGGAAATACCCGTATTTCTACAATACCAAATCTAAAGGGACAACCTACAGGTCACAATTATTAACCGATATTCAAAATTTTTTTGCCATTTTGTAGCTAAACTAATACCCTAGGACCCTTTTTTATTTTTTTCTTAAGTCGGTTTTTTTTTAATATTTACAATTTAGTATACAAACACCCCCCAGAAAACCCGTTTTTTTACATTTTTCAAAATTCCTTAAAAAGTTTCCAGCAGATTTTTCAAATTCAAACGCTCACACGTGTCTCGATAAATTTCTCAACTCTTGGTACCTACTATTTTTAACTCGATTCTCCCAAATCCTCAGAGCTATGGCCAAAAATACGTCTCAGGCGATTTGCATCTGATAACCATTTTCAATGGTAAAAATCCATCGACCACACAACAATCTATAAAGTCAATAAACTCGCTCTATCTATAAGATTATTTGTCATATGTCAATCAACTAGGGCCATAGACAACGGACACCTCCCACAACCATAGCCATACAAATGGGTTATATCAATTAAACAATCCAACCACAGATAAACAACGAGAAACCACGAAAATATAGCTTTCATCAACACGTTTACGCAATAAAACTTGGACGAACACTCAACTCGCCAGATAAGAGAATGAGCGTATAAAAATAGGTTTTATTTTATTCCAAATAGTTTGTAGACACTTCTAAAGTTATTAGTAAGTATGTGTGGTCGGTGATAGGACAGCAACAAAATATTAATTACGATTAGAGAGGAGCTTATGGCGCAGTGGTTAACGCGCCCGGTCTGCGAGTGCTGAGGTTAAGCAACTTTCGCAAAGACCGGTCATCGGATGGGTGACCGAATATTTATCGTTTCGAGCTTTCTGTGCTTCGGCAGGCACGTAAAGCCGTTGGTCCCGGCTGCATTAGCAGTCGTTAACAACCACCGCACCGCACTGGAACCGCGTGGTGGTTTATAGGTTTATGGCCCGTTCTCCCTATCTATCCATAGAGAAGGCTCGTGCCCCAGTAGTGAAATAGAAATATAAATAAAAATAAAATTCTTTATTGTTTAAGTAACCACTCAACTGTCGCGGCCATCTTGGTCATTAAACGTCATCTGTCTCATTATAAAAGGCTTGCCATACTTTCAAACAGTAGGTACATAAAAAATGAGCTGATGATGACATTTACGTTTTTTTTTGGTGAATTAAGGTTGAGGAAAAAGGAGAAGGAGATGATGACATTTTGCCAAATGCGGGTTGGCGGTCATAAACTCGGGTTATGCATGGTGCAACTACGATAGGTACACTATATTTTTTTGTGTTTAAGCACTGAAATCAAAAAAAAAACCGGCCAAGTGCGAGTCGGACTCGCGCACGAAGGGTTCCGTACTTTATGACGTGTGAAAAAAAAACTACTTACTAGATCTCGTTCAAACCAATTTTCGGTGGAAGTTTGCATGGTAATGTACTTACATCATCTATTTATTTTAGTTTTATCATTCTCTTATTTTAGAAGTTACAGGGGGGGGGACACATTTTACCACTTTGGATGTGTCTCTCGCGTAAACTATTCGGTTTAGAAAAAAATTATAACCCCAATATCATTTTTGAAGACCTATCCATAGATACCCTACACGTATGGGTTTGATGATTTTTTTTTTTTAAATTTCAGTTCTAACTATGGGGAACCCCCAAAATTTATTGTTTTTTTCTATTTTTGTGTGAAAATCTTAATGCGGTTTACAGAATACATCTAGCAAGTTTCAGAATACACTTAGCAAGTTTCAACAGTATAAATCTTATAGTTTCGGAAAAAAGTGACTGTGACATACGGACGGACAGACAGACAGACAGACAGACAGACATGACGAATCCATAAGGGTTCCGTTTTTAGCCATTTGGCTACGGAACCCTAAAAAGGTGTGTGCTGAAACTAAACCTATGTGTAAATTAAGCTAAGAATAGACTTCTAAGAAATCTCTCTCAAGTGACACAAGGGCTATTAAGTCAACGGGCCAATGTTTACTGCAAATTATGATCGTAAATTCATTAACTTTATGGTTTAGCGCATTCTCTACGCTCATGAAATACCTACGGTAGGTGACATTGTATGAGCACAATATAAGGAGACTGCAGAAGGTAAGTAAGCTACATAAAACGCGCTCCAGCAACGCACACACAGACTACCTCTCACTGAGACGGAATTGTTCGCGCCAGAAACGCGACGGTCTCATTCGCTGTTCACTCATTCAAATAAAAGATACGCCGCACAAGTCGGGAGCGAATGTGTTGATTGGACCGCGTGACCTTCACTCAGCTCTAAGGACCGTCACAGTCCGAGCACAAAATAAGGAGACTGCAGAAATATTCATATATGTTTATGATTTAATTTTTTTTTTCTTTGCATAAAGATTTTTTGATGTGTAACATCTTTCCGCTCACTTTCTTTATAGGCAATTTGTGGGAGTGATTTCGTGAAATGGGACGGAAGTATGTGTAACAGTGTAACAGAAAGTCGGAGAAGCGCGCAAGCTCGCGCCATTTTGTAAATTTAAAATCGATATTATGAACATGACATATTATTATTATTATATGTGACATATTGTGTCATTTGACTATCAAAGGTCATTTTGGTCATGATCATATGTCAAATGTCTTCTGATGAGTATTTACTGCATTTATTTTATAGTTATAATATGATGTAATCCCTGACCCATTTTTTTTAGAATATAATGTTAAAATTGCTATTACTAAGGTGAGATGTTAAACAATATTTCTTTCCTGTATGATGATGAAGAATGATAATAGAAATGAGAAGTGAGAAATGATATACCCCCCAACCCCTCGAGTATCTGAGTAAAGATGAGGCGCTTTACTAAGTCCTCGGGCGGACTTCTTGAGAGAATTTGAAAAGCGACGTTGCACTGTTTTGTTTCATTTGCCAACAGGTATGCACACTCACAAACACTTAAGGGGGTGCCGCGCGGAATTTCGAAAATTTACGTGTTTTTAAGTCACTGGTGCTAGGCGCTTAGCTTGATCCTTTCAAAAGGCCATGGTTGTGTTGAAACAAATACCCAGAAACTGCATAATTAATACAAAAAACAATGATATCTAAAAACTTATTTCTTCAAAAACTTTGTAAATATGGCACAAATGAAACAATAATCCGACATCAAAATGTTTGTATTGATATTCCGCAGGCCAATGTTGTCTTATTTTTCAATAAAAAATGAATATGAAAATATTAAGACTTTTATAATTTTTTACCCAAACGCCTATGATTTTACGAAAGTAAACATTGCTCTAATTAAATCACCAGCCTACTCTGTACAGATATTAGTGTGCGTGCGTATTCGTAGTCGTGCGCCGTTGTCACACCACTGCCACGCGCCGCTCGCTCGCTATCATAAAGAAACTTGAAACTCGCAGTTTTGCGTCCGCGCTGCACCCCCTTAACAGTTAATAATCCACCATTTTTTCACATTAATATTCGACATAACACAAATTTCAGAAAATAAATAAAAAACCGCAAACAAGACTCTTCACTTTCCCGCCAAGAAGTCCCACAAAGACTTGTGATTCCGTGAGAGGGTCTATGTTTATGTGCGCGTTGCTCGAACCCGTTTGTACGAAGCTCGCCTTCTGCAGTCTCCTTATTTTGTGGTGTGAGTATACGTGGTTAACTGGTTTCGCTTGTAAATTTACTAGAAACATTAATGAACGGTGAAAAGTGCGTGAGATCTGTGTTTAGTCACCAGTGATCACGATTTAAAGTTACAGCCGGTTGCATAGACCTGTGTACTTCTATTAGTTCGGTTTAAAGAAGATTTATTTCTCATAAAAACTTTACGATTTGCTTAGAATGAGATACAAACAAAAAGTATTATAAAACACTACGAAATAAAAGCGAAAAGCAAAATTTTACTCACCACGTATCCCAGAGGGCGCTCGCTGCTTTTATGCCATAAATAGTTTCGTTTTCGTTAACGTGATAGAATGAAAAATGAAACTCGTTTCAAGGGTGCCTTACCCAGCTTAAGAGACATGTCTCATTTTAGGTATCCCATAAAAACTTAAAAACTTAAAATTGAATGAAACCCAAGTGTTGAAAATATCCACGAGCTAAATTCGAACCCGCACCCCATGACATGCCGGATCGGGTGCACTGCCAACTATGCTATCGTGAATCTGTCCAACCCGCTGAAATTAATCTACACTATATGCTTTTTTTAAAAGCTCTAATGCCCTCAAATCAATTTAAAACAGATTTATTAAAAAAAAAAGAGAAAATTTGGTTAGAACAATTATTTAAATTGATTCATTCAAGCAAACGTTTTTCTTTTTAATCCTTTGGATTTAAACTTCCAAGCTTGTATCATAACTTCCGTAGTACGAAGGAACTCGAGACACCTTTAATCGGTCACCCATCCGACGGCACGCAATTGCAAAGGCTGCTTAACATTAACGATCACTATCCGAACATAGAAGTCGCTCCATTCTCATTATGTTCTTATAAAATTATGATATAGTGTACAACTAACTAACCGCGCTTACAATGTTAGTTAAAATTTATGGTTTAATATGCGGCACCATGGAGCGAGCGCTGTCTTTATGCTTAATAAATTATTCGGTCATGCATTCCTTACAACAATCATAAATGTTAAGCTACCGTGGGTAAGGTGGGAATTGGGATGGGTGACCAAATTGTTTTCCTGATTGTCAGTGAATGAACATTTTTGTGGCCGAGTAACAAAACGTAGATTTTTTTAAATCAATAAGTAAGCTTTTTTTCATAAAACAATACTTAGCACGGCAAATGACTCCATGAGGAGCTCGATGGCCCGGTCTGCGAGTGCTGAGGTTAAGCAACTTACGCAAAGGCTGTTCATTGGCTGTTAACCGCCTCTGTGGTCTAGTGGTTAAGACCACCGGTTTAGACCCAGAGGTCTTGGGTTCGATTCCCAGCGGGGGGTACATATTTGTTTACTCGGTTTGGTTGGTGGTAGGACTCGTTTGTCCGCCTAGCTAGCTACCACCATGTTATCTAAATATGTCGCCATAACATCAATGTTTGTAACATTGTTGTGTTCCGGCAGCTAGAGATAAGATAGCCAGTGCCTCACTAGTTGAGGATCCCGGGTGAAGTGCGCTTCCACCAAATGGCCTTATCATCACTTAACATCAGGTGAGATCAAGGCACTGTGCTTACCCGTAAATATAAAAATAAAAAATTAAAAAAATTGGATGGGTGACCAAAAATGTATCATCTCGAGCTTCTCCGTGCTTCGAAAGGCACGTAAAGCCGTTGGACCCGGCTGCGTTAGCAGTCGTAAACAACCATCAATTTATAGCCCGTTCTCCCTATCCTTCCATCCCATCCCATCCATAGGGAAGGCTCGTGCCCCAGCAGTGGGGACATAAAAATGAGCTGATGATGATGAAGTAGAAATGGAGTCTGATGCGACGACAACGCAGCATCGGTCGCCCTGCCGGCCCACAAGGTGCCTCTTCACGCCTCGTTTCAAGGACGGATCATAGGAAGGAGGGAAAACGTTCTTTTATGACGAAGTAGAACAACCCTTATGTACACCTATGTAATTTAAAGAAGATATTGTATATATCTTTGTACGTAAAGAGTTGATTTATTCAATACAACACACCTATTCGATTATGCACAAACGGTATACGAGTAAAAAGTTTTTGAATTAAAACTTTGATATTGCTTGCAAGTACTATAAAGCCGGCGTGTTATCAAAAAGATATCAACAATTTTTTGAAAACGATACAAACATGTTATGTGCCTAGTGTGAGTTTAGTTTAAGGGGGTGCAGCGCGGACGCAAAACTGCGAGTTTCAAGTTTCTTTATGATAGCGAGCGAGCGGCGCGTGGCAGTGGTGTGACAACGGCGCACGACAAGAATACGCACGCACACTAATATCTGAACAGAGTAGGCTGGTTATTTAATTAGAGCAATGTTTACTTTCGTAAAATCATAGGCGTTTGGGTAAAAAATAATAAAAGTCTTAATATTTTCATATTCATGTTTTTTTATTGAAAAATAAGACAACAGTGACCTGCGGAATATCAATACAAACATTTTGATGTCGGATCATTGTTTCATTTGTGCTATATTTACAAAGTTTCTGAAGAAATAAGTTTTTAGATATCATTATTTTACGTATTGTTTATGCAGTTTCTGGGTATTTGTTTCAAATTCCAAGACAACCATGGCCTTGTGAAAGGATCAAGCTAACCTACACTAGTCCTTTTAATGTATATGACCTATTCAGCGCCTAGCACCAGTGACTTAAAAACACGTAAATTTTCAAATTCCGCGCTGCACCCCCTATCCGTATTCATTCGATTACGTTTACGGAAACGAAAATGTGTATGCCAAAATTTTAACTCTTCTCGTATGCCGCCAGGAGGCGCTGCTTCAATGCCATACTATAATGGCAATAAAACTCACATTAGGCACCCTGTTCCATAACTTAAGTACATACCTCCTAGTAGTCTAATGTTTTATGAGAATAGTTGATTAATTTAAAACAGTAAATTTTTACAAAACATTAAGAATACGGTTAGAAGGTCGAAAAAAAAATTTGTACATTACAATATTTATTCCGCACCATTAAAAAAAGGAAAAAAAAATGGTGTTCTAATCATGGCTTTGAATACCGTTAAAGAATTGGTATCGATACTTATGTCAAACGAGGATACCGGTAAAAAAATTCACAGATTTCGCAGTCCCCGCAAGAATCGGAGCACTGAAAATGAATACAACAATTTACAAAAAAAAACATTTTATTTTAAATAAAACTATTTCAACTTGAATGCACTTCTCGCCTGCATCCGCATCTTTTAACACCATTACCATGACGATCGGTCAATAATTAAAGAAGCTACATCACTTTTTATATACGGAAATACCCGTTTTTCTACAATACCAAATCTAAAGGGACCAAATCTAAAGGGACCACCTATAGGTCACAATTATTAACAGATTTTCAAATGTTTTTCGCCATTTTGTAGCTAAACTAGGACTAAGACTAGGACTAGGACTAGAACTAGGACCCTTTTTTTCATTTTTTCTTAAGTCGGTTTTTTTTTTAATATTTTACAATTTAGTATACAAACACCCCTTAAAAACCCGATTTATTTTACACTTATCAAATTTCCAAAAAAAGTTTCCAGCCTATTTTAAAAATTCAAACGCTCACACGTGTCTCGATAAATTCCTCAACTCTTGGTACTATTTCCATCTCGAGTCTCCCAAAATCCTCGGAGCTATGGTCAAAAATACGTCTCAGGCAATTTGCATCTGATAACCATTTTCAATGGTAAAAGTACCGGTATGCTTGGTATCGTCACCTGCTGGGTAGCATTTTTACCGATAAATTAACTAACCGCTCTACACGGGTTGGCCAAAGCGCAATATTTAAAAAAGTAGTGATACTTTTCTAGATAACCTTACCGGCTTTACCGGTACCAAATTACCTTAATAGAAATAACGTTACTTACCAGTACTTATAGTGGAAATTTGGTGACGGTGGAGTCAAACCCTGCCCCCCAATTCTGCTATTTATTTTGATCTGATCTGAAACGAATCTGAAACGCAATAGTTTCAACGTTTATTATTCTGCTAACTACGAAACTATAGAGTTAATTTCGTAGTTAGCAGAATACGAGTACGCTATAGTTTCGCTAGTGATTTAATTAGAGCAATGTTTACTTTCGTAAAATCATAGGTGTTTGGGTAAAAAATAATAAAAGTCTTAATATTTTCATATTCATGTTTTTTAATTGAAAAATAAGACAACAGTGACCTGCGGAATATAAATACAAACATTTTGATGTCGGATCATTGTTTCATTTGTGCTGTATTTACAAAGTTTCTTAAGAAATAAGTTTTTATATTCATTACTTTTACGTATTGTTAATGCAGGTTCTGGGTATTTGTTTCAAATTCCAAAACAACTATGCCCTTGTGAATGGATCAAGCTAACCTACAGTAGTCCTTTTAATGTATATGACCTATTCAGCGCCTAGCACCAGTGACTTAAAAACACGTAAATTTTCGAAATTCCGCCCTGCACCCCCTTAAGAGGAAATACTAAGGTCGACTGATTATATGAAAAGTAAAAAAAAACTTACTTAATTACTTTTTTCATTAAAAATTAAATCGGTCCAGTTTTGGAGGAGGAATCAAAGGACTACGAAATGTTGATTTTGTCTACTTTTCATATAATCAGTCGACCTTAGTGCTTCCTCTTAATATATAAATTGTACCGTGAAAGCTGTTTCATAGCTGTAGCATAAACTTGCCAATATTCACGGTCGATTCGTCTGTTTTCTTTGAATCTAGGCTAAGCTGGGATGTAGTTGAGTGGCTCGATAAAGCGGCGCGATATAACAGCCGCCTGAATTCAATGAATAAATGATATTGAAACGGAAAAATAGATTGCATTATACAAACTAAGAAGAGCTCGATGGCGCAGTGGTAAACTCTGTCTGCGATTACTAAAGTTAAGCAACGTTCGCAAAGGATTGTCGTTGGACGGGTGACCAAGAATATACCATCTTTTTTATATTAAAAGGAGGCAAACGAACAGGCGGGTCACCTGATGGAAAGTAATCGCCGCCGCCCATAGACATGCAAAACCAAAGTAATCGCATATGCGTTGCCGGCCTTGAGAAAGGAGTTGGATCTTGAGGAGGAAGTAGGAATTGGGAGGGGGGAGAGTGAGAGATGGGCCTCCGATTCACTCACCAGACGAAACACAACAGCAACGAGTGCCATTGTTTCGCGCCGATATTCTGCGAGAAAAAATCTGTCGATAACTGGTTCATGTCGAGCACCGGATCCGGTCGATCTATGGTACCACTACATCATCAGCTCATATTATGTCCCCACTGCACGAGCCTTTCCTATGCATGGAAAAGGATAACGGGCCATAAACCACCACACGGGCTCCTGCGGGTTGGTGGTTGTTAACGACTGCTAATGCAGCCGGGACCAACGTGCCTTCCGAAGCACGGAGGAGCTAGAAACGACAAATTGTTGGTCACCCATCCGATGACCGGCCTTTGCGAAAGTTGCTTAACCTCAGCACTCACAGACCGTGACCGTTAACCACTGCGCCATCGAGCTCCTCACCACTACCCTAATATACAGGTCGACTTATTTATCACCATCCAAATCTGAGATGACTCCCGTGTTTTGAACAACTTTTACTATTGGACCAACTTCCTAACTCGAAAAAAAAAATCAGCTGTTCCATACAAAACATCAATACCTATTCATTCGACCAAAATGTATGGAACAGCAGATTTTTTTTTCGAGTTAGTGAGTTGGTTCAATAGAAAGAGTTGTTCGTTTGTATCACGGGAGTCATCTCAGAAGGTTTGGATGGCGATAACAAAGTCGACCTGTATAATTGAGTTACCTGTCCATCGCCGCAGGGCGAGCCCTCGGCGGCGGGCCGGTACGCCACGCAGTAGCCGCTGGCCGAGTCGAAGCAGAACAGCTGTGCGCACACCCGCTCGTCCTTGAAGCATGCGCTATAGGAAGATAGTTTTTATTATTATTTATTACTAGCTGACCCGGCGGACTTCGTACCGCATTTTTTTAAATATAGCCTATGTTACTTAGCGCTAATGTAGCATTCTAATGGTGAAAGAATTTTTTTAATTGGTCAAGTAGTTTTTGAGTTTACTCGTTGCAAACATACATACATACAAAAATACAAAGTATTCCTCTTTATATGCCCGGCGTAATACCAACCGTATTACGCCGGGCGAGCCGGCCCATTTCGTGCTGCAACCACTCGGAAATCATCGTGAGCTTTCCGTGTTTCTGTGCATCATCAAGCAAGTCCCGGCTGCTTTAACCACCGCACCGCTCTGGGCCCGCATGGTGGTTTATAGCCCGTTCTCACGGTGCTGTTTACATTAGTAGAGAAGGCTCGTGCGCCAGCAGTGGAGACATGAAATGAGCTGATGATGATGATGATGATGACTAACAATAATTCATTTATATTCGTGTTGTTATATGTTCATCTGTAGGGTATTTATGATTATTTACATATAATTTTACGTAAATATTGTTGCGAACAAATTACAATTTGAAAAAAGACATGAAATGAAGTTTTTTCAAAACTTTTTCTTTTTTCAAATTGTATGTATGTAAACTAGTTGTCGCCGGCGACTTCGATCGCAAAGACTACACTATCCCACAGGAACCTGTTACCGGGATAAAAAGTATCCTATATCCTAGTCCGGGTCATGGTCTGTCTATGTGCAAAGTTTCATCCAAATCCGTTCGGGTTCGTGGGTAAGGCCCCTGGTGTGTGACGCCCCCGTGGTGGAGGCACCCGATTTTCAATTAACAGTTAATTAACAGTTAAGTTATAACAGCCGATTTTGTCGTAATAAAAGTCATTTGTACCAGATACAGTCAGCGACAAAATGTTTCTGAACTAAATAAGTAAATTAATTTCACTGTGAAATTTCATGTTTATGATTATTAATAGTTTGATGCGTTACATGCTCTAAGGTTACAGGTATACATTACGTCCTACATTACGTTTGCCAATACGCGATACGCGGTCTCCACTCGAGAACTCGTTTGTCGCTTATCGATTCTGCGAGAATGCGATACGATGGGTACATGGTACTAATAAATCTCTATCTTTATTTTACTCGGTATAGCTATAAAACTAATCAACATTGGTAAATTATATTGAATGGCTTAATTACTAACATACAAAACAAATATAATTGGAAATCTTCCGTAGGACAGCCCAGCGCCCGTCACAACATTGGGGTCGGTTGCCATGGTTACCGTATCTCGGGTTTCTTCCTGACTGATCGGCAAATACGGATCCCCTATTAGTTGGTAGGGTCACCTTAAATTGTGTTCTAAAATAGGTACTTTTTACAGTTTTGTAAAACTGACTTCTTGCGACATTATTGTGATTTTTACTTTATAAAACGCTTTATTAGATGATTGGCAAAGTGCTTGATAAGGTCCAGGGTTCATTTCTCTGACCGAACAATGTTTGTTATGGATTTTTCGTCTCATCTGATGTTGAGTGATGATAAGGCCGAAGGTGGAAGTGTACTTCACCCGGGATCCTCAACTAGTGAGGCACTGGCTATCTTATCTCTAGCTGCCGGAACACAACAATGCTACTAACATTGATGTTATGGTCACATATTTAGATAAAATAGTGGTAGCATGCCAGGAGGACTTAACTTAAATAAATAATAAATAATAAAATCATTTATTTCGGACAGTGTCCATATAGTGTTAGTAACAATAATCTTATAAGCTATGTTAGTACAAAAATTGATTAAAAGTAATCTTGCTATCTTTGACGAGCTGGACGCGAGTCCAGTGCTGCGTTATAGCACTGTCCAGTTTCTGTTCCAGTTTCACCGCGACGGTCTTCAGCCCTGCCACCAATTAAATCGAGTTCAAACATGTAGTACTTGTGTTCTAGACCATAGGGGCGGTTAAAACTCAGTGGCTTTTGGCAACAGAACATCGCCACCTTTGTGAACTACAAAACTCTTTAGAGCCGCAACGTCATGAGCCCAAGTGGCCATAATGCTAGCTGACCTCCGTGGAGAAATGGCCCAAGATGAAGAAAAAACAATAATAATAATAAACTATATTTGCACACGAAAAAGACAAAGATACAGACAAATTGGCGAAGAGATATAAGTACAACATAGGCGGCCTTATTGCTAACAAGCAATCTCTTCCAGGCAACCTTGGGTGGGGGGAAAAAAATAAAGAAATAAAATGGGTGCAAATAAAAAGAAACCAAATAATAAAAATAATAACAGAAGAGAAGTAAATATAATAAACAGAGTTTATAATAATAAATAATGATAAATCGTTTATTTGCACAAAACATGGTATACAATGGTAACATTAAACAATAAAAGGTGCTCATGTTTCGCTAATAAAGTAGCATGCAAATCGTTTACAATGTCAATGATATTAATTACGTTACATGGAATCAAGATTGCAATAATAAATAAATGTCTAGAATTAAAATTTCAATAAAATAAATGCCAGTAAGATGATACGATAAGTGTTAAGGAATTTATTGACAACTAGCTGGTAGTTGTCAATAAATTCCTTAACACTATAAAATTGTTTGTTATTAAGCCATTCAGTTAATCTTTTTTTAAATAAGAAGCTATTTAGCACTTTCAATTCATTTGGTATCTTGTTTAATTGAACGACTCCAACGTGCAAGCGCTTCTGATGCGCTCAGACAAGGAATTACATAACCGGACAGCAAGCACAGAAACAAAGTAGGAAATGTAATCAGTAGAATGAAGAGGAGTCACAAGAGCTAGGTTATATGCAGAACGCAAGGTATGGCTTGAGGAAGTGGAACAAATGGAAGCGGGAGTGAAACAAATGTTATCATTATAATGACTTGTCCTGACTGACTGATTCATCATCGCCGAGCCTAAACTGCTGAAGCTAATTAGATGAAATTTGGACTGTAAGTTAATTGAGTGACGTAACCAGCCATTAAGAAAGGATTTTACGAAAAACACACCCTAAGGGGGTAAATAGGGGGTGAAAGTTTGTATGAAAGTCCGTCAGTTTTGAAGTAAACTACATGAAAATTTGTATTTGGGTACTTGTAGAGAAATAAAGAACGGCATATCTCAGGAATTTTGTTTATTTTCCTTTAAAGGAGTAAAAAGGGGAAAAAGGTTTTTTTGGGGGATTTTTAAAGTAATAACTATAAATATTTTGATCGATCTATAGATTTTTCAACAAAAAAAGAAAGCATTTTTCGAAAAACCTCCCCTAGAGAGGTGATAGAAATAGGGGTGGAAAGTTTGTATGGAAATCTGACATTTTTAATGTTTAATCCATGGACTGACTAACTTAAACGTACCTATATAAGTTTTGCTTATTACAAACAATCACACGTCGTGTAGCCTACGAGAGCGAAGCCGCGAGCAAAAGCTAGTTATTCATATTTTATCAAAAATAGCATAAAGTGTTGGCACCTAAGTTCGACACTTTAAGCCCGCGTGTTCGGGACAGTTTTTCTTTGCCAAAAAATAACATACATTTTCAGATATTGTTTTCTGAAGTTTACGCGAACACTACACATTGAAATGAAACAACTTTTACGGATCTACTCGCGTTTATTTTACACACTAGCTGTGCCCTGCGGTTTCACCCGCGTTAATTAGCGACTGTTCCACTCCTATTAGTCATAGCGTGATGTAATATAGCCTATAGCCTTCCTCAATAAATGGACTATTCAACACAAAAATAATTTTTCAATTCGAACCAGTAGTTCCTGAGATTAGCGCGTTCAAACAAACAAACAAACAAACAAACAAACTCTTCAGCTTTATAATATTATAGTATAATAGTATATAGTATAGATTAGTTTTAATTTAATGTTTATCCTGACGTTTCGTACACACCCAAATCAAAATTGAAATCAATCTCCATGTGACCACGAACCCTGCAAAGGGTTTTCAGTGAAAAATAACAGGATCATAGCTAGGAAGCAGGTTGCCTTATTCAATTGTTATAGTTCCTGCCTGAAACTAGTGATACGACCCTACATGACATAACATATTTAACCATAACAGGCCTTAGTGCTAAATTTTGTGTTAACAATAAGGCATGATTCAAGTTTATGATTTTTTTTGTATCCCAAGAAAATATTAACGGATGGTTAACCTAATCGTGAACAAACCAATGTCTTCCGATACCGAATAAATAACAACTCAACTCGAATCTAATTAGAAATTATGTATGTATTCAATGAATTAATATTAAATATATTTTATTTTAGACTTATTAAAAAAAAGGTTAATAAATACTTTACTACTGCCAAGCGCGTACTCGTCGAAGAAAAAAAGAAGAATAAAGCTGCATAAGCTAGATCTTTTTGCCTTCTCAAAATTATAATAGTCCATATTGATTTTTTTTGTAATTTTTAAAAATTGTATTTTAACTTTTTACATTATATTCTGTTCAAATTGTTCAAGCGACGATATAATAAAAATACCATTCAAAAAGTAGGGATCTAATTGGTATAAGGATAAGTAAACAATGTGATATTCTAAATTTATATAGTGATGTTGCTTCCATGTCCAAATTAAAATAAAATAAAAAATGGCCGATCAAAATTAAAAACAACACGTCATTAAAAAATCTCAAGGTTTTTTTTTACATTTCAGACCCTGGGTACCTTCGTGTTAGTAAATAAATACAAAATGGTAGGTAAAATCCACATAGAACCTACCTTTTCATTCAACTGACGACGATGCGTAATTAGGTACTTATGTGGAATCAAAGAGAATGAGGATTTTGTCATACGACCTCTATTGTCATGGTTCACTTATTTTCCAATGCGATCTCTTTGAAAGGCGACTCTATGGTACGTTATAAATAGGCCGCGAATAGAACAGGTTGTAATCAAATAAATTGAGGATTCTTGACTTTATGGCAGGAAAAAGAATAGCAGTCAGTTGTAATCCCACCTACCTACTATTATAAATGTGATTTGTTTGATAAGCTTTCACGCAGAAACTATTCAACCGATAATCATGAAACTTTGTACACTTATTTTTAAAGGTATTGGGAAGGATATAGAATACTTTTTATGAAAAAATATGAGTTTATTTTATGTTTCATTGTTTGATAAGCTTTCACGCGTAAATATTTAACGATTTGTTTGTTTTGTTGTCATAGAAACTGTCAAAGCGGTACGAAATCCACCGGGTCAGCTATTATTTATATAGGGAATCAAAAAATGTAAGTTTTTAAAATCTTTAAATACATACAAATAAGTCAATTGACAACTTTTTAAAACAATGAACCATTTTGGATTTGATCTAAACACAACTTTTAGTAACCCAAAAATTAATAAACACTCACTTTGATTACACAAATCAAAGACTCCTTAGCAGTGACTGTGACGTCATAGTTCGTTATTCTCACGAAACTGTCAATAGTCAACAAGCGCCATCTAGTAATACGTTGAAGAACTAAATTGCCATTAAAAACAAATTGAGTCTGAACACTACAGACATTCTTCGAAATGCAGTCTCGTATAGGAGCTTTACAACAAAGCCTGACCACAAAATAAGGAGTCTACAGAAGGTAAGCTCGAGCAACGCACACATAGACCCTTTTTTTGATGTGTAACATCTTTCCGAAGGAAAAAAGAGAAAAAAATATACTTCATTGTTAATTCAGTATTTTTTTTCTATTTTAATATTGATTTCAAAAGGTGAGATGTCAAATGCTACACACATCCTAAGCGAATACTGTAAGGCTCGTTAATTTTTTTATTTTTTTTTTATTCATAGCTTGGCAAATGACTCCACTCCACCTGATGTTAAGAGAAAACGGAGTCTAGACGCGAAGACAACTGGTGCAGCGTGAGTTTTAACGCAGCATCAGTAACCTTCACCTTGCCGGCCCACAAAGTGCCTTCACGCCTCGTTTGAAGGACCCCACGTCATAGGAACGAGGGAAAACGTGTGCTGGTAGACTTTTCCATCATTTGGAAGTGCGACAAAGATACGAGTCACCTTTCTTTGTGCGCGATGGATTGTTCGAGATAGTACCCCTTGCTGGGACACGGGTCTCGGAACCAGGGCTTGAAATACCGGTATTTTCAGATACCGGTAATACAGACCTTGATATAGTACCGGTACTTTAGTTGGTACCGGTATTAATACACCGGTATTTTACAGATACCGGTTCCAATTAGCTTGACACAGTCGGTACTGGTTAAAGGTCAAATACCGGTATTCATTATGGTACCGATACCGAGGTTTGTAATGAAAAATACCAGTATTTACCGGTATTTTTGGAACCGGTATCAAGCCTTGCTCGGAACCGCTCGGGACAGTCCGAGCGCAGCTGTTGCGCGATTCCGCGTCCGTGAGAGGTTGCCTGTGTGTGCGTTGCTCTTCCTTTCTGCAGTCACCTTATTTTGTGGCCTGACCTTCCGTGCTAAGCTGCAATAGAATTTATTAGCTGGCTAAATAATTGCTTTAATATGCATTTGGCCACACGGCGGAACCATTTAGACGTCTGGGCTTGTGCGGTATGCCTAGGTACAGATGCCAGCACATCAGCCTATCCAAAACGAACTTTTCGATATTGTGTCGGGTCTGGGGAGATGTGGTACCGTTGTTGTTTCCGATTTCCTTACAACGAGTGCTTTAGCTACTTCCCTTGGGATCAGAACAATGCATGTGATGTTGTTGTCTAACAACAAAGAAATAAAGTAAATATCCCATCGCGCACAAAGAAATTTGGTGACTCGTTTCTTTGTCGCACTTCCAAAAGATGGAATAGTCTACCAGCACACATTTTCCCTCCTTCCTATGATATGGGGTCCTTCAAAAGAGGCGTGAAGAAGCACCTTATGGACCGGCAGAGTGAGGTTAACTGATGCTACGTTTGTTTTCACGCCGCACCAGTTATCTTCGCGTCTGGACTCCATTTCCACTTAGCATCAGGTGGGATGGAGTCATTTGCCGAGCTATCTATAAAAAAAAGAAATAAAAAAAAAGAAAGAAAATACTTTTATTGGCACACACTGGTACAACATGATAACACCAATCAGCGGTAGACCTCCTTACTGACTACTTCATCACGATTACCAGCTCACTTTATATCCCCACCATTGGTGGTTGTTAACGACTGCTAATGCAGCCACAGCTTTACGTGCCTTCTGAAGCACGGAGGAGCGAAAGATGATAAATATTTGGTCACCCATCCGATGACTGGCCTTTGCTAAAGTTGCTTAACCTCAGCAATCTTACTTACTTAAGTACTATAAATAGTTGATTAAAAAATAAATACGCTGTATACATAAGTAAAGTGAGTAGATTGTTTTTAGATACTGCTTGGCTGAGGCTACAGAACCATTTAAAATTATTCGAAACATAGGGATGGTACCAAAAATTATGAAAAAAACGACGGGTTGCACTCTGGGAGTGCCGGCAGAAGTGAAAACTTGAATATTAACGTTGTGCATTTTTGATATTTTGGAATGGTTAGGGAATAATTTTGCACGAATTGCTTTAATTATCAGTATAAAAGTACTCTAATTTATGTGGTAGAATACAATATTTATTTATTGGGCTATCGTACACAAACATGACAATTTATATTACATTAAAAAGTTATATTAAGTTATATTAAAAATTTATATTACGCCGCGCCAGCTGTCTACTCTCCATCCGTCTTACGAATTTTCGATCAGGTCACGTGTCCTGACGCGAGTTTAACATTTTTTACCCATTCCTCTACTCTCCATCCGTCTTACGAATTTTCGATCAGGACACGTGACCTGACGCGAGTTTAACATTTTTTACCCATTCCTCTACTCTCCATCCGTCTTACGAATTGTCGATCAGGACACGTGACCTGACGCGAGTTTAACATTTTTTACCCATTCCAAAAAAAGTGCACAACGCCGCTAAAGAAGTTTTCACTTCAAAAACTGGTATATACCCTATCGGCTATATTAGAGGTTGTACAGGTATTACGAGAAACCCGTATATACAGGTTGGAATTTTGTAATACCACCAGAAGGGAAAGTACTCTTACTGCTGTATTAGATAGAAAATTTTACTCTAAAGAAAACATTCCTTTATTTATAGAAACTGCGTTCTAAGATTTTCGAAAATTCGCTTGCCACACCCGGGAATCGAACCGACTAAAATCTGTTAAAATTACACCCTGTACTTTTATTGCATCGATCGTTAGGGTCAATTATAAGGATGAAATCTCTCTAACAAACTTGATAAATTAAATTAAAGGAAACCATGAAATGTTAAATTATTTTAATTATTTACAAAAAAGTTGTAAACTAAGTAATTAGTTACTCGAAATGGGCTCCATGTTCTTGGATACACAAATTAATTCTTCTAACGAATTTATTTCTAGTAACCTTTAATAACGCGTTGTGGTGAATATTATAAATCGTATTCTGAACTTCAACTCTCAACTCGTTTACATTCGCATAAGATTTAATGATGATGAATGATTTTTTTTTGTGGGGATATATAAAAAATCAAATTTAAATTTCATCCTTATAATTGACACTAACGATTGATGCAATAAAAGTACAGGGTGTAATTTTCACAGATTTTAGTCAGTTCGATTTTCGGGTGTGGCAAGCGAATATTCAAAAATTTTTTAAAAGAATTTTCTTTCTTTTCAAAAATAAAGGAATGTTTTCTTTGAGTGAAATTTTCTTTCTACAGCAGTAAGAGTACTTTCCCTTCTGGTGGCATTACAAAATTCCACCCTGTATAATTGTTTACTTATTATGAGAACTGTTGTAACCAATTCCAAAATTACAATTTTAAGCCCCTTAAGCCCAGCAATGGAATGGCTAAAGGCTAAATAAAGATAATGAGGAAAATGATACGCTTTACCAATTTATTTCTTAAATTCTTTTATTTTAAAAAGAAAATTTTAAATCCCCAAAGCTAATACATAACTTAACCAAACAATTTGAGAACCGTCTACAGACGAACATCTACATAAACCGGCTTTTGGTATGATCTGGTGCAGTGCTTCTCAAACTTGCAATCATTATTCATAACATTTTGAAATAAAATACATTATTAAGGATTCACTAGTGTTTAATTTCATAAGCTCCTTGTAACCACGGGCTAAAACGGTTAAAAAATAGGTAAAAAAAAGTTCGAAACATTTAATAAAAATTAAAATGAAACAACTTTTATGGATCTACTCACGTTTATTTTACACATTTCTGTGTAAGACTATATAAAGTTTTTAGTATTTTAAACTTTAACACTTTAAAGTAATGTGTAAAATAAACGCGAATACCTAGATCCGTAAAAGTTGATTCATTTCATGCATTCACGTAAACTTTAGAAAACAATCATTCATAAAAAATTGCATTTATAAGTTATTGTATAGTTATTACTGTCCCGCTGTTAGGCAATGGCTTATTTAAAATGTGAGCTCATACCGCCTTCCCGTGTTAAAAATAGGAATTTATGCTAGACATTATCAAATTAGTTTACTTAAGTACCTTTATTCTTGAACTAACTATACCTACTGACAAAAGATGGAGAAAGCTCCTGAGTTTATTGCCAGCTCTTCTCGGTCGTAGGCTCTCCCAAAATATGAACTGATGTAAAATTCAGTAGGTTAGTTTCAACAAAATTTTGGTTAAAAAAATATATACCTAATTTTTGACGTCAATAAGTTCCTGTAAAGGCTTATATTAAATAAAATATGACCTTTGACTTTGTTACACAAGTTGCGTGGATATCCGAAACTATAACATGAAATAGCACATTCAAAAGTAACATCGTTAAAAGAGAATCATCGCCATCATCATCATCTCAACTTCCCCCAAGAGAATATTAATTCCTGATTTAAATTATTTTGCACTTGCACCAACAAAAGTTTGAGGTGCGCTGTCTCACTATTATTATAACTCCCGCAGACTAGATGTATGCAAAATTTCGGTTTGACCAGCCAAGGGTTTTAGCTCGATTGCGGCACTTCAGACAAACAGACCGCACCGCGTTTTATTATAATAGTGTTTATTGTCTGAACCTAATAGTAAAAAGATGAAGAAATATCTATTTTTTGCTTTAGTTGCTGGCTTCGTGTGGTTGGCACATTTATCCAAAGTTATTTTTCATAAAATTTATACATATACAACGTGTAACATAAAGGTGTGGTCAAAATGAAAAGATCCAAAGTGTATCCGATTTAGAACTCGTATGTGTTGTTATTAAGACATAATGATGGGCTCTTTCCATTCTAGCTTAACTTACGCACCGCACAACAGGTAAACAAGCGTAGTACTCGCCGCACAAGTTTTCTCATACTACCCAAAATCCGGACCAATTATGGAAAAAACAATATTACTTTTGAAGGCGCTCAACTCTTTAATAAAATACCATCTAATACAAAAAATGTGAGCTCGTTTGGCGCATTTAAATCAAAGCTTAAGCAATATGTGATTGCAAATTTGTAACGATAGTATTTTATGAACATAATATTGCGATTCACGAAATTAATTTAACAGACAAAGCGATTTTACTGTGCTGAATGAGTGCCTACTTTACCTATCTTTAATTTTCGCTCGAACGATTATGTAAACTATTTTTTAAATGTTTTGTTGTTCTTATGTAAGTGACTATTATGTCTTGAATGAGAATAAATGATCTTTAACAATATTTATATTTGTGAAATGATGCGCGTCAGGCGCGCATGAGCTAGCAGCAGTGATCATAAATGTTAGTACACAAAGGTTACTAAACCACTAGGGCTGTGACTTATTTATTTTGATGTGACGTCACAATAGAAATATTAAATAAAAAAAATTGCAATAACACATTAAAGTTAATAATCATGACTTAGTAACTCTGCATACAAGACCTAGATCGGATAGACTTTGGATCTTTTCATTTTGACCACACCTTTCTGTTACACGTTGTATAAAAAAAACAACATTTCTTCCTGTATGATGATGGTGAATGATAAGAGAAGTGAGAAATGTTATACCCCCAACCCCTTGTGTATCTCAGTAAAGATGTGGGGCTCTAACCTAAGACCTCACGCGGACTACTTTAGAGTATTTGAGGAGGAGATCTTCTATGAGATCGAGTTTAAGTTTTGTTTTTAATGGCTTAGTGCAATCAACATTAGCCTTTGCCAGAGTTTCGAAAACATTTTTATTTATTTTCTCTCATATATAAATTTACATTTTTAGATATTTGGGTTTGGTTGGTGTGTTTTGGTGTTTGTCCGCCTGGCTAGCTACCACCATCTTATCTAAATATGTCGCCATAACATCAATGTTTGTAGCATTGTTGTGTTCCGGCAGCTAGAGATAAGATAGCCAGTACCTCACTAGTTGAGGATCCCGGGTGAAGTGCGCTTCCACCAAATGGCCTTATCATCACTTAACATCAGGTGAGATTAAGGCACTGCGCTTACCCGTAAATATTTAAAAAAATATTTATATATATATACATATATTAATTTAATTTATTTATTTATTTTTATTATTATTAATTATCAGGCCGATAGTTAAAACAACTGATAAGTGCCTGTATTCTGCTACACATCAACTTGTTATTATGTTTTTATTTTTATATATCTAATTACTGTGTAGAAAAAAATATTTTTGTGCTAGAGTCTTTTATTTAGGCATTCCATACAAGTTTCAGAGTTTAGAAAAGGGTCTGAAAACAAGTCCAACCAACAACAAAGCCAAGCAGAAGCATATTGCCTTGCCGGTAATTGAACCAGAGAGCTCTTTGTCTGGGACCGATATAATGTGCCCGAAACGTCAGCGACCCCCATGTTTGGTGTTACTTACGCGATCTTATCATACGATCGTACTATTATTAAGTTGGCTTAAGCTAAGCGAAGACCTACTTAACTATGTTTTTAAGCTATTTCATTTATTTGTATTACATATTATTATTTAAAAGAACAATGAACTTAAAACTAAAATCCTTAAAAAATATAATAAAAAAACTAAAATAAATTATTAAAAGGAGTCCCTTTAGGCAAGGTTCCGAAGATACTGGCAGCGTTCCCCCTTTGAATAGCTAGACTAATTCTTTGTCCGAGGTAGCTGCCAGCTCGTCGGTCTCCTGTGATGTCGATTAACCTTTTTGCTATTTCCTTAAAAAGCTTTATAGCGCTAGGACCCCACAGACCAAGCTATCGTTATGAGTTGTATAATATTTGTGCCAAATAAAATTTTATTCATTCATCAATTCATAAATTAAAATCATAAGAATTTCAAAGGATCTATAAAATCATCCACATATCCATAGACACTCAATAACAGCTCCAACAACATTACACATGCTATTAAACTTAATAACCCTATTTCATATTCCGCATATGCACTAACGCAACTGAAGGCAACCCTATTTCCGCATCTGTGATTTATCGGGCATCGAACTCTAAACCGCCCGGTTGAACCCTACTCTCAGTACGGCACACTCAGGTGGAAGTCATAAATAAATCCCTAACAACCAAAATCAATATCAAGACGGGAGGGGAGTTAGGACGAACTGGTGTGTTCCACTTAGCGCTGTCCAGTTTGTCCCTCCTGGTTAAAAAAAAATCTAAACATTTAAAATAACTGATGAAATGATGGTAAAATCCTTCCTTCTGCTGCGGCTTCGAGGTTCCGCCAGTTCCGCCAGTTACAACAAATCGCTGCGATCTCTTTCTCGACCGACCACCTCCAGATTGTGCGGGATTGGCTTGTTCTTCTGCGTGCCACTCTAAACCTTGCTTGGATAGATGACTATCTGGCCTTCGCATGGCTAATTAAAAACAAAATATATGATGAAAAAAACACCTAATAACTCATATTAAAAGGAAACATCTCAACATAACACAAATGAAAATATGATGTAGCTGTAAATTAATAAAATATGTTTTTTCATGTTTATGTGAGCTCATTAATGGACCCAGAAATGCTGGCAATATTAGCTCATTGGGTTGCCAAGCTAACACGTTGGCAGAGGTAGCTGCCAGCCTCAATAAAACAAACAAGTTGTATTCTTTATAGTTGAGTAAATAAATGGAAATACGTACATAATAAATGGAGTACTACAAATGGAATAATTACTTATCATGTTTTTTGTTAATTTAATCGTGGTACGAGCTAACATCTGAAGTTGTAAGCATTATTTTACAATATCACAATGACATAACAAAAGGAGGAGCTCGATGGCGCAGTGGTTAACGTGCCCGGTCAGCGAGATAAGCAACTTTCGCAAAAGTATCATATCGAGCTCCTCCGTACTTCGGAAGGCACGTAAAGCCGTTGGTCCCGGCTGCATTGGCAGTCGTTAACAACCACCAATCCGCACTGGGCCCGCGTGGTGGTCAGCCCGTTCATAAGGAAGGCTCGTGCCCCAGCACATAAAAATGAGCTGATGACGATGATGATAACTTTTTTTGTTAGAACCTAAGCCCCAACTGCTATGCGGAATAAATATTTTGAATTTGATTTAACCGAACGGACCCAAGTGGAATATGCCTTCCGTTACCAAAGCGAAGCCCGTGTCATTTACCTATCTTCATTAGACCTACTTAGCCCTTAAGTACCGGAGCCTATATATCATACACTTTGTTTATTTACTGTCACTTATTATCTTAAACGTATATTTTTATTAAGGCGAAGGGAAAGGCACACTAGCGTAAAATATGTATTTCTCTAAATAATAAATAAATAAATCCAAAGATGTATACTTTTTAATATATTAAATGAATATACAGGTCGACTTTTTTATCACCATCCAAACCTTCTGAAGTGACTTCCGTGATACAAACGAACAACTCTTTCTATTGGACCAACTCTCTAACTTAAAAAAAAAATCAGCTGTTCCATACATTTTGGTCGAATGAATATTGATGTTTTGTATGGAACAGCTGATTTTTAATTTTTTCCTATCTTATACATATACTTATATAAGACAAGAATCGGATATACAGTGTATATCTGATTCTTATCCAACTTTTAGGGCGTGCATTTATTGTAACATATTGTATAAGCAACTTATGTTTTTAAATAACTGAATGGTTAATATTGAAACGATATTGTAACTGCAAATTTTTGTAAATGCGTAAATTTAGGGTTGTAACACATCATTATTATACGCAGCGAAAATATTAAGAAAACATAAGAAACTCTAAACATCTCAATGTGAATATTAGTTACAGCTGCTGTTACTAGATGGCGCTCCTTAACCGCGCTCCTAAATGGCGCTATCGTTTCGTCTTCTCAAATGTATTTATTAGCCTGGTCATGTTCGTAAAATCAATTCACTAGGTTGGGAAATCAATACTGTACCTTTTAAGGCGGTGGAAGTCCTGGTGCTGTACAACCGTTCAGGCGTAAGCTGAGTTCGGGGTCTCACCTGTAGTCCGCCCCTAATAGGTTCCAGTTCCCACTTTAGTCCCACACTTACCTAGAGTACCGCTCGCTTTGTGGCTGAATAAACAGTCTTCTTTACACCCGTTGCCGTCTCATTTTCGTCACACGAACCCTACCTTACTACAACTGGCGCCCAACGTGGGGCCACCTGGAAGAGCTGCACCTACACCTGGAAGACCTGGACGTTAATCTTCGAGTTCGTGAGGTTGATTAAACGGTTCCACACGTTCCCAGCAAAGTGGCGGCCCACTCCAGCGTGCATCCCACACTACCGACTCCGAAGTTCGTCGTGACGAAGTTTGGCCGCACAACGACGGTTATTAAGAAGACGTCAAAAGCAAGCATGGCAACTTTATCTAACGAGCAGTTCAAAGAACTTTTGGCTTCAATTGGCACGGGTAAACGCAGTTCCTTGGCCTTCTGTCAAGCTTCTTATGACGGCAGCAAGGATCCAGAGGCGATAGAAGCATTTTTGGCAGCAGTCAAGACGTTCAAAGAAGTTGAACACATAACAGACAGTGAAGCACTCGCGGGCCTTCCCCTACTGTTACGAGATGAAGAACCCATCAGAAAACGAGGGAGGCCAAAGAAGAAGTAACCATCTTCCTCGTCGGGACTACGTCGGAACCTGAAGGGGGAGACTGTAACACATCATTATTATACGCAGCGAAAATATTAAGAAAACATAAGAAACTCTAAACATCTCAATGTGAATATTAGTTACAGCTGCTGTTACTAGATGGCGCTCCTTAACCGCGCTCCTAAATGGCACTATCGTTTCGTCTTCTCAAATGTATTTATTAGCCTGGTCATGTTCGTAAAATCAATTCACTAGGTTGGGAAATCAATACTGTACCTTTTAAGGCGGTGGAAGTCCTGGTGCTGTACAACCGTTCAGGCGTAAGCTGAGTTCGGGGTCTCACCTGTAGTGCGCCCCTAATAGGTTCCAGTTCCCACTTTAGTCCCACACTTACCTAGAGTACCGCTCGCTTTGTGGCTGAATAAACAGTCTTCTTTACACCCGTTGCCGTCTCATTTTCGTCACACGAACCCTACCTTACTACAGGGTTGCTTATTTTCAGAGTCCGAAACTATCTATATATTAATACGTGAAGCAAAAACTTTGTACCCCTTTTTACGAAAATTGCGCGGACGGAGGAGTATGAAATTTCGCACACATACAGCCGGTTGCACCAAAATTTTCATTTTACGAATTCGTAAAAAGTAACGTAAAAAGTAAACGTATAATGTAAAACGTTGTTGTACCACGCTTTGCGATACGTTTTACGGTTACATTATACGGTTACTTTTTACGTAGCTCAAACCTTGCTCATAACGTAAAAGTATAAGATTTTGACAGTTCGTTCGTGTTTGCAATTCGTGTTGGAGGTTAGAAAACGCTCTATTTATTTAAAGAAACGTGCTCTGAGAGAATAAATCACGATAATATCTTCCATAAGTTCTGACAGTGATAGTGAAATTATTCAATATATCACTCGCCGTCGTCGTCGGAGAACAAATATTAGAGTAGACCAAATGCTCATTGAAGGTAGCGATTTTTGTGCCGCTATCGAATCAGCAAGACCACGGCACAATACATTTGCAGATGTATTGAACATGAAGTTCCATCTAATACTCCAAGATCAGTTTCAAATCTACAACTTAACTTTAATACCTACGGGGAGCTGGGTACTTCACAACGAAACGAAACACCATCATTACACCATCGCTAATGTATATGAAAACCCGAAATATACAAATAAACAATAACGACCTATCCCCAAAAAGCCCAATAAAGTACCTAACGTTATTGTAAGTAGATAGATATTTACTTTTCTTGCAGAATGTCATCTTCCAAAATAATAATCATCATCATCATCATCAGCTCATTTTATGTCCCCACTGCTGGGGCACGAGCCTTCCCCATGGATAAATAGGGAGAACGGGCCATAAACCACCACGCGGGCCCAGTGCGGATTGGTGGAAAAAATAATATTTTCCATTATTAAATGCACTTTCATTACTATTTCAAAACTACAAACAATAATAAACAAACCATCAACGTCACGTTACTGACACTTATGACGTTAATTATGATGGCTTACTACATGTAAAATAAAAACTACCATGGTAGTAAAAAACTACTGAGGTAAAATGGTAAGATTAACGCTTCATTTGTGTAGCAAGTAATTTTACTGATACTTTTACTCGTATTTTGTTGGTGCAACGTACATTTACGAATTCGTGAAAGTAACGGAATAGTTTATGTAAAACGTAAAACTGAATTTGTAAATGTATATCAATTTTGGTGCAACCGGCGGTTATAGTTTATATAGAGAAGGCGAATGCAATTTTTTTTTAAATTATGCATAACAATACATTAAATCAATAAAACAAACATTACTCACACTACCATGTATTTGAAACACACGCATATAGTATACTCTTTTAAATGGTAGAGGAGCGGCCGAAATCTGTCAATGCCAATCCAAACTCACATTCTGTCTTTTTAATTTTTAGGATAGGATACAATCCGACAATACAATACGACCACTGGGCGACCACTAGATCAGATAATTGCACGACTTGATAATTATCGGATAGTATTATATTAGTAATATCCATGGGGGCTGAGGCAAGGCAGCTTATTAAAAAGTTAAGTGCTCGCCTTATTGAGGCCTCCGGTGACAAGAAGGCTGGCAGCTACCTCTGCCAGCGTATTAGTTTGGCAATCTAAAGGGGCAATGTTGCCAGCATTTTTGGGACCGTTCCCATGAGCCCACAGTTGGAGGACATCTTTTACTTATAGGTCTTTAGTTTTTAATTTGCTATTTCATTTTCTCGGTTTTTTTTTTCAAGTTTAGTTAAATTATGTTTTCTTTTATCAGATAGTTAAATAATAATTACATTATCATGTGAGTCACCAGTGTGAGTCATAATATTTATTATATTTTTTAAAACAAATTAACAGTTCATTCACAGATTTCGCAGTCCCCACAAGAATCGGAGCATTCAAATTCAAATTCAAAATCATTTTATTCAGTTTAGGCTACAAGTAGCTCTTATGAATGTCATTATGCCATCGGTTCGTAAGTCTACTCTGGGCGGGAGATCTTGTACTGAGAAGAACCGGCAAGAAACTCAGTAAGTGTCCAGATCTTTTCTCCCTTACAACGTCAAAAATATTGGAAAATGCCCGATCATAGCAGGACACTTTCCATTACAAATAAACATAAAACATACTTATAAAAGACAACCATAACATGTAAAAAAAAAAAAAAGAATTTGTTAACTTAGAAAGGTTAACAAATTTACATCAGGCAAAAGTTTCAATTTCCACAATGTCATACAGTACCACTACAGCATTCTAGTAAAAGTCAAAAATTGTTTTAGAAGAACAAAGTCAAACTATAGTGAATAATACTAAAAATAAGATAAGTATGCACGAGCAGACCAGCCTCCACAGGCGGCACCCGTTCACGAGTATGACATATGAATCAGCCATCGCTTCGCTCAACCATATTTTAGGGAACGTAACGACCCGATTGAAAATGAATACAACAATCTAAGAAAAAAAAACCATTTTATTTTAAATTTCACCCGCGTTAATTAGCGACTGTTCCACTCCTATTAATCATAGCGTGATGTAATATAACCTATAGCCTTCCTCAATAAATGGACTATTTAACACAAAAAGAATTTTTCAATTCGAACCAGTAGTTCCTGAGATTAGCGCGTTCAAACAAACAAACAAACAAACTCTTCAGCTTTATAATATTAGTACATATAGATAACACAATTCCAACTTAAATGCACTTCTCGTCTGCATCCGCATCTTTTAACACCATTACCATGACGATCGGTCAATAATCAAAGAAGCTACACCCGTTTTCTACAATACCAAATCTAATGGGGCCACCTACAGGTCACAATTATTAACCGATTTTCAAAATTTTTTCGCCATTTTGTAGCTAAACTAATACCCTAGGACCCTTTTTTTAAGTCGGTTTTCTTATTAAAATTTTTACAATTTAGTATACAAACACCCCCCAAAAAACCCGATTTTTTTAACATTTTTCAAAATTCAAAAAAAAGTTTCTAGCCGATTTTCAAAATTCAACACTCACACGTGTCTCGATAAATTCCTCAACTCTTAGTATTATTTCCATCTCGATTCTCCCAAAATCTTCGGAGCTATGGCCAAAAATACGTCTCAGACGATTTGCATCTGATAACCATTTTCAATGGTAAAAGTAAAATTAATAGTATGATTTCGAACCCTGCTTGTTTTATTTTATCAATTTATAATTTCTTTAAGATCTGGCTGCACCCTCGGCAAACCATTTCACACGAAAATTCTTGCACCAATATAGGACCGTATCAAAATATATTGCAACCTGCTTACACAATTTGACTCCTACCCAATACAATAGCACTTATCTGCTACCAACTTGATCTCTATGCCATAGACTTAAAGTTCAAATTGGAAGCAAAGGACTTATAACAAAAAAAATGTACTTAAGACCGTTAATAAAAATATTAAAGGGACTTGATGCTAAGTGCAATTACGACGCTATATCAAATTTGTTTTTATTGAGGGCTCAAATTGCTAAAAGGATATTTGAGTTAGAGCTACGAAGATATCTCTTTAGTTTAATAAGTACCTTGGGTAATTGCATCGGTGTTCGAAGGATCCAGTCGACATCATTGAAAATGGTTATCAGATGCAAATCGCCTGAGCCGTATTTTTGGCCATAGCTCCAAGGATTTTGGGAGAATCGAGATGAAAATAGTACCAAGAGTCGAGGAATTTATCTAGACACGTGTGAGCGTTTGAATTTTGAAAATCGGCTGGAAACTCTTTTTGGAATTTTGAAAAATGTAAAAATAAAACGGGTTTTTTGGGGGGTGTTTGTATACTAAATTGTAAATATTAAAAAAAAACCGTCTTAAGAAAAAATTAAAAATAGGGTCCTAGAGTATTAGTTTATCTACAAAATGGCGAAAAATATTTGACCTGTAGGTCCCTTTAGATTTGGTATTGTAGAAAAACGGGTATTTCTATATATAAAAAGTGATGTAGCTTCTTTGATTACCGATCGATCGTCATGGTAATGGTATTAAAAGATGCGGATGCATACAAGAAATGCATTCAAGTTGGAATTGTGTTATTTAAAATAAAATAGTTTTTTTTCGGAAATTGTATTCATTTTCAATGCTCCGATTCTTGCTGGGATTGCGAAATCTGTGAATGTTTTCCCTTTATCATAAGAACAGGGGTCAGTAACTGATTTTATACTTTAGAAACCATTGAATTCCACTTGGTTCCTAGCTGTCATCTCGTGAAATTTCAAGAAAACCTATGTATTTTTTTTATTCGTAGCACGGCAAATGACTCCATTTTACCTGATGTTATATGTGAATATGGAATCCAGATGCGACGACAACTGGTGCAGCGTGAAAACAACGCAGCATCAGTTACCCTCACTCTGCCAACCCACAAGGTGCCTCTTCACGCCTCGTTTGAAAGACCCCATATCATAGGAAGGAGGGAAAACGTGTGCTGGCAAACTATTCCATGTTTTGGAGGTGCGACAAAGAAACGAGTCACCAGATTTCTTAGTGCGCGGTGGAATATTTGAGACAAAAAAGCGGTGACTCCGGAGAGCAGCACGTGTACTCCTGTGGAGAGAGGGAAAAGGTGGGACTTTAGAGCACTCGCCATGGTATAAGCGGTAAAACCGCGCTATATTATTTTACGGCGACTAAAACTGTGTCGAACACTGGACTTAGAGTGACGAACACTGGTGCATTACTCTATATTCTAATAGCTTCTGTTCTGTTACTTTTTTTTGAGTTTACTGAGGGCCACCTATTGTCGTAACAGCGTCATCGGTCAATTATGAAAACGTAAAATGAATCGCACTTTTTTTTTTTTTTTCATTTTGTTTATGGCTTTGTGCGATTAGCACATTTAGCCAGTGTCAAAGTAATTTTTCTAACAAGTAATACATAAATAAACAATATTTCTTTTCTGTATGATGATGATGAATGATAATAGAAATGATAAATGATATATCACCCAACCCCTCGAGTATCTCAGTAAAGATGTGGGGCTTTACTAAGTCCTTGGGCGGACTTCTTGAGAGAATTTGAAAAGTGACGTTGCACTGTTTTGTTTCATTTGCCAATACTCATGCACACTCACGAACACTTAACGGTTAATAATCCACCATTATTTCACATTAATATTCGACATAACACAAATTTTAGAAAATAAAACAAAACTGCAGACATGACTCTTCACTTTCCCGCCAAGAAGTCGAATCGCACTTGATTAAAGAGAGAGTCAGTTTTTTTTTCTTTTTGTTGATGGCTTCGTGCGATTAGCTCATTTAGCCAGTGTCAAAGTATTTTTTCTTACAAATACTTCTTAAAAAATAAACAATATTTCCATCTTGTATAATGATGATGAATGATAATAGAAATGAGAAGTGAGAAATGATATACCCCCCAACCCCTCGAGTATCCTAGTAAACATGTGGGGCTTTACTAAGTCCTTGGGCGGACTTCTTGAGAGAATTTGAAAAGTGTCGTTGCACTGTTTTATTTCATTTGCCAACACTCATGCACACTCACGAACATTTAACGATTAATAATCCACCATTATTTCACATTAATATTCGACATAACACAAATTTTAGAATATAAAGCAAAACCGCAGACATGACTCTTCACTTTCCCGCCAAGAGGTCGTCCCCCAGCTAGCATAGCATAGCAGCTTATTTGTAAAATAATTAGTTCCATGTAAAAAGTTTTTAATTGTTAGTTTTTAATGTAAAATGTTCTTTTTTCGAATTGAAGTAAGCTTATCCGCGAAGCATTTTTAAATTTAAAGCCATGCTTCTAAAATCGCCTGTAGCCATGCTTGTACCTATCTTTTTCCAGCCAACTTTGGTTGTGACTCAAAAATAAATAAAAAATAAAAAGAAAGAGAAAAATTAAGAACTGAGCCTGTGCCCGCACCAAAGAGTACTTAGCCTTGTGTTTGCGTATGTTTTTTTGCGGCAATAAGGGCTGATTTCACTGAACACCCGTTTGAAGGTTTTAATTGGCGATAAAAGTTCAATAAGGATATTAAAAAAGAAAATCAGCGTATGGAATACCAAAACTTTTTTGCCAACAATCTTCTGGCTTCTTTTTTTCTAATCTTAGTTTTCGAACAGTTGGTTTGGATTGGTTTTGCTTGTTTGTTTTGTTAGTATAATTTTCACTCATTAGGGTAATTGCACCAGCGTTCGACACATTAATCCAGTGTTCGACAAAGTTTTCGTCGTCAAAAAATAACATAGATTTTTGTTAAAATTATTATGGGATGTCAGCAAGGAAGCAGTTCTGTATGCAATTATTGCTAAAGAGTACAATCTGTGGTTTGCTTCTATTTTTAATGATTAAAGAACAAAAATGTCAATCGCTGGTTCCAGTCGAAGACTGGTTTTTTTTTTAAGTTAGATAGACTTGCCTTTGGCTACTTTCTCACCTGATAGTAAGTGATGATACGATCTGCGTCAGACCCAGTGGGTCTGACGCAGAATGTGCACTTCGCAAAAAGTACACTCGACAAAAAATGCACATTTCGCATTTGGTGCACTTCTCAAAATGAGCACTTCGCAGAATGAGCACTTCGCAGAATGAGCACTTCGCAGAATGAGCATTTCGCAAAATGAGCACTTCGCAGAATGAGCACTTCGCAGAATGATTTGAAGACCCCAATATTGATGCCACTACCTAGCACATGCGTTTGATGACTACTTCAGTAAAGAGGTTTAAGTAGTTAAAAAAAAATTACGGATTTTATGAACCTTGACATTCCCAAAATTTACTATAACAAAATGTTTGGTTTAATTTGAACAAAGGTGACTACAGCTTGTTTTTGAAAAGCTCCAATAAAGGTATTATTAATTGGTTTTTTTTTTAATTTCAAAGTAGCAAACGATCCATTAAATATGAAATCGCTGGATTTCCAAATACAGTCAACGGTAATTATATTTATTATTTTTAAGCCCCGACGACTCGTTTTAGAAAGAAACCTTATGTTTATAATAAAAATATGTAAATATTTGTCATTTATTTATTTATTTAATTAATCATTACGTAACAATTCTTTAAAACATAAACCAATTTTTTATTAGACCTAAGCATGCATTTCTGCAACCCAAAAAGTTTTTAATAAACACTCAATTGACGTTACACAATAAAGACGTCATAGTTCGTCATCCCCATACATTAATTACAATATAGAACTTGGATGACCGATATTTGCTCGGTATTTTTTTACGGATAAAACGACGGTTTCTAAAAATGAAACCTAGCTAGATCGATTTGTCGCCCCCCAAACCCCCTGCATACTAAATTTCACGAAAATCGTTGGAGCCGTTTCCGAGATACAAATTATATATACGAATTGCTCGTTTAAAGGTACTATTCGGTTTGGTTGGTGGTAGGGGCTTCTTTGCCCGCCATCTTATCTAACCATCTTATCTTATGTTCATAACATCAATGTTTGTAGCATTGTTGTGTTCCGGCAGCTAGAGATAAGATAGCCAGTGCCTCAGTAGTTGAGGATTCCGGGTGAAGTACGCTTTCACCTTCATCATCCTTCTCATCATCACCTAACATCAGGTGAGATAAAGGCCAAGTGCTTAAGATATTAAAAAAAACTGTCTATCTATCTATATAACTTATAACTATATACTAGCAAATAAATGTATTCTCGTCCTGGCTATTGTGCTTGTCGCAGAAGGGAGTCTTATGTAAATAATAGTTATTTTGGTTATCAGTATCTATTAAAATTCAACAGTTACTTTGGCTGCGGCTGCACGACTGACGCTGATCCCCGCGGACTTGCAATAAGATAGTCAGAGGGACAGGCTTCAATTGCTTTTTGTACTGTGCTTTTAGAATAGAATATAATATATAATGGAAAAAAAAATATTTGATACAAAAACAATATACATTATACAAAATTAATATATATTCTTATTTTTGAGAACACAAATAAAAATTCTTTAAAAAAAAGAAAATCAATTATTCCTAGCTCCATTCCACATTAGGGCAACCTCGGTTAGTGCTGGCGCGGCAGCTTCAGCGGCTGAAGACCTCAAACGGCGTAAATATAGTTCTCTAAGCCTTGGGCACATATTTGCGCCGTTTGGGGTTGAAACTTTGGGACCATGAGGACCGGCAGCTCAAAAGCTTTTTCAGGAAATTTCCGCTCGCCTTATAGAGACCACTGGTGACCCTCGAGCCGGCGCGTATTTTGGCCAAAGTTTAAGTTTGGTCATCCAAAGAGGCAACGCCGCCAGCGTCCTGGGCACTCTCCCGCTTGGCAGCGATTTGGAGTCCCTTTTTTATTTGTAAAAATTATGTGTACATTTTTATTTCTATTTCCTTTTTTTAATTTATGTTGTAAATAAATATGATTAAAATAGTAAAACATTAAAAAATAAATAAATCAAACAACCGTTATTTATCATTCACAATCAAATTTAAATAAAACTACTTTTAACAATCAGAGGAACAAAATACTCGTATCTAAATATAGCCAAACCTAATTACACTCAACACCAATAACATTACCGATAAATAGGCCTAGAATATTACGTAACGCAACACAACCGATGTTTACGCCTGGAACGCTCGTGACAAAGTAAAGGCGCGCCGGTTCGTGGCTCGTTTTATAAGCATAACGAGGGTACTTTTGTCGTTGGTGGGGGATGATGCTTAAAATATATAATATATTTTTTTAACCACCATGATTCCTTCTTCTTTTTTTAACCTAAAGTTTGCATTTTGTAAGGTTAGGGTACAATGGGGCTGACATAGCCGAAAACAACGGGTATCTCTCCTCTAAAAATAAAAATAATGTGAATGTCCCCCCTGTCCCCTGGAGTATATGCAGAGTGGCGCAGCTTCCCGAGTGACGGCTTGATCTACAACCGCGGTGCGCATGCGCGCGCATGTATAAGCGAGCGCGCATGCCGGGCGTGCGGCGCGTCTCACGCTGTCGCGGGTTCGAATCCACGGCTGGGTGATTGAATCTCTATTTTATTCTAAATTCCTTATTACCGCTAAAGAAAGGAATTTTAAAAAAAATCATGTTACTAAACCTCAAACGAGCATTGAGGAGCTCGACGGCGCCGGCGCAGTGGTGAATACGCTAGTTCTGTTTTGTTGAAGTTAAGCAACTTTTGAATGGGTTAAAAAAAAACTTTCCTACACTCACACCAATTATCAAGCCCAAGAGAAGCTTCGTTATGAAGCTCGTTAAATGGTTACTAGACAACGGATAAACATACTTAAAATACTTAAATACATACTTATTATACATAAAATAGACCTAGACCCGAGACATTTTTGAAAAACAATAATTTCTAAATTGACCCGACCGGGGATCGAACCCGGGACCTCAGAGATGGCGACACCATGAAAACCGGCTTGCAAACCATTCGACCAAGGAGGTCGTCAAAACAACAAGAAATGGGTGACCAACAATTTATTATCTCGAGCTCCTCCGTGCTTCGAAAGGCACGTAAAGCCGTTGTACAGCTGCTTTAGCAGTCGTTGACAACCACCAATCAGCACCGGGCCAGCGTGGTGGTTTAAGACCCGTTCCGGTTGTGGTGTTATCATCCACAGGGAAGGCTTGTGCCTTAGCAGTGGGGACATAAAAACAAGGTACAACAACAGCGGTTTCAATGATAAAGTCCTTAGATGAATATCAACCAAAAAAAAGTGATAAAAAAAGAGTTTTTTATTTCTCAATAAAATAACATAATTTGTAGTGAGACAACCACAGAGAGTAATGCAAATGCAAACCTTAGGCCAGATCCGTCCTACAAACAATTAAAATTCTATTGTGTCTGTATTCACAGCTAGACGACAAGCTAGTGTTAAAAAGATGCTCGGCTTGGTAAACGAGACGTTCGTTTACCAAGCCGGCTACCGAACTCTTTAAAATTCTTGGCTAAATCTCTTAAAATGGTAACAACAGGGCTACAGGAGATCGTTAGCCAGTACTTTTTATCCGGACAGAGGATACTTATGTGGCGGCCTTTACATGCTGGACGTGTATGCAAATGTTTGAGTGACGCTCGCGGGAGCGGCGCGCGGACTGATTTGAATTCTGTGGCCGATGCGCATGCGACTGCAGCGGGGTAGTGTGACCATGCGTGTGCTCGTAATAATGATATAATAAGTATATGTATATCAAAAAATTATAAAATTGAGGAAGCTGCTTCAGAAATGCTAAAACGTTAGCAACCTTTGAGAGGCTACTGAAGGATTATTACTTGTCCCAAAAACCATCGTCTCTGTAATATGCTCTTATACTTTACTATGCCTCCTTATATGTACTTTTAATTATAACTATTATGTTTGTATCAGTAGTATACTAAGTATTTATTATTATTTATTGCTGTTAGTTATACTATAATTATTTATGGTGCACCGACGCGACGACGAACCCACTTCAAATTCAAATATTTTTTGTCCATCCAAAGATTGTCTGGAAGAGATCACTCTTCGTGATAAGACCACCCTTTGTACGTGTATTTTTATGTAATTTTTTTATCAAATGTTTTATTTTTGGTGTACAATAAAGTTTATTTATCTTATCTTTTATCTGCGGTGTTTTGGGCACATATGATTTAAATTCAATCTCCTACAGCTCATACTGCAAGGAGAAATACAAGGCCAGAGAGGAACAGGCTGTAGAAAGGTGCAACACCTACAGAACCTCGCCGAGTGGTACAATCTGAATACTTCAGAACTTTTCCGAGCCACAACATCACGGGCCCAAGATAGGTGATGACACATGAAGAAGAAAAGAAGAATATCAGATAACCACATCATCAGCTCATTTTATGTCCCCCCTGCTGGGGCCTGAGCCGTCCCCATGGATGGAAACACCAAAGGGAGAACAAGTCGTAAACCCCTACGCAGGCCTAAAGCGGTGCGGTAGTTGTTAACGACTGCTAGTACAACCGGGACCAAGCAACGGCTGTGACGTCCCTTTTGAAGTTTCTTGGTCGTAATACCAAAATATGCTATCCTAGCACACGATTCCTTCCTTCTTCCAACTTGGGTCCTTTAAACGAGGTGTGAAGAAGCAACTTGCGGGTCGGCAAGATGAGGACGGCTGGTGAGGCGCAATCCTGCCCCACTAGCTGTGGAGCATCTAAGTCCTACTTCTGCTTCACATCAGGTAGAGCGGCCTCATTTATCTACACTTCTATTAAAAGACAAAATTGTAAATGAAATATTTTGGTATGTTAGTAGCGAAATATAAGAAAACCATGAAAATAATAATTTTCAGGGTATTTATTTTTTACATTTTTTGGATGAAAATAAAAAGGTTTTTTATAATGTCCCACGTTTTAAATAAATCTTGGCCACCCCACAAAACATTACATTTTCTATTCTCGCAACATCTCGTAACTATCTGAGAATCATGTCGCATTAGTCGTTATTTCGCGAGCATATTGCCTTCGTATCGGGGTTCGAATCTCGGCGGCCTAAGAGGGCATTGTGTAATGATCCGGCTTACAATATATAAATATATCGTGCTACTTTATGTCGGATTATAATGCGCGTAAAGCGCGTTTTTATTGTAGGTTTATTTGAAAATCACGTTTTTCCAAGTAAAACTCGTTGACTGTACGAATTTTTTTTTACTTTCGTTGAGGTTATTTTTTCTTTATATCTTACAGGCGAGCACTTGCCTGATGTTAAGTGATGGCTGAAGGTGTCAGTGCACTTCACCTGGAACCCTGAACTACTGAGGCACTGGCTATCTTATCTCTAGCTGCTGAAACACAACAATGCTATAAACATTGATGTTATTAACGTTTTGCAGTATGATAAAGCTATGATTACAATCATGGTGTGTTTTTTTTTTGTGTATTGTTTTACGGCTCCGGATGAAATCCATCAAGCCTATTAGTAAGTAATTTTTCTTAGTAATAAATAAATAAACAATATTTCTTTCCTGTATGATGATGGTGAATGATAATAGAAACGAGAAGTGAAAAATGATATACCCCCCAACCCTTCGAGTATTTCAGTAAAGATGTGGGGCTTTACTAAGTCCTCGGGCGGTCTTCTCGAGAGAATTTGAAAAGTGACGTTGCACTGTTTTGTTTCATTCGCCAACACTCTTGCACACTCACGAACACTTAACGGTTAATAATCCACCATTATTTCACATTAATATTCGATATAGCACAAATTTTAGAAAATAAAACAAAACCGCAGACATGACTCTTCACTTTCCCGCCAAGAAGTCCGTCATGATGTGTGAAATCGTAAAGACACTATTGTCCTTATTCTTCCTTAATTTAGTGGCTTCGCGCGGTTACCACATTTGGCCAGTGTCAAAGTTATGCAGTAAGTAAATTATTTTTTGACGCCATATTTTAGTTTTGTATTAGTTTTAGTTACTTTAGGTTATTATATAATCTCAGTTATTGTCTTAAACTATTAAATATGATTCTTACCTGTAAGCAAATAGCTTATATTCTGTCCCACTGCTGGGCAAAGGCCTCCATCTTTGAAATCAAGTCATCAGTACAATTTATGGGTATTGGCTTAATCACCACGCTTGCCAAATACGGGTCGGTGATCACAAACCCGGGCTATGCATCGAGAACTCTGAAACACACATTGCCTGACCTGGGAATTGAACCCGGGACTGTCGGGTACAGGGCCGCGCTCTGCCACTCGGCTACCGAGGCGTTATTTTATTTTAATAATTATGATTTTAAATGATAAGCAGTTTGCTGGCGACTCGAAACTGGTGCGCTTATCTTATCTTATCTTAGTGGGGCCTGCCGAGGTTTCCCTCTTGCAGTAACACTTCGACCCATCGGGATCTTTTGTGCAACCCCGTCCTTTCACTCTTACTTTTTCCTCTGTAAAGATAGATGCCATAAGTTTGGCTACGTCCTTAAGAGCGAAGAGCCTGAAGTCCTCTGGTTTCGGATAAGCCGACCCCAGGAGTCCCATTCTTTTCCTAGCCAGAGCGTCACAGTCACACAGTAGGAGCTGCATTGACACCGTTTCCTCTCCACATGCATACTCCTCGCAATTGAGCAAAACCGGGGGTCGAAAGTGTTTGTCCAGTCTCTAGAAGCAGTAGTTCCAGAGGTCCTCTTTATTAATAGTATGGATAGATGACAGCATGTACGATTATATAATCAAAGGCTGATAGAAATGTTCAATAATACTCCCCATTATTTAATTGATTCTTAGAAAAATATTCTTTTTTGATATAATTTAAAAAGTGACATTGACCTGTTTTGTTTTACTTGCCAACGTTCATTTATGTATTTATTTATTTTTGTACATTCACGACCACTTAACTGTCCAGTCCAGTCCAATCCAGGAAAACACAATCTTTAGAAAATAAAACAAAACCGCAATCATGACTTCACTTTTCCACTCTCGATCAGATACGAACTCCTTGGAGAATCTAGTCAGGACGAGGATATGCTTGCGTGATGCTATTCCCTCTAGAAAGTCTTTAACGGTGTTTCGATGACACGGTTTTAAAGTTTCTCGCTGCTCACAAAAACGCCAGGTTACGCTGTAAAGGTCATATATGGCCCACAGCAATTTATCAAAAAAACACTTTTCCACCAAGAAAGTTTCCTTTTTTATTTTTATTTTTTTATACGTAGCACGGCAAATGACTCCAATTCACCTGATGTTAAGTGAATATGGATTCCAGATGCGACGACAACTGGTGCAGCGTGAAAACAACGCAGCATCAGTTATCCTCACTTTGCCGGCCCACAAGGTGCCTCTTCACGCCTCGTTTGAAGGACCCCATATCATGGGAAGGAGGGAAAACGTGTGCTGGCAAACTATTCCATGTTTTGGAGGTGCGACAAAAAAACGAGTCACCAAATTTCTTAGTGCGCGATGGAATATTTGAGACAGTGAAGCGGTGACTCCGGAGAGCAGCACGTGTACTCCTATGGAGGAAGGGAGAAGGTGGGATGAGGTCAAAGAGTTCTTCAGAGCACTCGCCGTGGTATAAGCGGTAAAACACACTGAGTGACGCAATATCTCTACGCAATTGCAGAGTTTCAAGAGTATTTGTGACTTCTGCGTTGCCGATAATGCGTACAGCGCGGCGCTGCAATCTGTCCAAAGCATCGAGAAGGTACTTTGCAGAACCGTCCCAGATGTGCGAGCAATACTCCACGCAAGAAATTAATTTTAATCATTTTAATGTATTTTCTTCAATTCATCATCACCAGTCATCGGTTGTTCATCACCAGCTAATTCGCATGTCCTCACTGCTGGGCCACGAGCCTTTCTTATGGATGGAATAGGGAAAAAGGACCATAAACCACCACGCGGGCCCAGTGTAGATTGGTGGTTGTTAACGACTGCTAATGCAGCCAGGACCAGCGTCTTTACGTGCAAACTACAGAGCAAGATACATTTTTGGTCACCCATCCGATGACCGACCTTTGAGAAAGTTATAACTTTAGCACTCGCAGACGCGTTAAGGCGAAGGGTAAGGCACACTAGCGCCACCAATTGATAATTTGACAATTACTAACGGACCGGATCTTTTTTTAAACATTGCGTACCGTCCGACAACAGGAAAGCATCCATAGTATTTATTTAATAATTGTGCATTACTTTTTGTTGCGTGGTTTACTCACAAAACGTGCTATCGCATTTATTCACAAACAATGGCCACTTTTGGTGTTAGCGAATGAATACAAAAACAAACCTAAAAGTAGTGCACAATTATTAAATAATAGATGTTTGCCTAGTGTCGGAAGGTCCGCAATGTTTGAAAAAAAAACCAGTTTAGCAGTTATCAAATTAAATCCATTAGCGGCGCTAGTGTGCCTTACTCTTCGCCTTAACCACTTTGCCATCGAGCTTCTCATATTTGAATGTATTTACTTCAATTGACATCTACCTAAATATAGAAGTGTACTTTGCTTCAAATATGGAACAACGTAACCAAAATAAAAAGTGTTTTCTAACGTCCACTAATAACCGGTACCGGTCCATCTCCCGCTCTTTAGCACTTCGTTTGCGTCGCGCCTCAATCAACTCCCGCGCAGCGCGACGAAACATGGCGTCTCGTTATTGTACAGTCCGCTCTAATAATAACTGGGTGCCAAGTGCGAGTTTTATTCACCATTCCATCATCGTTAACCACTGCGCCATCGAGCTCCTCCATTATAATTTAATATTATTCAATAGGTCGCACTATCGTACTCTTTGGTAGTGCACCTGAGCCGGCATGTCATGGGGTGCGGGTTCGAATCCCGAAATTGTCAAATCAGTAGCTGGCCTCTAAAGTGTCGGTTCATGTCGGATACTGGTACCTACGTAAACTATGTCAAATAATTAAGTAATGTAGATTACTCGAAACACTTTCCATCAATGTCGATGTAGAGTATTTTTAAGTCAGCAAAAGAAAAGAAAAAATATTTTTTTATATTTTAACGGATAAGCACAGTGCCTTGATCTCACCACTAGGCACCCCATTCTGTCAATAGTCACTTACACACCAAACTTATTTCAGGAACAAGTACTTAAAGTACCAAAAGCAATTTAGCTTCCTCATACATAATTGACGAAATATTGTATTAAATATTAACTAAATTGACGAAAGAGGCTTCGCTATAAAAGCTCTTTTCGTTTTTATTAACGTATCAAGACAATGCTAAAATCTTTGACAGCGTGAGATAAATAATTCTTCCCTTAAATTATAATTATTGCTTCTCAGAATCACGACATCCGCCGTAGATTAAATGATAAATGCCTTATTTCTTTTATTAGATATTATTTAGCATTATCATAATAATTCAAATAAAATAAACTAAAAATAAAATTATTTTATCTAATAAATACGAATGCCTCAGGTGGGACACGAAGTCATGACATGTCATTTCGCGATCCGGGCGATCGGGCTCTTCCCACTGAGCTTTTTAGACATCTGGAGGTCCTGGGTTCAATTCCCAGGTAAGTGTGTGCTTGGATTTACTAATGCAAATCCCGGATTTGTGTTTGCAAATACAGCAAGTGTGGTAATGACCTATGTACCTTGATTTTTTTTTCTTTAACCTAGGTCAATTTATTACGGGGGCCGTTGCCATTCTATGCCGGGCCATGTGCCCAGCAGCAGTGAAACAGGTATAGAATAGACTATTTATTTTATTTTATTTTTATTTTTATTGTAATTTTATATAAGGTACAAAAACAGCTTACAGGAAAAAATACAACCACAACATAAAAATAAAGAAGAAAATTAGATAAGTCTGAAAACCTTATAATAAGGTCACTTTTTATCAACTGCAAATATTTTGACAAAACGTCTAATTATATTAGAAAAAAAAAATTAAAAAACAAAAATTAAAAAAAACTTTTAAAAATTCATTCATTTTTACTATTCCTGACACAATTTTTAAGAGTGGCCTCTCTGTTTCGGCTTTTTGAATTGAAACTACCGAAAGTGCTTTATTTTACTTTTTAATCGAAATGTCTTTTGGCGGTTTTCTTGAAAAATAGCGTATAAAAATTTAAGGTTTTTTCATAAAAATAGTTTATATACATATGTTGTTGAATTTATCCTCAAAATATTTGCAGTTGATAAAATGTGACCCTATATTGTAAACAACAATATCCAATGTTCAGGTTTTACTACTGAGGTCACAGCACATTCACAAATTGTTCTTTCACGGTAAACACTAAAACAGACTTAGAGTGTAACACTCATAATTAGTAAGTACTTAAAACTCTGAAAACTTTAATAAATAAATACTTAAACAAAGTTTGTTTACGCTCACACCAATTTTCTAGCCTAAGATAAGCGCTTCTATTGAAACTCGATAATATGGTTAAACTAGATAACGGATGAATATACAAAGAAAGAAGAAAAACAAACAGACCCGTAATCAATTCAGAAAAACAGTTTTCTCTAAAAAAAACACAAATGTTGAAAAAACTTTCACGAGCAGGATTTGAACCTGCACCCTTCTGACATACCGGGTCAGGTGGCTCTTCCAATTGAGCTATCATGGTTCTAACCAGCCCGCCGAAATTATTCAACACTTTTTACTTTGAAAGCCAAAGGCGCACATTCAATGTCAATAACTACCGTCAATAACATCCGATCATAATATTTTGTAATTTGTTCGCAACAAAATTTGCGTTAAAAATTATTTGAACAGTTTTCTCTAAATTGACCCGACCGGGTATTGAACCCGGTACCTCAAAGATGGCGCGACGCCAGACCCGCGCTAACCACTCAACCACGGAGGTCGTCTAAAACTTAACTTTGATGAAAGATATCAAGTCCCAAATCGAGATTGTCATAAGTTTCACACATCCTGAGGATTGGGTTGTTCCGAGAAACGTTGTTGTCCGTTGGTGGAACGCTGAAAAAAACCGGCCAAGTGCGAGTCGGATTCGCGCACGAAGGGTTCCGTACTTTATGACGTATTAAAAAAAAACTACTTACTAGATCTCGTTCAAACCAATTTTCGGTGGAAGTTTGCATGGTAATGTACATCATATATTTTTTTTAGTTTTATCATTCTCTTATTTTAGAAGTTACAGGGGGGGACATACATTTTACCATTTTGGAAGTGTCTCTCGCGTAAACTATTCAGTTTAGAAAAAATTATATTAGAAACCTCAATATCATTTTTGAAGACCTATCCATACCCATACCCACACGAATGGGTTTGATGAAAAAAAAAATTTTTGAGTTTCAGTTCTAAATATTGGGAACCCCCAAAATTTGTTGTTTTATTTCTATTTTTGTGTGAAAATCTTAATGCGGTTCACAGAATACATCTACTTACCAAGTTTCAACAGTACAGCTCTTATAGTTGCGGAAAAAAGTGGCTGTGACATACGGACGGACACAGACAGACATGACGAATCCATAGGGGTTCCGTTTTTTGCCATTTGGCTACGGAACCCTAAAAACCAAGGGTTTCTGAGTGATCGTCTGGGTCACAGACCATGGTCTGTGGTCTGGATGCATTAAGGTAAAGAGAGCTTTAATATCTGTTCACTTGGTAGACCGTTAGATATTTTATGCAGCAAACTATGACTAGATAACTTTATTTTTACCATAGAATAAGTCTTTTTTGGAGTATGACCATAACAATACTAATTTATAGCTAACATCAACGACACAAACGACATATTATGTATTATCTTAAACGTAACTAAATCAGTTACGTTTCGGGAGCTTTCACATGTACGAAGGGAGCTTTCTTTGATCGCAACAATGTCATATCATGAAGAATGTTCTCAACGTTTCACAAGTAAAACAATTATGGATGAAGGGTGGGTCCTATTGCGGAAATCGATGTGTCGATTTGGAGTCGAGACTATCTCGATGTCTAGAATTATATAGAGGCAATTGAAAAAAAAATGGTTTTCTAAAGTTTACGCGGACACAACACATTGAAATGAAAGTTTTAAGGATTTACTCGCGTTTATTTTACACACTAATTTGATTTAATGTTCGCCCTGACGTTTCGAACACTTTGCAGGGTCCGTGGTCGCATGGAGACTGTTTTCAATTTAGGGTATAGTGTGTATGCCCATTTTAACTATCTACCTAGTTATAAAAGGATAATATGTAAAATGATTGCTGCATTGTAAAGATGAATCTGCATAGCCATCGGTTGCAATAACCGTTGGATAGATGGCTCTGTGCAGCTAAAAGCATTCAACAATTAAAAAGCAGTGTAAAAATTCGTCACGTTGTCTTACGTCAGCCTTCCCGGTAGCATAATGGTCAGTGCAGCCGCCCGGATTGCCGAAGACCCAGGTTCGATTCCCGGCTGGGTCGGGTAGGCATTTAATTTTTTCACTGTATTTTATAAGTAATACATTTTCAGTCACAGTGGTATTCAAAAGTTTGTAAAGATAAAGCAAACTATATTAATTTTTATGGTTTTTCCATCCATAGGAAAGGCTCGTGCCCCAGCAGTGGGGACATAATTAAAATGTACTGACGATGGAGATAAAATTAATAAATTTTATCTTTTGCGTAATTTATTATGTCGTAAAATAAAATATTATTTCTCATTTTGGAAACACTTTTTATCTACACTAATTAAATACTGTTACTTTTTTTATCTTTACATTTTGTAGGAACTGAAACAATTACGAAGTTTCATTACAAAAAAGTCGATGCAGAATCGAACAGAATAGGACCCTTGTTTAAATGTCGCTTTTAAATAATAACGTGTCCTTATTTCTTAAGACGTTTTTCAATTGAGTTATAATGGCACTTTTTTAAGTAAAACACTTTTTATTTATTGTTTTTGAATTTGGAATTCACAATCTACATACTTATATATAGTTAAAAGATAAAATTTTGATAGAATATATCAACTACCTTGAGGAAGCTTCGATTCCCAGTCGAGCTTCCTGAAGCTGGATGATTATAAAAATGCCGTTTGAGGCAATCAGCAATCTCTATTCAAAAAAAAACCGTTTGTCTAAAGCAGTGGTTGCCAACTGGTGGCCCACGGACCATAGATGGTCCGTGAGAGCATCGGTAATGGTCGGCGGGACATAACACATAATGAAATCCAGAATTTTGAAAAAGGCAGTACAATGTTATCTATTTGCTAATTCCTAGATCCAAGGGTGGAACATGAAATGTTTCGCATCAGCATTTTTGATAGCATGAAGTGTGTGAAGATGAATTGTCACTATTGAACTTACGCTACAAATACAAATTTTGAAAACTTTCTTTTTAAATAAATTAGGAAAAGGGTCCATGGTCGGAGAAAGGTTTGGAATCACTGCAACTGGTCTAACTGGTCTGGCTGCGTTTCCACCAGAGATGTGCGAGGTAGCTAAGCGGTGCGCGAGGTAAATATCCACCAATAGGAGAACTCCATTTTATTCTGCAAGGACAATGAAGGAATCCTATTGGTGGATTTTTACCTCGCACACCTCTGGTGGAAACGCAGCCTAAAGCTTACGTTTTGCAGTCTCCTTATTTCGTGGTCATGTCAAGAATGTTATCACAGTGACACCCATCTTGTTATTAGGCACATCCGTTGTTTGCTTCACAATTCGGCCTCGGCCTTTTTACACCAAACAGACAGTTGACGTACGCGCAGTTAGCGACCACTCACTCTTTAGAGAGAACTGGTTAGCGTGGTGCCTCGGTAAGTGGGTACACTCAGCGTGAATAAAAGTTGAGCACTTCAGTTTCTTTGTTTAAGATTTTTTTATAGTTTTACCATTGAAAAAGGTTATCAGATGCAAATCGCCTGAGACGTATTGTTGGCCATAGCTTCGAGGATTTTGGGAGAATCGAGATGGAATTAATACCAAGAGTTGAGGAATTTATCGAGGCACGTGTGAGCGTTTGAATTTTGAAAATCGGCTTGAGACTTTTTTTGGAAGTTTCTTGGGGGTGTTTGTATAATAAATTGTAAATATTTCAAAAAACAAAACGACTTAAGAAAAAATGAAAAAAATGGTCCTAGGGTAGTTTAGCTACAAAATGGCGAAAAAATTTTGAAAATCGGTTAATAATTGTGACCTGTAAGTCCCTTTAGATTTGGTATTGAAAAACGGGTGTAGCTTCTTTGATTATTGACCGATCGTCATGGTAATGGTGTTAAAAGATGCGGATGCAGGCGAGAAGTGCATTTAAGTTGGAATTGTGTTATTCAAAAGAACATGTTTTTTTTTCGTAAATTGTTGTATTCATTTTCAATACTCCGATTCTTGCGGGGACTGTGAAATCTGTGAATTTTTTTTATAGAGTAGGTTGTTTGATTGCGGCCTTTACAGGTTTATTAAAACTTTGTTTTTTAAACTGCGTAAAATGCTTTGTAATGCGTTCTCGTAGGTCTGGGGCATCCGCGTGTCATGTGGATGATCCCTAGTCATTTTAGGTGACAACGGCAACTGTCACCTAAAATGACTTTGTGATCACCTAAAACCAAGGCTTCCCACTGTAAGTATCGATAAGTACCGTTATTTCTATTAAGTTAAATAGGTAACGGTAATGCAGGTACTTAACGTTATCTAGAAAAATATCGTTACTTTTTTTGATACCTAATGCGAGTAGAGCGGTTAGCGCGGAGCTCGGTGGCGCAGTGATAGACTGCAATTGATGAAATCGCAAAGGCCGGTCATCGGATGGATGCCCAAAAATGTATCATCTCGAGCTCCTCCGTGCTTCAGAAGGCACGTTGTTTTTTTGTTTTTTTTTTAATCAGCTACTCTTCGCTTTTTTTGCAGGACTTTATGTTCTTTTTTTATTATTTCAATTTATTTTTTTTGGGGTTTAATAAACTGGAGCTATAAGAGCTCTACTCTCTGTATTCTTTTACCTACTTTCTTTTTCTTTTCTTTTCTTTTCTTTTTCAATACAATTCTTATTAAGGCACGTTGGTTCCGGCTGCATTAGCAGTCTTTTTTTTATATTTAAGGGTAAGCAGATGCCTTTATCTCACCTGATGTTAAGTGATGATAAGGTCAAGAGGCCAAAGGTGGAAGCACACTTCACCCGGGATCCTCAACTACTGATGCACTGGCTATCTTATCTCTAGCTGCCGGAACATAACAATGCTACAAACATTGATGTTATGACGACATATTTAGATAAGATGGTGGTAGCTAGCCAGGCGGACAAACAAGTCCTACCACCAACCAAACCGAGTACACAAAGATGTAGGTACCCCCCGCTGGGAATCGAACCCGGGACCTCTGGGTCTAAATTGGTGGTTTTAACCACTAGACCACAGAGGCGGTTATTAGCGGTTGTTAACAACCACCGCAGCGCACTGGGCGCGCGTGCTAGTTTATGGACCGTGGTCCCTATCCATCCATATGGAAGGCTCGTGCCCCAGCAGTGGGGACATAAAATAAGCTGGTGATACAAATGGCACTCAGATAACGATACCAAGCATAACGTTTTTTAACGGTGTCTTCGTTTGACAGAAGTATCGTTACCTTTTAACGGTATTCAAAGCTCTGCCTAAAACTTAGAGGTGGTTGGTTTAAACGAGCATTTTTTTTATGTCGGTTGTCAGTGTAAAACTGTCACCTAACATGGCTTGGAGGTCACCTGTTGTCAGTGAAAACAGGCATTTGTTTATTATTAAATTAACACGCAAATAGCGATATGCCATCGAAACATCAATCATAATTTTTTTTATAAGCTTAGGTATTTTTTAGAGGCGGTTTGAAGTCAAAGAGATCAGAAACTGATACTGTTGAAATGAATCTCATGACTAGACTTGTTTAAATATTAACCTTTAAAAAGTATTTTGTGCAAAAAAAATGTTTGAAGGAGATATTTTTTTATTTTCCATACCCAAAGATTTTCGTGACGTACTTACGATAAAACGGAATTATATTGTTTCATTGACAACATATATTTTCCGAATATAAAATCTTTAAAATTTAAAACTGTGTCTATGCAAATAAATATTACATAGTTCATCCATATGTCATGTTTTATTTCACATATATTCCATTATTTGAACAACATACAAAATAAAAAGTTATGCGAAAAAATCTAAAAATAAAACATAATTTCAGGAGAGTTACTCAATTAATAAAGACGAAAAATAAATTTATATTTATATATTCGTACTACTTAGTAGCTGACCGGCGGACTTCGTACCGCTTTGAAAGTTTCCATGACAACAAAACAGACAAATCATTCGTCCGCTTAAGAACACCCGTATCTCATGATGGACCCCTATAGCAGCGCCACCTACCGGGTCCAATTGTAAATCTAAACCATTGTCGAGTTCACTTGAACACACACAGAAAATTTCATCCAAATCGGTCCAGCCGTTTAGAAGGAATTCAATAACATATACACGCACAGAAGATTTATGTCATCATCATCAGAGCCAAAAGACGTCCACTGCTGGACAAAGGCCTCCCCCAAGGATCTCCACAACGACCGGTTTTGTGCTGCTCGCATCCAGCGGCTTCCCGCGACCTTCACCAGATCGTCGGTCCACCTTGTTGGAGGCTTGCCCACACTGCGCTTTCCGGTACGCGGTCGCCACTCGAGGACTGTTCCGTCCCAGCGGCATATGCATGCATGCAGGCATGAATATACTTGCATACATCTATATAAACAAGTGGTCGCCCAGCGGTCGAAATTCGACCGTAATTTTATTAAGGCTGAACGGATTTTATCTTAAGCAATGAAAAATTAAAAAAGATAGAATGTGATAGGTTTGGATTGGCATTGACAGATGTCGGCCGCATTAAAGACAAACAATACGTGTGTGTCAAATACATGGTAGTGTGTGTATGTTGTTTTTGTTGATTTAATGTATTTTTTATGCATATATTTTTTTAAAATTAACATTCGGATAACCTTCTCTATATAAACTATAGATGTGCGAAATTTCATACTTATAATATTAGCAACCGATATTAAGTTTTAGAAAAAGTACACCTATTAATGAGTGCGAAGAAAACGTCAATTTCATAGGTAAGAACCCAATATTAAGATTACCTTCTGGGCTCTCCTTATTTTGTGTCATTGTGGAGCCGATTTCTAACATTAAAATGTAACATTCTATATTTTTACTGCTACCTTTCAAAGAGTTTCCACGACTTCAAACTCTTATATTACATTGTAGACGGCGAAGAGATTAAAGATATTTGTGTTCTAACAATTTTATTACGCGAGCACTTTGGAACGGAATAAATGTCGTCACATTACAGTTACATTACATTTAAAATGTATTCTGGTAGGTAAGGTAAACCTTATATTACATTACACACACACACCCCCCCACACACACAGACTTATACATGTGTCGTTGATTTACAGATTAACACACACACAAGCTTTTAAATTTATAATATAATGCTAGTGGGACTATCGGTAGTTCGGTACAAGGTGTATTTTCAACACAAAAAAGAAAGTTGTGAAATGAGATAAAAGACTGCTTTAGGTAAATCCTCCGTTCGTATGACAAACTGCGAAAATGACGAGTTGCAAGAATGGCAAGTTGCGAGAATGACGAGTTGCGAGAATGACGAGTTGCGAAAATGACGAGTTGCGCAAGCATGACGAGTTGCTACTAATCCAATACATACACATACATACGATTCTTAGTGTCACGTTTAGTATGATTCAATTTACTCTAAATTTTCGAATTTTTTGATTTTTTTTATTTTTATTAGTTATATGTATGATTATTGTTTCTCGACTATACTTACCAATTAATTGAGTTTTGTCGACGGGAAGGAACTGGCTTCTGTTGCACAAGTTCACTTTTTACAGAAGCCAGGCCAAAATAAAATAGTAAATTGGTGTTTGTTGCAATAAAAAACAGTTTTATTTTTTTTTCATTTTTCATATACTGTCCCTAGCTGGCCTAAAGCTTCCATCACTGGAATGAAGTCATCACTACAATCAGGTTCAAGCAGGTTGGTTATAACTAACCAAGGTTAAATGCATTGAAAAATCCTATTCACAATTTTCGGGACCTGGAAATTGAACCCAAAACCTCCGGATACCAGTCTTTGCTCGTATCATTCTCATCATCATCATCATCATCAGCATACATTAGTCCACTGCTCGTCAAGCTCTTGGCAGCCACCTTGCAAAGATCTGTTCTACCTTGTCTGAGCGTTCTACTCATTCATATCACTTGCTCATTATATGTCCTCACTGTTGGGGCACGAGCCTTCCCTATGGATGGATAGGGAGAACGGGTCATAAACCACCACGCGGGCCCAGTACGGTGGTTGTTAACGACTGCTAATGCAGCCGGGACCAACGGCTTTACGTGCCTTCCGAAGCACGGAGGAGCTCGAGATACTACATTTTGGTAACAGTTGGTGAAAGTTCCACAACTTAACATCAAGTTCTTTAATTATATAATCTCACTCATTCAATTGGGATAAGATAGTATATTAGGTATATCAGAGTGGATATATGTATAACATTGTTAAAATTCGTAAAAACCTGTTCACCACTCGACTCGATGGCTCTTGAGACACCCTTGACATATTTAAGGGAATCCTGGGGGAACTTAGTAGTAGAAATTGGGGAAGAAATGTAAGGGTTATTTTCGGATTAAAATTTTCAAGAAGACTCATTGGAGTTCAGTATAAAAAATTATTCACAAAACATAATATTTCAATACTTGTACAGTCATTCACAGCACAGCGCACCGACGCTAAGTCCGCGTCAGCAAAATACGCGCGAGATATATACATACAATCTTCAATCACAAACCGTATGCATTATCATATCGACAGCGGCAGAGATAAGCATCCAACCTTCACTATAAGTTGTAATTTTATTAAACGGATTTACTCCATTTTTACATCGTATAACTTCGACACCCAACAACTACAACAAACTACATAAATGTGCAGGCCTTACAATACAATACCTGTGCAATACTAAATGTGTTATCCCACTGCTGGGCAAAGGCTCTCATCATTGAAATCATCGCTACAATTAATTAGTTTTGACTTAATCACCACGCTTGCCAAATGCTGGTTGGTGCTCACTTTTCCTGATCTAGGAAATAAATCCAGGGCCTCCCCCTATTGGGCTGAGCTCTATGCCATCCCATCCATTCTTAGTTCAGGTAACGAAAGCTTGACAATCACGATAGTTACTATAATAAAATAATTATTCAACGCTTGCTTACTGCATAAAAGTCAAAGGTTCAGAAAGAGTAACTGAGCAAACAAAGCCTGGAAGCAAGCAGAGCTTCTATACACACCAATTATACTGAGCTTAAGGTGCGGTTTCACTAACACGACATGTTCAACTGTGTCGAGCTAAATCTATTTGCCATTCGAAAACGAGAACGTTTTTATTTGCAATTTTTGGCGTTATTTAAGCGCTGGACTACATGGAGCGCCTGTAGTTAAGGTCACAATTATTCCAACTCGATATTCGGTAAGCATAGTCAAAGTCAAGCTCCAAATCCAAAAATATTATTACCTAGTAGGTAGGTACCAATATTTAGAACCTCAAGTCTACTAATTCAATAGCGTCTCTGTTCATAGTTAGTCGGTATTGTCGGTAGCTTGATTTTGAAATTAGGACTACGAGTATATGAAAGTGGTCAAAATCAGGCCACTGACACACGATTGTTGACATTTTAAAATAGCAGATAGCATAACAAACTGCACATCTTTATAGAGATACAAATACATTACACATAAATATGGATGGTATAAAAAAAGCTGAACTCCATTTATTTATTATTATTATAGAAATAACAATTAAAGTTATTCCATCTTTCGAGGCACGTAAAGTCGTTTATTTTCAATAATTGTTATTTTTTTACTGAACGTATTCATACCTGCGATCTTATTTGTGTCCAACAAAGTTATTGAGAACTATACAAAGTTTGAAGAGGGCGATGGTGCAGTGGTTTACACACTCGGTCTGTGATTGCTGAAGTTAAGCAACTTTAACAAAGGCCAATCATTGGATGGGTCACCAAAAGTGTGTCATCTCGAGCTTCTCCATGCTTCGGAAAGGAACATAAAGCCATTGTTCCCGGCTGCATTCATTAGCAGTCGTTCACAACCACCAATCCGATCCCGCTCGCGTGCCGTCGGCATAACTCATTCTCCCTATAGTTTTCGTTTTCCCTCCTTCCTATGATATGGGGTCCTTCAAAAGACGCGTGAAGATGCACCTTGTGCCCACAAGGTGCTTCTTCACGCGTCACGGCAGAGTGAGGGTAACTGATGCTACGTTTGTTTTTACGCTGCACCAGTTATCTTGGCGCCTGGACTCCATTTCCACTTAACATCAGGTGGAATGGAGTCATTTGCCGAGCTAACTAAAAAAACAAGTGTTTCCATTCATAGGGTAGGCTCGGACCCCAGCAGTGGGGACATAAAATGGGCTGGTGACGATGATGATGATGAACAATGAAAAAAAACACGTAACGAAAAGTCGGAGGGTCGTTACATTCGCAGTGGAAACGCACCTTATTAGCAGTTCTTTGAGTTAGTGCTATCTCTTTAACTCTCAAAAAGTATTACAAACTTGGCCGTTAAATAGTCGGATAAATCCTTTTAAATGCAGCCTTATAATAATTGTTACTAATTAAATGTCGGGATGGACAAAAAATATTAAAAAATAATAACGAAATAATCTCAAAGGAAAATGTTTTAAGCCTTTAAAGATGTACTGGTGTTGACTTTGCACGAATTAGACAAGACAGAGCCACGAGTGGTAGACTTTTTCTGAGTGGTAGAGTCACGCTGCGTTGCAGCACGAAATGGGCCGGCTCCCTCGGCGTAATACCACCCTCTCACAGAATATCGGCGTGAAACAATGACACTCGTTGCTGTTGTGTTTCGTCCGGTGAGTGAAAGTACCGGAGGCCCATCTCTCACCTCTCCCCCTTCCCAACTCCTACTCCCTCCTCAAGAACCAACTCCTTCCTCAAGGCCGGCAACGCATCTGCTATTACTTTGGTTTTACGTGTGTCCATGGGCGGCGGTGATTACTTTCCATCTAGTGACCCGCTCGTTTGCCTCCTTTTAATATTAAAAAAACGATAGCGCAAATATGCTAGAAATCGTACCCGGGAGCCTCTCTTAGAGCGGTGGTCGAACCACTAGACTGCAGTGGCGATTGAATCCCATAATCTCCATGATATGTTATTAAATTTTAAGAAATGTCATGTTATGACAATACATTTTTAAAATGGTTATCTAATACTTTATCAAACGAATAAGTTTTATCCGTCAATTGAAAAGTCGGCCCTTATTGTTTTATTTTTAATTAAACTTATACATCACGAAACAAAATATTACAACAGAATTCACTTTTCCGTGTTAATTAGTACAAAAATAGTGTCAAAAAGGTCACTAAGAAAACATGTTACCTATACAAAAAGTTTTATGTTTTGGTATAACTATTTATCGTCAAAATAAACTTAAAATAAAAGCATAACTTTATACATACAGAAGCCGCAAAGCGCAGAGTCCGCAGACATTTCGAAAACATTTTAACGCTCCATCAAAAATTGTCCAGTGAATACGTTTAATTATCAAAAATATTCCGCCGATCCCTCTAGTGATGAGAGAGTTGGTTATTTATCGATATCGATACGATGGTATACGATAGCAATGGGACCTACATTTAACGTACGTATCTAATTCTAATCAGATTGAAACACACACTTCGTTCGTTCGCTTTTTTTTCAGCGGATAGTTTCAAACTACACTGGTCAAGCAACAGACTCCCTTCCCTACGCCGCGCGCGCGCCGTGTCGGCTTGTGCGGTCAACATAGTATACACTAATACAATTTTAAACAAAATACACACACAAAACGTCACAAATCAAATGCCACTACAATTATAGGTGTGGACAGCATGCAATAAGATTTCTTTCTGTCTTTCTCTATCGCTGTTTTTCATCGATGAAAATTTAAAAATTAAAATAGTTTTATTCAGTATAGGTTAACTACAATAATAATGAGCAATTATTATAAACGGCACAAGGCCATCGGTTCGTACTTACAAATGCTGTATTTCTACAGCGCCCCTACAGAGACTTTATATTGAGTAAAGCTGGAAAGAAACTCAACTAGGGTATTAGATATCATTTCTCCCTTTTTCTGCAGAATTTGAAAATACCCTATTGTATCATAGAAGACAACTACCATGCAATGTGTTTGCAGGTGAAGAGACTTTATTTATTTGTACGTTCGATCTCAATCCCATGCTTTTGCAAACTAAGTGGTAGGTACATAAATCCGGTTTACATGTGTTAAATGTAGACAGATATATTCATCATCATCATCATAAGCCTATATCAGTTCACCGCTGGACTTAGGCCATTCCGTGTGCACGGCACTGAGCACGATCCGCAGCTTCTCTCTACCAGCTCTTTCCAGCCATCTTGCTAATATCGTCACTCCACCTAATCTGAGGGCATCCTACTGACACAACGTTTGCCTATTTATAGTATTTTTATCGACATTTATATTTTTTATCGACATTTATTTTATTTTATTTTATTTTATTTTATTTTATTTATTTCGGGACAACAAACAGTTACAATATATTATAAAAACATAAAATCTTACAAATCTGGTATAATCATACCACATCAACATATACAATATTGTAACCCACAACATTATCCACATGTTAACAAAAAAGAAGTGTGCAACTATAAGGCCACGAAAGCTAATACAGTTTTGAATTACAACATTACATAATATACATTTTTCTGTTTTTTCAGAGTTACTAGATTATTTTTAATTATGTATTATGTATTATTTCACATTTTACACATCACTACAACGGATCGATAGGCAAAGCCGGCTTGCAGTCACTACGGCTACAGCCCACCCACCTGGTTGCACATCAGACAATTATCGACTTTACATTCACTATGCATAAAGCTTAATTTCAACTGCAATTCATTTATAAACTCATTGGAAACCACCTTTTGACAACCCGTAAGTCTTTGCTCGAGAGTTCGCGTTTCAGCTAAAAAAGCTTTTGCTTTGGTTCATATACAATTGTAATAAAGTCGAAAATGCTATGGCTAATGTATTTATTGATTGAACAACGTCTTTATCAAGTTATAGAGTTTTATTATAGAATGTTTTTGATAAACACCTATACTAGAAACATAAATTTGTTAATTAAGGCACCCGCATGGCATGATTGTTATAACAAAAAATATATAAAAACGCGTAAGTAACTATTTTGTTTTCAATTTGAAAAAAGTGTGAAAAATAAATTTCAAAACAGATTTATTTTCTTTTAACATAGCCATTATGCCTTACATATCTATACATATACATACCTACGTTTATTTTTTGTGTAGCCTATATTGTATCAATTTGTGTCCACGCTGGGCAAAAAGGTCTCCTCTGCATATTCACTCGTCACATACAACTTGAGGTGCCAACTTTTATTAGAAGAAATAAAGTATATCTGATTTCAAAGGAGGTAAATAAAGAGTACGGACTTACAAAAAGAGTATCATTTATTTTATATTTTTAAAAAGGTATTTTTTGTACATTTTGCAGCACGTTTTTCATGGTTTTTAAAAGAATTGCAAGAGTTCAAACATTCTAACTCTAAAATATAGATCAAGAGCTCTTTTGGACATTTTTGGTTCTGATAACGGGTTTGCATAATATTACATGACTGGCACTAGTATAGTAAACATTGTGTAAAAAAGCATTGCATTGTATTTTAGCATACTCTATTAGTAAATGTTCAAATAATTTTTAACGCAAATTTTTCAACATTTGTGTTTTTGTAATTTGTTCGCAACAAAATTTGCGTTAAAAATTATTTGAACATTTATAAATAGCTTGCTTACTTCTTAACTGATCTTTAATATTTGTAAAAATATTATGATCGGATGTTAGTGACGGTAGTTGTTGACATTGAATAGGCGCCTTTGGCTTTCAAAGTAAAAAGTGTTAAATAATTTCGGCGGGCTGGTTAGAAGCACGATAGCTCAATTGGAAGAGCACCTGACCCGGAATGTCAGAAGGGTGCAGGTTCAAATCCTGCTCGTGGAATTTTTTTCAACATTTGTGTTTTTTTATACTCTATTAGTGTTATAGATAATAGAGTACGCCTACATGATATAGAGTACAATACTCTATTGGCAAAAAAGTGGTAAAGTCGTCCCTCCATCTACATTTTATCATTATCATTTACGACGTTGACGATTGACGAAACATCACTGACCACCTTAGCAGAATGGCTTGCACGCCAGACTTTGGGCAGTGCTAACTTTGAGGACCCAAATTCAATCCCCAGTCGTGTCAATGTCGGAAAACGAACTTTTCGACATTGTGTAGGGTCTGGGGGCTGCTGATGCAAGCGCTTTAGCTACTTACCTCGGGATCAGAACAAAGTATGTAATGTCTAGTCTATACTAATATTATAAAGAGGAAACCTTCGTATTTTTGTATGTATGTATGTATGTATGTTTGCAACGAATAAACTCGAAAACTACTGGACCGATTTAAAAAATTCTTTTACCATTAGAAAGCTACATTAGCACTGAGTAACATAGGCTATATTAAAAAAATTAAATAAAATTCTAAAAACGACAATTTAATTTTCCAATACAAAATGATTTGTTTGTTTTGTTGTCATGGCAACTATTGATATTTATTTAACTCAATGATGGAAACTGTCAAAGCGGTACGAAGTCCGCTGGGTCAGCTAGTATTTTATATATTTATCATATGCCCATATGTAATAGAACAGCGAGACAACAATACCACACCATAGACAAACAATTGTAAAAATCCCACCATCACGCCAAAGACAGCCCGCCGCGACGAATGATTCCAACAAAACTTGTGTTTAATTGTTCTTCGCTTTGAAGATCGAGAAAGCGCGTTTGTCATGCAGCGCACCCGTCTGACCCTTCACTATTCTAACACCGACTCCAAGTACCTTGGAGTGTACTAACATCGGAACGGCTCGGCGAATCTAGTAGGGGGACGATGGGAGACGAATAATTCCAACAAAACAGTTGTTCGCTTTGAATATAGAGACGTGCGTTCGTGATGCAGCGTACCCGTCACTATTCTAACATCGAAACGCCTCGGAGAATCTAGTAGGCGACGGTGACAAGCTTGTGACTGTCGCTCCAAAGCATTTCAAAAATCAAAAAGCAGTGACAAAATTCAGCGCTTACGTCAGCCTTCCCGGTAGCATAACGGTCAGTGCAGCCGCCCGGATTGCGGAAGACCCGGGTTCGATTCCTGGCTGGGTCGGGTGGGCGTTTAATTTTTTCACTGTATTTTATATTAATAAGCTTGTGACGAATGATTCTAACAAAATCTGCGTGTTTGTAGGTAGGTCACCCATTACTATTTTTATACCGACTACGAGGGCCTCGGAGAATCTGTTAGCGGGTCGAGGGGAGACGAATTATTCAAATAAAATCTGGTTTTAATTGTTAAATAACTGATTTATTAACAATATATCGATTGTTATATAAATAAATTATTATAACTCTTTAAACTATGATGGTCACTCACATTCAAATAAGGATTATAATTATTATCAATTGTTGTTATTTTTAAAGATCAGAACGGTGCGTTTGTAATGTAGCACACCCGTTACTATTCTAACACCGACTCCAAGCTCGGAGAATCTAGTCGGAAACGGGGACACGCTTGCGACGAAAATTCATAAGAACCAAATAGCATCATTGTATATTTTTTTAACCATCTTCCATCTTATTTCGTAACGATCTTCTCCATTCCTAGATTGCTTGCAATATATCGCTTTGCGTGATAAAGCCGCCCTTTGTACGACTTCAAAACTGTTCTTATTATCATGTTCAATAAAGTATTATATTCTACTAGCTGACCCGGCAGACTTCATACCGCTTTGACAGTTTCTATGACAACAAAACAAACGAATCGTTAAATAGTTGAAGCGTTAAAGCGTATCAAACAAACAAACTCACTTTTTTAATAATACTAGTGGTCGCCCTGTGGTTGAAATTCGACCGTAATTTTATTAAGGCTGCACGGATTGTATCCTCAGCAATGAGAAATTAAAAAAGATAGAATGTGAGTTTGGATTGGCATTGACTTGACAGATCATGTCGACCGCATTAAAGACAAACAATACGTGTGTGTCAAATACATGATAGTGTGTGTAATGTTGTTTTTGTTGATTTAATGTATTTTTTATGCATAATTTAAATAAAATATTAACATTCGGATAACCTTCTCTATATAAACTATAAGTGTGCGAAATTTCCGCGCAATTTTCGTAAAAACGAGTACAAAGTTTTTGCTTCACGTATTAATATATAGATTTTGCCTATGTCTTTAATATACTCTTGAGAATATGTGTACAAAATTTCATGATGATCGGTTGAATAGCTTACGCGTGCAAGCGTAAACAACAAACAAATTCACTTTCGCATTTATAATATTAGTTAGGATTATATTCTAATATGTGCTTGCAGTGCAACTCCGCGCCGCAGCACGAATACACGATAAATCTTTAAATCAGTCTGTCAACAATAGTGAGGTCTTTTATCTATGGCCATCTAATAAGACGCCATTACAACAGACTCTTTGTTAGTTTGTGCGTTTGAGAGGAATCGATTTGTGAATACTGGATGCGTGATTAATGGATACGGTATTGATTGTACACTTATTTAAATGTAGTAAATATACAACGTGTAACAGAAAGGTATGGTGAAAATAAAAAAGAATTTTAAAATTGGTTTACAAATAACGGAGAAATCGCTGGACATACATTAAAAAATATATGTGTCAAACATAGAACCTCCTCTTTTTTTGAAGTCGGTTAAAAATGAAAAGATCCAAAGTGTTTTTTTTTTATTTTTGAAGTGAAAACTTCTTTAGCGGCGTTGTGCACTTTTTTGGAATGGGTAAAAAATGTTAAACTCGCGTCAGGACACGTGACCGTCAGGATACGTGACCTGATCGAAAATTCGTAAGACGGATGGAGAGTAGAGGAATGGGTAAAAAATGTTAAACTCGCGTCAGGACACGTGACCTGATCGAAAATTCGTAAGACGGATGGAGAGTAGACAGCTGGCGCGGCGTAATATAAATTTTTAATATAACTTAATATAACTTTTTAATGTAATATAAATTGTCATGTTTGTGTACGATAGCCCAATAAATAAATATTGTATTCTACCACATAAATGAGAGTACTTTTATACTGATAATTAAAGCAATTCGTGCAAAATTATTCCCTAACCATTCCAAAATATCAAAAATGCACAACGTTAATATTCAAGTTTTCACTCCTGCCGGCACTCCCGGAGTGCAACCCGTCGTTTTTTTATTATTAGATTAGCGATTAGCACATTTAGCCAGTGTCAAAGTAATTTTTCTTACAAGTAATACATAAATAAATAATATTTCTTTCCTGTATGATGATGATGAATGATAATAGAAATGAGAAGTGAGAAATGATATACCCCCCAACCCCTCGAGTATCTCAGTAAAGATGTGGGGCTTTACTAAGTCCTCGGGCGGACTCTTGAGAGAATTTGAAAAGTGACGTCACACTGTTTTGTTTCATTTGCCCCCAAGTGCCCCAAATCAAAGTGTGTTAATTCAAAATGAAGTAAATAAATAAAAAACATTTTTTACAACTAGAAAAAATCAACTAGTCTCTGGAAGCTCGAGTACGAAATCGAACCAACGACTCTTTTATTCAATCCGGTAATCCGGTAATCCCAGTAATCCCAATAATTTCTAATATTAAAAATATCTTGTAACTTCATACCACTTATATCATTGTGAATAAAAACATTAAAATAATAAAAAATTGTTTAGTGCTATTATTACATTTGAAATCGAATCCGGAACCTCTCCAAATTTACTGGCTCCTTGGCAGAGCGATCGCGAATGTCCGGGCGTGGGTGCTGCGTCATCCTAACCGAGATATCACGTGAAAGGCTTAAGAAATCGTAGACAAGACGTTTAAGAAAAAAAAGTGACAGATTCAAAAAAGTATATAATAAGAAATCAAACAAAAAGTCAAAACTTAATAGGATAAGTGACAGATCGACCGAGAAAAAATATGTGGTTTGTGATCTCAAAATACAATGATACGTTTTGTTACCAAAATACATTGATACAAAAAACTCACATTGGTTATCGTAAGTTTACAAGAAAAATTGACAAGAAACTCAGCAAAGGCATGTCACAGGCACTTTTAAATATAGGAAAATGCCCTGCCTGTCATAGTAGTACAATTCCCATTAATAAAACACACAAAATATATACGTCAAAAGCGATGCTAGGGTTCATCATCATCATCATCATTCTACACACGTTCACTGCTGGACATAACCTCTCTATGTGCACGCCACTAGTGCTAGGGTTGATTACGAGTAATCGTGGTTCACTCCCAATACCTCCGTTAGACTACTAACGTTAGCCCATGCCTCATCATCATCAGCTCATATTTATGTCCCCACTGCTGGGGCACGAGCCTTCCCTAAGGATAGATAGGGAGAACGGGCCATAAACCACCACGCTGGCCCAGTGCGGATTGGTGGTTAACGACTGCTAATGTAGCCGCGACCGACGACTTTACTTGCCTTCTGAAGCACGGAGGAGCTCGAGTTGATTATTTTTTTGGTCACCCATCCTATGACCGGCCTTTGCGAAAGTTGCTTAACCTCAGCACTCGCAGACCGGGCGTGTTAACCACTGCGCCATCGAGCTCCTCATGCCTAAACAACCATAATAGCTTTCTGGATGGGGTAATAGGACTGTTATTAAGTAATCTTTAAAAAACACCTCAGAAAAAATATGAAATTTTGCAAATTTACGTCAGGTACCAAAAACCACTGTATGGAAAAGTAGCCAGTAATGGCCAATCCGATTTCAATATAGCTTTATTCAGACAGCCCGTCCATACTGCCAACTCCACTAGCTTTGTTTTCATCCGGGATTTACACATTCACGAAAGCAATGAGAGCAACACTACACTTTGACGTTTCTCTACTTAAAAGGACGAACCTAAAGCTACGTACACAAAACTAGACTGTGGCATTAACCCATGCCTAAAACAACCATAATAGCTTTCTGGATGGGTTAATAGGTATGTTATTGATGTTAATAAAGTAATCTTTAAAAAAACTCTTAAGAAAAAATATCAAATTTTGCAAATTTACGTCAGGTACCAAAAACAACAGGTGACGGAAAGCTAGCCAGTAACGGCCAAACCCAACTTAACACTACTTTAAAGTTTATACTGACACCCCCTACCAACCGTTAGGTCACAAAGTAGGTGTCAGACATCCTTGTGCAAGCACAAGGGACCATCTACGTCAGGTCATAACGCCAGATCAGGACGCGCCGAAGCGCATTCTTCATCCGGTACTTTTAAGACTAGTGTCTCAAGCTAGTTGCCCCGTGGACACGTATAGTCCACTACCTATTATCCAGATAGGTTACCGGAGCTGTAAGCTCGCTCACTTCTCGTTGCACTAAGAGCACAACTCGCAGATTCCACTGCTCGGGTCGTCAACTCTAAGTTGACTACCAAATATCCTCTTTGGTGGCGGAGTTGTAAGCCCACTCACTTCTCAGTACCCATCCAGGCACCTTGCCAATTTCAACATCCTACGCGGTTGGCTCAACCGGAGGTATTGCATCTAGCGGGCACCTCTACTAGTTATCCAGACTAGTGCCGGAGATGTTGGAGTTCTGCTCAGTGAAAACCACCGAGCATGACAACCAACTATGGGCAACTCACGTGCCCCGCAAGTCCTTTCGCATCGGGCCCCTCGAGACCGCTACTTGGACCCGCTCGCTGTGCACGAAATGGAAGCCTGGCCACATCAACCAGGCAGACGAACATTCCCACTTCTACAGCTAACCACATGCCACCACGAGTCCAACCCATGTCCGGAACCTGTCGGAGACGCCCGCGAAGGCATAACCGACAGGGGGCCTAGGATCCGGAACTCCCGTGGTACCCTTGAAAAGACAGCCGGACCCGTAGTTCCAGCTGCCATACCCTACCTATCAGGGTAAGTAGATAGGGACTAGTAGTAGTAGTAGTAGTAGTAGTAGTAGTAAGTAGCCAGTAACGGCCAATCCGATTTCAATATACCTAGCTTTATTTAGCTTTTTTTATACCATGTTCTATGCAAATAAAGATTTATTATTATTATTAAACAGCCAGTCCATACTGCATTCACGAAAGCAATGAGAGCAACACTACATTTAAACAACTAAAGCTACGTACACAAAACTTTTTTTATTACAACAGCTGAATACTGACAGTCTAAGACTGTGCCACAGCTTTGCAAAGGACTCCATCATTGGCATAGTGACATTCACAAGAGCTACTTGTAGCCTAAACTGAATAAAATGATTTTAAATTTTGAATTTTGAATTGAATTTTGAATTGAAATCAAATCATCGCTACAATTAATTGGTTTGGGAAGTGGCTTTAATCACCACGCTTGCCGAGTTGGTGAGAACACAGACCTTTTTTTTTATTATTCCACAATGGGCTTCGCTTCGCTTTGCTTAACCTGATGATAAGTGATGGTACAGCCAAACATGAACACGAAGATCTCTTTTAAATTACAAAATAACAACAATCAAAATTTGATAACAAGTTTATTTTTTATAAAGAAATGTTTCTTGTATATCTACATACCGCAAATATAAACGTAGTTTCATATATCGTGAAGAAGCAATAAACCCAATACGTACTATCCAACTGCAAAAACAAAAGCCTCTCATTGAACTCATGTCATCACCAAACGCGATTTAATGATCACAAACTCAGGCTATGTATCAAAATCTAAACACACTTTTCCCAACCTGGGAATTGAACCCAAAACCTCCTTCTTCTTTTGCCTCTCGTACACCAAGCAGTCCCGATTCGAACCCAATTTCAAACCCCTCGGAGAATCTTAGGGCGTGGAGACACAAGTGCGTGTTGCCGTACCCTCTAGAAAGCCTCTGACAGTGCTTCGTTTCACACAGCTTGAGGAACCCTTTAAGTTTCTCGCCGCCCCCAAAAAGCCCGGTGAAGCTGAAAATGCCCAGTATCAATTAACAGATTCTCTTTAAAAAAAACTCTTCGTACTCTCGTACACCGAGCCCTCATTAAAATAATCATGGCCACTTCTAATAGTTTAATAAGTCTGCCCAATCGCCTGTTGAGAGCCGATTCGAGCGGTACAATAGCAATTATTGTCTATAGTCTATTGATAGCGATCGATAGCCTATATCGATGTAAAGCATGTATTTAAAAATCAAACCGAAAACTACAATAAATTAATACGTGGAAACAAATCTCTTTATACGGATCTTCTTGCGTTTATTTACAAGTATATCCTATTGTAACTGAAGTTATGTAGTTGCGATCTTTCAAGTAAATCAACTGTTATGGTATACCTACTAGGTACGAGTATTATTTTACCTACACAAACATAGATGACATGTAGAGGTGACATATATGTACATATATCGATGGCTTAGAGCACACATACTCTAATTACCTAAGGGGGTCAAATAGGGGGTGAAAGTTTGTATGAAAGTCCGTCAGTTTTGAAGTAAAATACATGAAAATTGGTGTTTGGCTTCTTGATAAGAAATAAAGAATGACGTGTCTCAGGAATTTTGTTTATTTTCTTTTAAAAGAGTAAAAGGAGGAAGAAGTTTTTTTTGGGGAAATCGTTATTTTTTAAGTAATAACTATCAAAGCGAAGAATTTAATCGATCTATAGATTTTTCAATAAAAATAAATAATTACGTGTTTTAGCATTTTTCGAAAAATCTCCCCTAGAGAGGTGAAATAAGCTTGGAAAGTTGTATGGAAATCTGTCATCCTTTAATATTCGGTATTTGGCCTGGTAAGTAATTGTAGTGTTTCAGGATTTATGGAAAATGATCCCTTAAGTAGGGGATGACAAAAACGGACCAAAATTACTTATACAGAGTGATCTTTATTACGTTGTTTTGTGTTAGACACTTTTTACTTATATCCTTATAATATTTACCTTTAATAAGTTTGGCTTTTATTACGAATAAACACAAGTCGTGTAGCCCACGTGAGCAAAGCCGCGAACAAAAGCTAGTTATGTGTATAATTTGATTTTAATTTTTAATTTTATAATTTTGCGGCTTTTTGTCGGCAGATAAGATAGAAAATCAATAAATGTTTATTTATCCATTTTGCCATAAAAATGGATGGCAAACATTTAAGCTAGATTAAATCAATAAAAAATCTTTGACAAGAATCAGTAACGTCTAATCGATTGATCTGCCAACTGATACATCACTATTTTTGCACGTAGGCTGTATATGAAATTCCAACTGTAGAATTATTCTCTATGGTACCCACCTTAGAGCATTTAATGCTCTAAGGTAACCACGCCCCTCAAGCTTTCGATTTGGGTAATACCATAGGTAGTTCGGCTCAACAAATAATAAAACCCCTAGTGGGTATCATAAAAAACTCAGGGACATTGAAAACGAGACATTTTATTATTTTCTTTAGTTTAAACGAAATCTAGTTTCAAATTTTTTCATTGCCTTACTTGGTGTTTAGCACTTTATCTCATCATCATCTGACCTGATATTAGGTGATGATAATGCCGAAGATGGAAGCACACTTCACCCGGAATCCTCAACTACTGAGGCACTGGCTATCTTATCTATGCTATATAACTATCGGAACACAGCAATCCTAATGATAGTGATGTTATGGCGACTTATTTAGTTAAGATGGCGGTAGCTAGGCAGGGGGATTGGCCCCCGCTGGCAATTGAACTTGGGACCTCTGGGTTTCAGACCGATGGTTTTAAACACTAGACCGCAGAGGCGGTTAATTCTCATATTTACGCGAACACCACTTAACGGAATAAAATATTTATAAAAATCTAATCTTGTATATTTTACATCGAAAAACTACAGAAGACAACCAACAAGATAAACTAAAAATAAAAAAGAAGTTATTTTTTAGGTAGCTCAGAGCTTTGGACTGACTATCCAAAGATCGTGGGTTCGATTTCCACTTGAGGTTCCTGAGGCTGGTTGATTTTTTATAGTTAAATTTTATCTTGTTACTATAAGTACAACCCATAAAGTTAATATATTTATGGTACAACCAGGAAAAAAAATAAACATTAAAATTTGAGCAGCCTACATGTTTGGTGGTAACAGTTTTTTTTCACAAGTAATAGGTAGGCAAGTAGGAGGAGCTCGATGGCGCAGTGGTTAACGCGCCCGGTCTGCGAGTGCTGAGGTTAAGCAACTTTCGCAAAGGCCGGTCATCGGATGGGTGACCAAAAATTTATCATCTCGAGCTCCTCCGTGCTTCGGAAGGCACGTTAAGCCGTTGGTCCCGGCTGCATTAGCAGTCGTTAACAACCACCAATCCGCACTGGGCCCGCGTGGTGGTTTATGGCCCATTCTCCCTATCCATCCATAGGGAAGGCTCGTGCCCCAGCAGTGGGGACATAAATGAGCTGATGATGATGATGATGATGAATAGGTAGCTGGGAAATTTATATTTTTTAGACAAAAAGGAGCTCAAGTTTTTGTTTTAACCACAGACCAAATATATAGGTTTAAACTCTTCAGGTTACAACCCTGAAGACGGGGCAATAATCTCTATTCCAAAGATTAATAACACAAAAGTGGCAAATCGATGATTCCCTGTTTTCTACCTACTTTCCTTCAACCACCCTACTTAGAACTCCTGCAACTAATTAAACAATATGAAAAAGAAATCTTTACAGGGTATATGTACGCACCCTTAAATATTATTGCTCATTTTTTTTACAGATTGTATATAGCATTACGAAGGTAAATTTAAAAAAAGACGTTTTTAAAAAAAAAACTTTTGCGAATTAAATCTTTCGTTAGTAGATTCTAAACAATTAAACATGCAGATAGGTAGCTGTCAGTTTGAACGATGTCCCAAAAAAACATCAGTTCTCTGACATCGGACTGCGGCTCCCGGACGGTAACCGACTGCAATTAATCACATTAACTAAACATAGTTAAAGGTTATGAAATACCCAGCATTAACACACAAAATTGAGACATTAAGTGGGACGCACATTAATGGCCAAATATCAATCATGTCTGTCCGAGTCGGAGTGAGATAATTTTTCTCGCGATTTTTTAAAAACTAAAACTTATAGGTTAAATATTTAAAACGGAAAAATGGGGTATTGGCGTTGACAGCCTATTAATTACAACACTAACAAGTAAGCGAATATGTTATGTAGCTAAGAAGATTCATACAAGATGACGGATGTCGTTGCTCGTTTGCAGCGTGCGTCAAACTGCGTCAATCTGACCTTTTTTTGGGATGTTTTTGGGGTTCCGTAGACAAATGGCAAAAAACGGAACCCTTATGGATTCGTCGTGTCTGTCTGTCTGTCAGTCTGTCCCTCCGTATGTCACAGTCACTTTTTTCCGAAACTATAAGAACTATACTGTTGAAACTTGGTAAGTAGATGTTGTATTCTGTGAACCGCATTAAGTATTTCACACAAAAATAGAAAAAAAAACAATTAATTTTGGGGGTTCCCCATACTTAGAACTGAAACTCAACAATTTTTTTTTCATCAAACCCATACGTGTAGTGTAGGTATCTATGGATGGGTCTTCAAAAATGATACTGAGGTTTCTAATATTTTTTTTTTCTAAACTGAATAGTTTACGCGAGAGACACTTCCAAAGTGGTAAAATGTGTAACCCCCCTGAGAATGATAAAACTAAACAAAATATATGATGTACATTACCATGCAAACTTCCACCGAAAATTGGTTTGAATAAGATCTAGTAAGTAGTTCGTTTTTCGATCACTAGTCGACCACTAGTAAGTAATTATTATTAGGTATTGTTGTCAACAACCTTATTGTAATACTAGGAGACGCTACTTCAATACTATTGTTTCGTTGTCGCACCTCCAAAAGATGGAGTAGTCTACTAGCACACGTTTTCCGTCCTTCCTATTATATAGCATGGGGTCCTTCAACTGAGGCGTAAAGAGTCACCTTGTGGGCCGCCAGGTTTTGTGGTGAGGTTGACTGATGCTGCATTATTTTGCACGCTGCACCAGTTGTCCTCGCGTCTGGACTCCATTTCTACTTAACCTCAGGTGGAATAGAGTATTTTGCCGTGCCAGTTATTAAAAACAATCTTGTTTTCGTTAATATGATAATACTAAGTTCCGTCAGTCGTAAAGTGAAAACATTTCAACATTACGTAAACTTATTCACTTTTAAGAGCGCATATTACACTGCCCACAGAACCGTCCGTCATTAATCGCGCTTTATCTCGGCCATCGACGGACGGATGGACGGCCGATGGTATTCCAGTTGTGTTTTTAAAATAATACGGTGAATGAATGTGCGCCTTGGTGACAGGCGAGAAAAATTACGCGAGCCCAAGACGCTGCGGGGCGCGCATCCACACGCACGCACGACACGATCATGGGCAACGCACACGTAGACAATCTCTCACTGGCACAGGATCTCGCAACAGCAGCGATCGGACTGTTGCGAGCTGGGTGCCTAGCGTGAGTTTTATTTACTATCTGTGTTCAATCGATTACGTTTACAACAACAAACAACAACACAACTTACTGTGTTTGTGATTATAATAATTGAGGTGCTGACATTACGATCTATTTTCTCAAAACTGTTCACGTCATACTCTTTACTGGGTTCATAAATTGCGCGGCAGATAGGATGTGTCAGTGTGACATGTCTTCTAATCAGTATTTACTGCATTATCTTTATGATTTGGAAAAAATATACGGAGTCGGAAGCGCGCATTTAAAATCGATAATAAAAACAAGAAATATTATTATTATTTTAAGTGACATATTGTGTTATCTTTTTGATATGATATGTCAAATGTCTTCTAATGAGTATTTACTGCATTCTCTTTATGATTTGTAAAAAAATATACGTATCTATTTTCTATTGTAATAGGTATTGATTTCAAAAGGTGAGTAGTCAAATGTTACACATCATACGCGACTACTATAAGGTTTTTTATAAAGTATTATACAATAAACAATAATAAAATCTTTACACTCCCAGCAAATGAGCAAACATGAGTCAATGCAGCACCTGATGTGCGACTGCGACTCTCTAGCTAGAAAAAGAATGGGACTCCTGGGGTCGGCCTTCGTTCTCAAAGACGTTGCCAAACTCATAGCAAAGCACACTTAGTTGACCAAATAACTTTAACCTTGAACCAAATCGGAACGGTAAAAAAGCCGTATCAAAAACAGCACAACGGAAACTAACCCCGACCGGTTACCTCCGCTTAATCTCACATACGATCTATTAGTGTGAAATATTCGATACATTACTGTAACTTATGCCCGTCCGCCGCAAATAGACATCTCTATTCACATTTTTAATAGTAAATAAGATTATTTTAATTGTCTCGTAATTGTATCTGCGAGGGTTCTCTATTTTGTCTCATACATTTTTTATCCATTTTCTAACGTGTTATAATGTTTTGTGACATAATCATTATGTGTTCGAATGATAAGTAGCCCTAATTTAACATCTCCTCCGATGTTTGTGGACTTGGTTGGTTGGCTAACCAACACTACCACCATGTTATCTAAATATGTCGCCATAACATCAATGTTTGTAGCATTGTTGTGTTCCGGCAGCTAGAGATAAGATAGCCAGTGCCTCAGTAGCTAAAGATTCCTGGTGGAGTACGCTTCCACCTTCGACCTTGTCATCGCTTAACATCAGGTGGGTTAAAAGTCAAGAGTTTACCAGTAAATTAATAAATAAAAATTGTCTAATTGCATTTTTCGTAAAATTATTTTGTCTTTTCGCTTTGAAAATTATATAAATTCGAAACGTCGTAGGTACTACTTATAATAATAATATGTTAAACATTCATATCAATAAATTCTATTTGCTCTATCCATTTTGCACAACACAAACAGAGTATCACTACAAATCAAACCTGCCTTTGGGATAACGGAACCTACATAATTATATTAGCTTTATTTGAATAAATAATCGAACGGCTTTCTATATTGTTTATTTAACAGTTGATAAAGTTCCCATAAAATAAGGTGACCCCAGAAGGTAATTTTTTTTATATTAACGGGTAAGCACAGTGCCTTGATCTCACCTGATGTTAAGTGATGATAAGGTCAATGATGGAAGCGCTCTTCACCCGGGATCCTCAACTAGTGAGGCACTGGCTATCTTATCTCTAGCTGCCGGAACACAACAATGCTACAAACATTGATGTTATGGCGACATATTTAGATAAGATGGTGGTAGCTAGCCAGGCGGACAAGTCCTACCACCAACCAAACCGAGTACACAAACATGTACCCCCCGCTGGGAATTGAACCCGGGACCTCTGGGTCTAAACCGGTGGTCTTAACCACTAGACCATAGAGACGGTTAAAATAACATGCACACCAAGACACATCACCAGCTCATCTAATGTCGAATTCACTGCTGGGATACGACAAGGGTCGTGGGGAATGCCCTATGGATAGAAACACCAAAGAGAGAACGCGCCATATATCGCCACGCGAGCCCAGTGCGGTGCGGTGGTAATGCAGCCGGGACCAACGGCTTTACTTGGCTTATCCCCAAGCGACAAATCTATTGTTCTTCAAAATTCAACTTCTATACATTCATTCCCAAGAGCTCCAATGATTTTTTGCCTTACGAAGAACAGAGGAGCTCGAGATGATAGCTTTTTGGTCACCTATCTGATAAACGGCGTTAACTTCACCAATCGCGCCATCGAGCACCAAGTCATAATATAAAAATAGAAAAATGTACAAGCTTATAAAATTTACTTGTTTCCGTTGACGACTGTACTTTGCTCTTCAATGTAGGGACAGAGATATTGACAAGACATTTGGTCGGTTTACTGACTAAACGGACCCCTATAATTACGTCACTTCCGTCCACCATTTTGTTTCCTAATTAAAGGGAATTCAAACAGACAACCTTTTAATTAGATTATACGCCCAGTATTGATAGCACCTGCGTTATATTATACCTTCACTTGTTTTTGCCCGAGGCTTTGCTCGTGTGGAATACACGACTTTTGGTCAATATTCAATTTTATTTTTTTTTAAATAGTAATTTAAAAAAACAAAGTTTTGAAAAAAATCAACGAGCGGAATTTGAACCCGACAGGTGTACTACCAACTATGGTAACGTGGTAAATTTTTTTCAACACTTCGTCTTTCTTCAAATTGTAATTTAAATTTTACAGGTGTCCCAAAATTAAATGTGGGCATCAAATGCGTCGAACAAGCCATTCTAACTTGTCCATAGAAAAGTTTGAAGTAAATTTTTTTCACGGTTGCTGCTCAATGTCGAAGCCATTGTTTTTGTGTGATAATAAAGTTAAGAGAAACTATCAATTTGACATGATTTTTCTAATGTTGTTTTATCATTAAGTAACTATTCTCAAAGACGTAGACGTAAAAAAAAGTTGAATAAAGGCTCTTTAAAAAATCTGATTCAAAAATTATCTAAAATTGGTGGTTTTTAAAAAGCTACAAAGAAACAATTCACAAAACCTCTTCCGTTTGCAATAGAATAGTTGCTACAGTAAATCGGTGACACCGAAGACCAGCACGCGTGGTTCTGTGAAGGAAGGGAGAAGGAGGGAGGAGGAAAAGAAGTTCTCTAGCCTTTAAGACGCTCTCAAGTTGTTCCGCTCCCGATTCGGTAACGAACCCCTCAGAGAATATAGCAGGGACACGCTTGCGTGATGCCATTCCCTCTAGAAACCCTCTGACGGGGTTACGATCGCACAGCTTGCGGGACCCTTTAAGTTTCTCGCCGCCCCCAAAAAGGTCCAGTGACGCTAAAAGGCCATGAGGACACTAGCAACACCTGAGGACTTTTTATTAGCAAGTTTTATTTTATTTTATTTTCTATTTATTTGGGAAACAAACAAATTTACAAAATCATATAAAATCAAACATACAAAATAACACAATAATCAGTATAGTTTCCACAATTGAACAGACAACAATACGTAATCTCTCTGTATCACACACACACATACACACTCACACACGCACACGTGCATTAATTTAATTTAAAAACAAACTTGAGTACCAAAATATATGAATTGAAAAAATAACATAAATAAATAACTAACAAGTTGTGATAAGAAATAAAATTCTTTGAGCTTAAAAAGCCAGGCGGACTTAGTGCTTATTACAAGTTCTACCTACCCACCGAATCGATATTATAATTAGATCATTGCACAAGTAGATAACATCAATCAGAGAATTCAATTAACTAATGAAATCCTTTCATCTGTCCGTCTGTGCTAATGTGGCTTAGTAAAGGCTAGTGTCTAGTTGTCTAGTTGTGCCTATTAGGAAATATAGTATTAACGAAAAATTATATATCCTTAAAAACAAACTTGTAAAAAAAACCAAGTCTTGCAACTCAGTTCTTCTACCGTAAAAAGTTGTGCGATCCATGTAATACCAGGTCGGTTAATTTATTCAGTCCCTACATAAGGGACCTTCTGTCTTAAGTTAATCTTAACAAATATTTTATAATAAATAATAATAAATAAATGTTTCCCACACTCACACCAATTATCTAGCCCCAAGACGTTATATGGTTAACTAGACAACGGATAAACATACTTAATATACTTAAATACATACTTATTATACATAGGAAACACCCAGACCCGAAACAATATAGAAAAACAGGTATTTCTAAATTGATCCGACCGGGGATCGAACCCGTGACCTCAGAGATAGCGACACCATGAAAACCGGTGTGCAAGCCACTCGACCAAGGAGGTCGTCGATTTTATATCATTATGATCTTCTTTGAATCTCGATTAAAATGATCACACGCCCTATCCTCACACTTTCGCCCTATTTCAATCCTGCCCCTCCTCTCCAAAAGTTCATAAGCAATTTATCCTCTTTCCTCCTTACGAACAATATTTTCAGCCCTTACCAGTCTGGTTTCTGCCCTGGACACAGTACAGTTACTGCTCTTCTTAATGTGCCTGATGACATTCGTTGGGCAATGGAAAATATGTCGCTAACTCTTCTGATACTACTGGATTTTAGTTGCGCCTTTAATTCTGTCGACTTCGATGTCCTCCTTGGGGTGCCCCGCTCTCTTAATGTCTCTTCACCCGCAATCTCCTGGTTTAACTCCTACCTTAGAGGCCGCTCGCAGTGTGTCCGCCTCCATGAGACCTTCTTCGACTGGTGCGATCTTGCTGCTGCCGTCCCTCAAGGCGGTGTGCTCTCTCCTCTACTGTTCTCCGTCTTTATTAACTCTGTCTCTGAGTTATTTCCTCTAGCTTTCACCTTTATGCAGACGACTTGCAGCTGTACCGTCACTTTACTCTGGACGACATTAACTTGGCTGTTGCAGCCATAATCTAGGACTTGGACCGTATAAGTGCTTGGGCTAACTCTTTCGGTCTTTTGGTAAATCCCAACAAATCGCAAGCCATTGTGATTGGTACTAGGCGAATGCGCAGCCGCAACTCTGCCGTGATTTCAAGTGTGCTTTTCGATAGTGTACCGATTCTTTACACCGACAAAGTCAAGAATCTAGGAGTCAATATTGACTCTAACTTATCCTGGGCCTATGTTCTCCCTTCTGTTTGTTTGTGTGTAAATCTATACTAATATTATAAAGAGGAAACCTTTGTATTTTTGTATGTATGTATGTATGAATGTTTGCAACGAATAAACTCAAAAACTACTGGACCGATTTAAAAAATTCTTTCACCATTAGAATGCTACATTAGCGCTGAGTAACATAGGCTATTTTGAACAATATTGACTCTTTACAATTTACAATATTGACTCTAACTTATCCTGGGCCTATGTTCTCCCTTCTGTTTGTTTGTGTGTACATCTATACTAATATTATAAAGAGGAAACCTTTGTAATTTTGTATGTATGTATGTATGTTTGCAACGAATAAACTCAAAAACTACTGGACGGATTAAAAAAATATTTCACCATTAGAATGCTACATTAGCGCTGAGTAACATAGGCTATATTAAATATGTATATATATAAAATACTAAAAACAACAATTTAATTTTCCAATACAAAATGATTTACTTCTTTTGTTGTCATGGAAACCATAATGATGGAAACTGTCAAAGCGGTACGAAGTCCGCCGGGTCAGCTAGTAAATTATAAATAAATGATTGTATCCAATTTCTGTCAAAGTAATTATACTGCTATTCAATTAGATTTCGTACTAAGATTCTGAACCCAGATTGCCGAAAGATAATTTAGTATTATTCTAGGAAAGTCCTAGAACATTTTGCTTACTTGTAATTAGGTTTTCTTTAATTAGGTTCCATCGGTATGATTGTTACGAAGTTAGCAACTAGACCAGCCCCTCTAGACAAGTGGCAAAATCGCTAACGGAATAGAATTTAAATAGAATGATTATTGTATGAGATCAACGTAAACGTCATTTATTAGGGTTCCGTACCCAAAGGGTAAAACGGGACCCTATTACTAAGACTCCGCCGTCCGTCCGTCTGTCTGTCTGTCTGCCCGTCTGTCACCAGGCTCTCATGAACCGTGATAGTTAGACAGTTGAAATTTTAACAGATGATGTATTTCTGTTGCCGCTATATCAACAAATACTAAAAAACAGAACAAAATAAATATTTAAGGGGGTCCCATAAAAGAAACGAGATGTTTTTGCTAGTTTTTGCTCGATATTGATAACGGCAACAGGTAGACGCTTGAATATTCATCATCATCATTATCATCAGCTCATTTATGTCCTCACTGCTGGGGCACGAGCCTTCCCTATGGATGGGTACGGAGAACAGGCCATAAACCACCACGCGGGCCCAGTGCGGATTGGTGGTTGTTAACGACTGCTACTGCAGCCGGGACCAACGGCTTAACGTGCCTTCCGAAGCAAATTTTTGGTCACCCATCCGATGACCGGCCTTTGCGAAAGTTGCTTATCCTCTGCACTCGCAGACCAGGCGCGTTAACCACTGCGCCATCGAGCTCCTCATTAGTCTCCTCCTAGTTATATTATATTCACTTTAAAAATAAATAATTAAATTAATATAAAATTAGTATTTAAAGGGAGCTCTCATCCAATTTTTTTCTCGGTCTTAATAACGATAACAGGTAGAAACTTGAAATTTGTAAGTACTTAATATTTACTGTAATCGCCACAAACGTACTTGTGGCTCCGTGGACGCTGCTTCAACGCAATACTAATTTTCGTTTTCGTTATCTTGGTCGAACGTCAAATGAAATTCATACTAGGCACCCTGAATTAGAATCTATACCAACTGGACAGTGCACCTCCCATGAAAATGGGAACGAACTAACAATTTTAGGTATCTGGCAACTTTGTAAAAGCACACCACGCCCGCTTCCGATGGACACGTCGAGTTCACTCGCAGACTTTAATACTTTTAGACATGACAATTAATTATATTCTTTATTGTACATTAAAATTACAGTCTAAATTTCATTATAGAAAGCATATACAAGGGTGAACTTATCTCTAAAAGAGATCTCTTCCAGCTGTAGTTAGAAACGAAAGTCTGCGGGACCAATTGTCGACCATAATATATAAATAAATAATTATTTATAATAATATGAGGAGCTCGATGGCGCAGTGGTTAACGCGCCCGGTCTGCGAGTGCTGAGGTTAAGCAACTTTCGCAAAGGCCGGTCATCGGATGGGTGACCAAAAATGTATCATCACGAGCTCCTCCGTGCTTCGGAAGGCACGTAAAGCCGTTGGTCCCGGCTGCATTAGCAGTCGTTAACAACCACCAATCCGCACTGGGCCCGCGTGGTGGTTTATGGCCCGTTCTCCCTATCCATCCACAGGGAAGGCTCGTGCCCCAGCAGTGGGGACATAAAAATGAGCTGATGATAATAATGATGATGAATTATATAATAATAATACCTAATAATAAATAAATAGGTACTTAAACTAGTTATAATGCATATACGTACATACCTATACACATATACGTATATATATATTTATGTTATATTTATATATACATATTATCATCTGACTGTATAACTATATGATGTTATTAACTACTGCTCAAGTTGGAGAGGTAGTGCTCTTTCAATTTGTGTTTAAAAGATGCTACTGATGGGCTCTCACGAATGCTGGCAGGCAGTTTATTCCACAATCTGGCTTAATTTAAATAACAATTTTTTATATATTCTCTCTTAACATTTATTAACAACTTTTCTAGCTAGCTAGCTGTGAAGTTTCTTGCGCCCATTCTTCTCCACAGCTAAAAAATAGAAGTCTAGAATGGGTAGTAGGTAAAAATAGTTTTGGACGATTCAAAAGCACTTTTCTTAAGTTTATTTAAATGAAACATTTTGACTTTGACTTTGACTTTGACTTAGATGTGCTCCAGCTGTGGGTTTATGGGAACGGTCCCAAAAATGCTGGCAACATTACCTCTTTGGATAGCCAAGCTAATACGTTGGCAGGCAGAGGTAGCTGCTAAAATATATATCTATATATCGTCCTCACAAATACAAATACGTGAGTTTTGCCACGAGAGCTGACTGCTACTGTGGTATTCCAATAACATGACCCACTACGTAGAGACCGCGTAAAGGCAAACGTTAGGACACGGCATGGAAAAAGCAACCGGGTATGAAACACTCCAAATCCTTTCTAGGCGAAAACGCCTTAGGAGGAAGTAAGACAGGGCACTATGCTACAAAGCAAATGCTTCACAAAATGCATCTATCAGCGAATAGCTTGTGTAGAGCATGTTGATAAGAAACAGAGTCAATGCAGCACCTACTGTGTGACTGCGACCTGCTGCGACTCTCTGGCTAGAAAAAGAATGGGACTCCTGGGATCGGCTTATTTGAAACCAGAGGACTTCAGGTTCTTCGCTCTTAAAGACATTGCCAAACTTATGGCATCTATCTTTGCAGAGGAAGAAGAATGAAAGGATGAGGTTGCACAAAAGATCCCGATGGGTCGAAGTGCTGCTGCGAGAGGGAAACCTCAGCAGGCCCCAATAAGATAAGATAAGATAAAACAAGATGACAAACGTAGTGTGGGACGCTCTCAGACTAGGTGGAGCGACGATCTTCGCATGGTGGCTGGCAAGAGCTGGATGAGAGTAGCCGCGGATCGCGCTCAGTTGCGTGCCCTTGAAGACGCCTATAGCCAGCAGTGGACTAGTATATGCTTACGATGATGATGCCTCTTCTGCCTTACCATCTGGCCTTATCATTCACAAGGGAAGACCTAATATGCCCTGGATCATACATGGGACCACGCACGCTGGTCGCGCACCGATTTTCTGTGCCAACTACTCCGTCGCAAACGACGAAAATTGTAAAATCATTTCGGTGTCGCAACACCAACAATTTTAATGCTCTTCCAGCACACGGTTTTCCTCCTTTCAACAACATGGGGCTCTTTAAACGAAGTGTAAAGAAGCAACTCGCGGGTTGGCAACGTGAGGACGGCACAACCCTGCTCTATTAGCTGTGGAGCATCTGGATTCTCCCCTCAGATACTAACCGGGCGTTAACGCCCGGAGCGGAAATTCCGTCAAACCCCAACCGGGCGTTAACGCCCGGAGCGATCACGCGACTTAAAACTTAAATATCGTATATTTAGAGCCTACTTTTGTATGAAGAAGTTTAACTATAGACAAACTAGAATAAATTTGCTAGACTCTCAACTCCCAACAACTTTATTCTCAGTTTCGCGTTTTCAATTTTTTTTTTTCAATAAAAATTTTTTTTTTTGCCATTTTGCGAATTACGTCATCGGCGCAGGTGCTGTCATTTGTTTTGTTCCTTCGTTGAGTGTTTTCGATGCATAGCCTGGGCTTGTGATTGCCAACCCGCATTTCAGTCAACTCATCGCTATTTCAACGATGAAGGCTTTTGCCCAGCCGTCGGCAATATATAAGCTTTTATTTACCTACTTTTATAGTATAGTAAGATAGATAACCAATAACTATTAATTTATTTAAAATATGTCCCTGTCTAGCCTTTTCAAAGACAAACCAATCGCTGACGCCTCGAAATGGCTGCTTCCGGTCGCGGGGAAAGATGGCCGCGCGGAAACTTCCGTCAGACATCGAAAAATTCGAGCTTTAATGTGTTTTCCGCTTTTTTGCTTGTTTATTGGATTTGTGTAATTAATAACTTAAACATTAGGAACTGTTTTTAGGTAGAGCGAGATTTATTAGATAACGGGAGTAGGAGCTACTAGAGTAGTGGCTCCAGTGTTCGGCAGGTGAACCAGTTATCGACATTTTTTTTCCTATAAACATTAAGCTACTGATTTCCTTTACCAAGAACTTTATACAGACCACTCTGCTTTCTTGTCAAATTTCAATGAAAATCTATGATTTTTTTTTGGCGACGATTATTACTTACATTCAACTATCACTTCATTCAACTGCCTCTTTGGTCTAGTGGTTAAACCACCGGTCTCATACCCAGAGGTCACGGGTTCGAATCCCAGCGAGCGTAATAAATTATTGTAGTAGGTACTCGGTTAGGTAGGTAGTAGACATTTTTAGGTCTGCTTAGCCAGCTACTATTAAAAGAGATGAAAAAACTAACAAATATCTCGTTTAACGGCAAAATCAAACAAAAAACCGTTTCATTCTAACCATTTTAAACAAATTAATACTCATAAGAGTCATGTAATGCACCGTTAACCAACCATTGGGTACACTCGCGTACAAAGGTGTACTCTCTGTATTCATATGGAATAGACAAAAGTTGAAATAAATCAGACGTCCATAGACAAAAGGGAGAAAGTTCGATTGTGGCACAAAAGAACTCGCGCGGGCGGGCGGTACCGTCAGCAGCGGCGGCGACGGAAATTACATCCACACTCTGGCATCGACTGTACCTTTTCAATGGCGGATGGTGCTATGCAAGAAACTCACAATGTTATGTGTATGTGTAATTGTACCAAATAAATATTTTTTCTATTCTATTATATTCTACTTTACTGTTTGTACTTTATAGCATTCTAACATACATTTTTGAGCTCCATGGCGCAGTGGTTAACGCGACCGGTCTGCGACTGCTCAGGTAAAGCAACTTTCGCAAATGCTGGTCATCGGATGGGTGACCAAATATTTATCATCTCGAGCTCCTCCGCGCTTCAGTAGGCACCTAAAACCGTTGGTCCCGGCTGCATTAGCAGTCGTTAACAACCACCAATCCGCACTGGGCCCTCGTGGTGCTTTACGGCCCGTTTTCCCTATCCATCCATAGGGAAGGCTCGTGCCCCAACAGTGGGGACATAAAATGAGCTGATGATGATGATGATACATTTGACACACACTTCGAGTCCCTGACCCAGTGGAGTAAGTAAGTTTGAGTTGATTTTCTATTTAGTTATAATAATAAATAACGCATACAAGATCTAGAACGGATACACTTAGTATCTTCTCATATTTACACCTTTCTGTTACACTTTTGTATTCATTTTTTGAGCTTCCATTTAGCATAACGCCATCCATTTAAAGGTGTAAGCGATCAAAACATGCAATCAGTCGTCTCATTCATCCGCATAATGCGGTCCATCTTTAACACTTCTATGTTGTTTTTTTTATAGCGGTCCCTTTGTGCGTTTATTGGTAGGTGGACTGTTCACGGTAAGACTAAGTATAGGCGCACACGGGTCACACGCGACAGCGACAAACGCCGTCACCTGGGTGCCAAGTGCGAGTTTCATTCGCCATTCGATCACGTTAACGAAAACGAGAATTTGTATGGCAAATTTTAACTCTTCTCGTATGTCGCAAGGAGCGCTGCTTCAATGCCATACTAATTTTCATTTTCGTAAACGTTATCAAATGAATACGGATAGTAAACAGAACTCACACTAGGCACTCTGAAACTAAAAGTGGCGTCCATCGGGGTCAACCGTCTGCGGCGAGTTCATATAATATGTATGAAAACTGCCGTCTATGTAGCGGCGTTTTGGTTGTCGCGATCACGAGTGGCCCGTGTGCGAGCACTTAGTTGATAAGCTATACTATATTAATGGCATCAGTGTTCGACACTTTTAGCTCAGTGTTCAACAGTTTTCGTCGCCAAAAATAACATAGAAAATCAGCGTTGTGGCTAGAAGCTACAACACGAGCTGAGCTGGTCAGCCCTTTCAGTTGTTTCTCATTATACCTTAGATATAAGAAACCTATTGTAATTTTAATGTATTGGAAGCACTGAATTAATAATTACTTTACTATACTTTACATTACTGATTGAAATAATACTGAATAACAACTAGGGTCTGTATTCAATTGTTACTATAGTCAAAAATCAAGTACTGACCCTTTATTTTAGTGAAAAAAGATCTTCTAATCTTTCCTGAATAAATGGCTATTATTATTTTTATTATACTTACATATATAATATAGACTCTTAAGTCGTACCGTCTAAAGCCGGCTTTATCCCTAAACTCCTATCTGACCCCACATTCACACGACCCTGCAATCAATCAGTCATGCTTTATACAAACTGCACACCTTTATATGACCACTCCATAATCATTAGCACACCTCCTACCCCACTGCTGGGTTTCCCACGTGGGATACAGTGTGAAAGGAGTGGGATGCTCAGGTATTGGCTGTTAACAACACATAATAAGACAAGATAAGATAAATATATAAAACAGACTAGATACAACAAAAAACTTAAGCTATATCATTAATTTTAGGGTGTACAATAAAATAAATTATGCAATGTTTTCGTAAGCTACATTTATACGAAGTTTCTTAAAGTAAGTAAAAGTAAAGTATACTGTCCCAATACTGGGCAAAGGTGTCCATTATTGAAGTCAAGTCATTAAGGTATGCTAAAGGTAATGACTTAATTACCACGCTTGCCAAATGGTTGGTAATCAGTATCACAAACCCGGACTATAGTAATAGTTTAATAGTAATAGTTTTATCTGGACATTTATTAGATTAGAACGCATGTTTTTAAATTTTTACTTCTTTTTATTATTATTAGTTTTATGTGGACACTTATTTGATTTGAAATTTTGAACGCATGTTTTTATATTTTTATATTTCGTATTCTCTCCAAAAGATTTGTTGTATTCGAGAAGGGTAATTAAGTTGTAAGCACGACATTAACTTTAAGACCATCTATGTATACTTAATTTGCAAATAAATAACTTGAAACTTGAAACTATTAGAAACACACTTTGTCCGACCTGGGAATTGCACCTGCGACATTCAGGTACCTATCGAACCGAGCGCACTGCCACTCGACCACCGAGGTGTTCTCGAATGATACCTGTTGATGATTCAACGCCAATTGAGGAGCTCGATAGCGCAGTGGTTTACGCACCCGGTCTGTGAGTGCTGAGGTTAAGCAACTTTCGCAGAGGCCGGTCATCGGATGAGTGACCAAAAATTTATCATCATGAGGCTTCGTGCTTCGGAAGGCACGTAAAGTCTGCATTAGCAGTCGTTAACAGCCACCAATCCGCACTGGGCCCGCGTGGTGGTTCATGGCCCGTTCTCCCTATCCATCCATGGGGAAGGCTCGTACCCCAGCAGTGACGCCATAAAATGTAATCTTACAACTTACTTAATTAAAATAGCGTATATGTGGAGATTTGTAAATGGCATTGGTTGACTCACATTGTCTAGTTATAGTTGATATTTGACTGTAAATCTTCCAACAAGCAAATAAATTAATAAATTAATAAAATAAAATAAATGTTCATACTTTCTCTTGATGTTAGAAGGCGGGCCATAGTAAGACGCTTGTTTAAGGCGAAGGGTAACAGACACTAGCGCCACCAATTGATAATTTGACAAGTACTAACGGACCGGATCTTTTTTTAAACATTGCGTACCGTCCGACAACAGAAAAGCATCCATAGTATTTATTTAATAATTGTGCACTACTTTTTGTTTCGTGGTTTATTCACAAAACGGGCTATCGCATCTATTCACAAACAATGGCCACTTTTGGTGTTAGCGAATGAATATAAAAACAAACCTAAAAGTAGTGCACAATTATTAAATAATAGATGTTTGCCTAGTGTCGGAAGGTCCGCAATGTTTAAAAAAAAATCCAGTTTAGCAGTTACCAAATTTAATCCATTAGCGGCGCTAGTGTGCCTTACCCTTCGCCTTAAAGACTTATACATTAAAAATGTGTATGGCAAATGGTTTACTTAAGGACGTCGGAATGCAGTTTAGGAACAGCGCACGTTTCCGAGGTCATACCATACGGCGGGAGAAATGTCTGATGGATTGCCCAGGCGGGTTATTAATGCCTTACTAACTCGGCTGGGTGTACAGGGTGATGCTGAATAGATGACATTGTTGATTGTAGCAATTTTTATTTTCACGTAGTATAAACATGAATGCTGGGCCCCAAGTTTATTTATTTGTTAACGTAGCCTTTAGTAAGGCGAGTTAGTACTCGGCTGGGTGTACAGGGTGATGCTAAAAAGATGACATTGTTGATTATAGCAACCTTTTTTTTCACGTTGTATAGACATGAATGCTGGGCCCCAAGTTTGTTTATTTGTTAACGTACCTACCAATAGAATGGCAGTGGAATAGTTTATGACATTTGGTAGTACGCAAAGTTATTGACATTTTGTAGTCAAGGCAACTGACAAACACTGCTCAAATATAAGATCTCCAGTCAGATTGTCATACTTGCCGCCATAAGCTTTAACTGACTGAACATGTTTTATTAATTGCATTGGCTTTCAGTCTTATCTTAATCACATAACGTTCAAAATGTGGTGGGAACATCCCTCTGACTGTGAAAGTGTTAAAAGAAATACAGAGATTTTACAGTTAATAAAAAACATTAAAAAAACGTTTGTTTAGCAAATTTTATGCTTATTGAACTTCAAGTGTTAAGTATAGAAAAGATAACTAATTATCCAATTGGTATGAATGAATTAGAACTTGTTTGCTAGACAGATAAAGTAAAAATGTCCTGAAAATGTTAATCTTAAATAACAAAAAAAAAAAAATAATGACAGTATTATTTTTGTAACATCCTGTACACAAAACCGCCGTCGCCAAATGATCTACAATGAAACATCGGCCTGTGCTCTGCTATTCAGTGAAATATGGAGACGTGTTGACCCCCGTAGAAGGGCACATGACGGAGCTACGAGTAGTATACAAGGTGTTTGGTAATAGGTGTATAATCCCGAAACATAGCCATGCAATGTATACTAATATAATAAAGCTGTAGTTTGTTTTTTGTTTGTTTGAACGCGCTAATCTCTAAAACTACCCGTCGGATTTGAAAAATTCTTTTTACATTTGATATTCCAATTTTTGCGAAAGGCTATATAGGCTATCTAACATCACGCTATGACCCTTAAAAAAGTCAAAAAAACGCTAAGTGGGTCGGGAAACTGCTAGTTAAGTAAAGAGTACCGTGATAATAATCATAGCTCATATGTTCCACTGTTGGGGCACGCTCGAGCCTTCCATGTGGATGGATAGGAAGAACGGACCATAACCAGCACGCGGGCACAGTGTGGATTGGTGGTTGTTAACGACTGCTAATGCAGCCGGGACCAACGGCTTTACGTGCCTTCCGAAGCACGAGATGACACATTTTTGGTTACCCATCCGATGACCGGCCTTTGCGAAAGTTCTTAACCTCAGCACTCGCAGACCGGGCGCGTAAACCACTGCGCCATCGAGCTCCAGCTACGGAGTGGAACTCAGGACTTTTGAATCTGAGAAGAGAGAAATTTATATCTCATGTCAAAAGGACTCTAATGAGTAAAGGTTATTATAAAGTGGAAGATTATGTTAATGTTAAAAATGTATGAATATAATTATACATACACAATAGTGCAAATTAATGTTATAATTGTGATATAATTATGGCCTTTTCTTTAATAAACTTTTATTGTAACACAATAGGAGAAAGAAATAGCCCTTGGTTAGTTTCTTGCGGCTTCTTCTCGGTACAAGGTCTCCACCGTAGGGTTTACGAAGACATGGCTTTGAATTGACGTTCAAAAAACACTTGTTAAGTTCATTTAACCTGTCAACTACCGTGAATACAGACACAATAGCATTTTAATTGTTTATGGCACTGATCAGTGCTCGCGGCAGATGACAGGTTTAAAAAAAATAATTTTGATTTTTTTTAAACTTACAATTAAACTACTAGGCGTATCTTTTCCTTTTTATTATCAATCGTTACACGCACGCTTTCTATAAATACAGTATGATGACATACCGTTACACTAAAAAAACAATAGCGAATTAATCGATTAGCTTGAAACGAATTCGCGCATTCCACGTTATTTAAATCGTAATCGATCATTGTGTTTTTTTTACTGACAACTACGATCATTATATTCGAATCATCAATCCGTTGATGAATCATTAAAGTATTGAGTCAATCAAGGGTATTATAGTTCGCTGCGCAGACGCCGCCGCCGCCGTGACGAAAATGCACGCGTCTATATTTTGGGTACAGTCGTCACGAAAAGTGTTATGTCGATAGAATAGAGTAATCTGGGAGCACGGCCGTGCCCCCACCAAGTCGAGCAAAAAAGCGTCACGGCCGTACCATCCTTTTCTCGAAGCAATTCAGACCATTTTCGACCCCCTGTAACTTCGTTGTGGATAAAACTAGAAGACTGAAATTTTCAGTAACCATGCAGGCATTGTAAAGACACGTATATTTCAAATTTCATTTAATTTGAACCAGTATTTTAAGAATTATAACGGGTCAAATTTTTTAATTTTGTCACTCACTGACTGACTCACCGATCATCAAAATTCTAAGGCACTTCTAGCAGACCTAGAAGCTTCAAGTTTGGAATATAAGTAGTGTTTGGTGTATGAATCAAGGAAAAACTAAAATATTTTGCAATTTCGGTCCAGTTTTCTAGATACATCAACTGCATAAATAGCTTTGTAATCCCATATAAATGTATAGGATTACAAAGTTACATGTGCAGTTAATGAATCCACTGATTCATGTATAATATAATGGAATAATAGGTTCAGTTAAATTTTTCAATATTGGCTTTATTCGTAACGATGTTTTATTTTATTTATTTTACGGCAATTATTATTATTGCGTGCGAAGCCGCGGGTTTAAGCTAGTCCCATATAAATATAGGCGCATGGTAGTGCCCCTGCCAAATCGAAAGGAAAAAAGTAGAACTGTTTCTACAAAATACAAAAAGAAATGAGATCCCATCAAAAACAATACTTGTCAAAAAAAACCAAGTCTCGCAACTCAGTTGTTCTGCGGTAAAAAGTTGTGAGATCCATGTAATACCAAGTCGGTTATTAATTTATTCAGTCTCTACTTAAGCGACTTTCTGTCTTAATACGTCCAGTCTCTAAGACCACGATCGTGGTCCATAACATTCTTTAATGTTTTATATAAATATATTGAGACTTGGCCATCGCCTGAAAACACGTGTAAATTCAATCGCCTGAAAACACATGTAAATTCAATTATTTAGTGCGATGGCCAAGTCTCAATATATTTATATAAAACATTAAAGAATGTTATGGACCACGATCGTGGTCTTAGAGACTGGACGTATTAAGACAGAAAGTCGCTTAAGTAGAGACTGAATAAATTAATAACCGACTTGGTATTACATGGATCTCACAACTTTTTACCGCAGAACAACTGAGTTGCGAGACTTGGTTCTTTTGACAAGTATTGTTTTTGATGGGTATTTATTGCAGGTACTGTGTACATTTTTGCAGGTGATAATACAATATTTTTTATGTCCCGGACAATCTTCCCCTGGTTCCTGGGTGCCCAGGACTAAAACAACTCACTAAACTTCGTATATTTATTGAGAAAACACACCAACTCGCTACTACATCGTCTTTTATTCTATATATATTCATACTGTCTTATTGCTGGTACATGGATTGTACATAGGTACAATACATCAAACACGTCAACTGTAATACCCATTACGTGTATACAATACTATGTATTCAATATTATTTATTCGATAAATATATTTCACGGCGAAGTGCCAACACTACATCATCTCCTCTCACCACTCTCACCACTCAGTCCTACGGGTTCAACACCCAACAGGGGGTACATGTTTCTGTACTCGGTTTGGTTGGTGGTAGGGCTTGTTCGTCCGCCTAGCTAGCTACCACTATCTTATCTATAATGTCGCCATAACATCAATGTTTGTAGCATATTGTTGTGTTCCGATAGCTAGACCACCTTCGACCTTATCACACATTTTTCATTTATTATTTTTTTGTTTTGTTCTACATAAATTTATACTGAGTGTCCTAATAAATATATTCCATTTCATTTCATCAAATATAATTAAAAATTCATAGATTTCGCAGTCCCCGCAAGAATCGGAGCATTAAAAATGGATACAACAATTTAGGAAAAAAAAACCATGTTATTTTAAATAACACAATTCCAACTTGAATGCACTTCTCGCCTGCATCCGCATCTTTTAACACCATTACCATGACGATCGGTCAATAATCAAAGAAGCTACAATTTGTAGCAAAATTTTTTCGCCATTTTGTAGCTAACCTAATACCCTAGGACCCTTTTTTTTATTTTTTATGAAGTCGGTTTTTTTTTTAAATATTTACAATTTAGTATACAATCACACATGTCTCGATAAATTCCTCAACTCTTGGTACTATTTCGATTTCGGTTCTCCTAAAATCCTCGGAGCTATGGCCAAAAATACGTCTCAGGCAATTTGCATCTGATAACCATTTTCAATGGTAAAAATTTATAATCAAAATATAAACGTTTCGTACGCACCCGTACATCCAATCAAGAGTATACATCAAAGAACGAAATACGAATAGTGTAACATGTATAAAATGCGAGAACAATTAACTAGTCAATGTGGGACAAATTGATTAGGGACGCCGGTCGGTCGGCGATCGAGCCTTATAGGGTTCCTTAAGGCGAAGGGTAAGGCACACTAGCGCCGCTAATGGATTTAATTTGATAACTGCTGAACTGTATTTTTTTCAAACATTGCGGACCTTCCGACACTAGGCAAACATCTATTATTTAATAATTGTGCACTACTTTTAGGTTTGTTTTTGTATTCATTCGCTAACACCAACAGTGGCCATTGTTTGTGAATAAATGCGATAACCCGTTTTGTGAATAAACCACGCAACAAAAAGTAGTGCACAATTATTAAATAAATACTATGGATGCTTTCCTGTTGTCGGACGGTACGCAATGTTTAAAAAAAGATCCGGTCAGGTAGTAATTGTCAAATTATCAATTGGTGGCGCTAGTGTGCCTTACCCTTCGCCTTAAGGTGAACGGGCCAATACTCTACACCAGTGTTTTACAAACTGTCGCGACCCCAACTTGCTTGGGAGTTGCGGTTGCAAGTCAGGTAAAACTAAAAAGCAACCCTTCCCGACCCTCAAAACATTCAAATACAATACACAAGCACACTAGAATATGCCCAAGACTCCGTATTTGTGAGGAACTCGATGGCACAGTGGTTAACGCGCCCGGTCTGCGAGTGCTGAGGTTAAGCAACTTTCGCAGAGGCCGGTCATCGGATGGGTGAACACCAATTTATCATCTCCAGCTCCTCCGTGCTTCGGAAGGCACGTAAAGCCGTTGGTCCTGGCTGCATTAGCAGTCGTTAACAACTACCAATCCGTACTGGGACGCGTGGTGGTTTATGGCCCGTTCTCCCTATCCATCCATAGGGAAAGCTCGTGCCCCCGCAGAGGGGGATATAAAATGATCTGATGATGATGATGATGATGATGATGATGATGATGATGATGATGATGATGATGACCATATTCGTAGAACAAGAGCAGGAAGACTTGGTTCACACGCGCTGTACTTACCTATTAGGTACAGACATGTATTTTTTTATGCGTACAGTAAGCAGTAGTGAACTAAGCATTTGGCCATTAATCAGCCTGTTGAATGAATGAATGAATGAATGAATAAAATATTTTTATAAAAATACAGTGAAAAAATTAAACGCCCACCCGACCCAGCCAGGAATCGAACCTGGGTCTTCCGCAATCCGGGCGGCTGCACTGACCATTATTTTGTTCATTTTGTCACTGCTTTTTGATTTTTGAAATGCTTTAGAGTGACATTTTCAATTCAGCTGACATTAGCAATTAACACTTAAAAAATAAAAAGTAGAATGAATAAAAGTTTATTTGGCATAAATATACAACATACAGCAACAACTTAAAAAGGAAAAACGTGTTGTTCTATCTATCTTTTCACTCTTGCCTTAAAGAGATCTAGGACTTCACAGAACCCACAAATTGAATTAACAACATTAAAAAAAATTATCTGTCGACACATGACGTATATCACGTCGGTCGCGTTGGTCATTCCACCACAAAAGACCGTTTGAACACACAAAAGACTTAATGATCCAAATTATTATGTCATTGTTATTATTGATACGGAGTAGGTATGTAGGAACATTTGTAAAAGAATTTGTTGGTTCACTCGAGACGCTATTGTGTCGTGGTTATGTATCTGAGGCCACACGATCTAGAAACACGCTTGTATCTAATAGAGATATTATAATAGTCGCACCAGGGTGCTTAGAGTTTTGTTTATTATCCGTAATCATTCGATTCATCATCATCATCATCATCAGCTCATTTAATGTCCCCACTGCTGGGGCACGAGCCTTCCCTATGGATGTGGAGAACGGGCCATAAACCACCACGCGGGCCCAGTGCGGATTGGTGATTGTTAACGACAGCTAATGCAGCCGTGACCAACGGCTTTACGTACCTTCTGAAGCACGGAGGAGCTCGAGATGATAAATTTTTGGTCACCCATCCGATGACCGCCGTTTGCGAAAGTTATTTAACCTCAGCACTCGCAGACTGAACGCGTTAACCACTGCGCCATCGAGCTTCTCCATCTCCATCCAAATCGGTCCAGCCGTTTATGACGAGTTAGGTGAGAAACACACATACAGAAAAATTATACAGGTCAACTTTTTTATCTCCATCCAAACCTTCTGAGGTGACTCCCGTGATACTAACGAACAACTCTTACTATTGGACCAACTCCCTAACTCGAAAATAAAATTCAGCTGTTCCATACATTTTGCTCGAATGAATATTGATGTTTTGTATGGAACAGCTGAATATTATTTTCGAGTTAGCGAGTTGGTCCAATAGTAAGAGTGGTTCGTTTGTATCACGGGAGTCATCTCAGAAGGTTTGGACAGTGATAAAAAAGTGATCCTGTATAAAGATTGATATTTTACGAGATGACTGCTAGGGGAAACAGGTGGTCTGTAGGTATTCAATGCTTGTTTTGTGTGTGTTTGTGTGTTTATTTGTAATGGAAAGTGCATTTCATGATACCTAGGGCATTTTCCAATATTTTGACGCTGTAAGAGATAAAAGAAATGCCAGAGTAGACTTATGAACTGATGGCATAGTGACATTCATATGAGCAATTTGTAGCCTAAACTGAATAAATGATTTTGAATATTTGAATTTTTAATGGTTGCTAAGCTAAAATTCAGCTACCTACTGCCCCTTTATTAATGATTTTAACTGAATATTGACATTTAAAATTTATGAGCACACCCTCAATTACAAATAAAAAATAATTACTTAAAGCAATAAGAGATGTCGCTAGTAGTACATTAGTAGTGGTTGCGGCAAATAATAACACAGTTATTAGAAATAAAACAGTTGTTGAGTTGACACACTGACAATAAGTCCCTGAACCAAACGTATAACAAAAAATAGAAAAAATGCTAAATAAAATAATAAATTACTAAGTATACCCCAAATGTTTGTAATAAGGGGGTGCAGCGCGGACGCAAAACTGCGAGTTTCAAGTTTTTTTATGATAGCAAGCGAGCGGCGCGTGGCATCATTTTGGTATGACAACGGCGCACGACTACGAATACGCACGCACACTAATATCTGTACAGAGTAGGCTGGTGATTTAATTAGAGCAATGTTTACTTTCGTAAAATCATAGGCGTTTGGGTATAAAAATATAAAAGTCTTAATATTTTCATATTCATATTTTTTAATTGAAAAATAAGACAACAGTGGCCTGCGGAATATCAATATAAACATTTTGATGTCGGATAATTGTTTCATTTGTGCTATACTTACAAAGTTTCTGAAGAAATAAGTTTTTAGATATCATTGCTTTTATGTATTGTTTATGCAGTTTCTGGGTATTTGTTTCAAATTCAAAGACAACCATGGCCTTGTTAAAGGATCAAGCTAACCTACACTATTTCTTTTAATGTATATGACATAATCAGCGCCTAGCACCAGTGACTTAAAAACACGTTCAAAATTCCGCGCTGCACCCCACAAGCTCTATACTCGCGAGTATTTAAAAAAAATATAGGTAGCCTATGTCATCTGCAGGGAATGTAGCATTCTATATTCAGTGAAAGAATTTTTGGAATTGGACCAGAAATTACTCTCCTCTAACAAACAAACATAGTCACAAACTTTATCTCTTTATTATTAGTATCAATCAATCAATCAATGGCCTATACGTCCATTGCACACGATCACTGCAGAGTGTCACGGAGGCAACTTTTCAATTTTCACTTTTTCAACTTTTTTTTTCTTTTCTATTTATTTTTTTTTATTAGTAAAGAGTGATTAAAATACATTAATGTTTAAAAATTAAAGTGATCAATAGTTTGTGTTGATATTTCAACCGCCTCTGTGGTCTAGTGGTTCAGACCACCGGTTCAGACCCAGAGGTCCCGGGTTCGATTCCCAGCGGGGGGTACATGTTTGTGTACTCGGTTTGGTTGGTGGTAGGACTTCTTTGTCCGCCTGGCTAGCTACCACCATCTTATCTAAATATGTCGCCATAACATCAATGTTTATAGCATTGTTGTGTTCCGGCAGCTAGAGATACGATCATCATCATCATCATCATCAGCTCATTTTATGTCCCCACTGCTGGGGCACGAGCCTTCCCTATAGATGGATAGGGAGAACGGGCCTTAAACCACCACGCGGGCCCAGTGCGGATTGGTGGTTGTTAACGACTGCTAATGCAGCCGGGACGAACGGCTTTACGTGTCTTCCAAAGCACGGAGGAGCTCGAGATGATACATTTTTGGTCACCCGTCCGATGACCGGCCTTTGCGAAAGTAGCTTAACCTTAGCACTCGCAGACTGAGCGCGTTGACCACTGCTCCATCAAGCTCCTCATGATGATGATGATATAAATATGAGAATTGTGTAAGTTCACCCATTAGCCTGTTTGCCGCAAACAAACAACTCTGGCGTAATATAATTAGGGGACTATTTTGGCCGGTTCGATTTTAGTCGACGCACATCCACTCGACAGATGTCAGACGGCGGTTTTCGGTCTGCCTCTAAACAAGGTGCGTTTACACCGCGCGTACAAGTTTTAATTCCCCCCGGGCTACAGGTGCAATGAACGTGTGTGCGCGAAAATTCGTAAAATATTATCCACAATTCATTTGGGCCCACACTTCATTTGAGCCCACAAACTAACTCATCGAATAACATTTCAGGGTGGCCGAGTAAGGCAAACTTGATTGATACTCTTACTACAGATTCGGGGTATATATACCATAATTAACTTTATGGTATATGTACTCTGTGCTCTTACTGCCGCGCTCATAGATGTCAATTATCATTGATTTTCACTAAGCACCTACAATTGTTCTGTCGAAAATGTGCTTATAACACATGCATGCTTATATGTGTTAGAGACTGTTTTACAATAGACAATTTTAGGTGATATGTAATCATTAATGATAATTGACGTCCATGAGTGCGGAGTTAGAGCGTTTTCTTTCATTTTCAATATTTCTTTTGCTTTAAAAGATATGGATGATACACATGTCCTTTGTGACGGTTCTTCTTAGTATATGACACGCACACAGAGCCGGAATAAGCAATGCCATGCCATGCCCCTAGGCACTGCATGTTCCGGGGCCCCTACCTTCTAGATTTAGAAAAAAGAATCCTTTTTTTTTCTCTCACCGAGGGCCCTATAGGCCATTTTAGCCTTAAAGTTAATCCGGTACTGAACGCACAGTAGACATACGAACCGATAGATTATTGAACTGTAATAATTATGAATTTTAATTTAGATAGTCGTGATCGTGACGATTACAAAATCGTGGCGTGTAAACGCAACCAACGCATCAACCAAACCGAGTTTTGGCGTTAAAATGATTTAGTCGGAGACCGTTCACTGAAATTTATGAATGTTGAAGCCGAAATAAACGGACAGCATAAGTCGAGACCTGCCTGCTAACTCTTTGTTCAGCCCCAGAGCTCTAGTGAGCTGGTCGATTTTTTTTTCAAATGTAAATCGTTTACTGAGGTCGTAACACTTCAGGATTGTGGCCAGAAGTTGTTTAGTGGTATTTCGGGGGCAATTAATGAGTGATATTTGATATAACAGAAAATGAGTATAAATTGCATGGCACCTAAAATCTATAACAAAATTCCGTTAAATATCAGATCGATTAAAAACAATAACAGGTTTAAAAGTACGCACAATGGCTTTCTTGCGAAAAAAGCTTATTATGACATACGATCTTTTTTGATGACAAATATAATTAATAACGTATGCCATTATGTTAATCAATGTTAAAAATAGCTACTTCAATACTGACATCTACTTGCCTCTTTATTCTATTATATATATATATATATATATATATATATATATATATATATATATATTCTTTAAGAAATGATTAATATAATTTAAAGAATCTTATGAATTAGAATGACTAATTAATAATTATTATTTAAATTTTTAATGTTCATCAATGTTCGTACTTATACCTTGAGGTGAATCATGGTTGTACCTTCTTTATATGTGACATATTGTAATACCCATGCTTATGAACTAATAAATGATTGATTGATTGAATGTTTGTGCTGAAATTTTACATGTAATTAGGTGCCGTAGTTTTTTTTAGGGTTCTGGCACCCAGTGTTCGACACTTTAAGCACTTTAAGCTTAGTTACTACTAAGCTTAAAGTGCTTACTACTGTAAGTACCTACGATTTTATTTAATTAAACTTATACTTATTTTGATTTCATATCTATAATACAATTTTATATAATGGCATCGTTTTTAATAATGAACCATCATATAAATTTTACTCTTGACATTGTTTTAATTTAATTAAAGTGACCCGGATAGATATACCTAGTTAAATTGATTTTCGTAATTTTGCATGGTATATGTTCAGCGAAACATGTTGGCCAATGTACCCAATGTTCAATGTATCCTGCGAAATAAAAATTATTATATTCTTATTCTATTGTTCAGTATTTGACACAGTTTTTGTCGTTTTTTGGAACATTTTAATTGAAATTTTACGAGATGACAGTGCTAGGAAGTAGGTATTCAGTGTGACAAGATAACTCTTCGACGAATTGTGTTTTCGAAAATGATTAAGATCGAGGCAAAATTATACAATCGTGTATTTGAGCTAGCCAATTATAATCTTAGACTATTCAACAAAAGTTGGTGCATTTTTTCAGCATTTTATTCACCTGCACTTTAAGCGATGAGTAAATTGCAACAAAATAGTGTGTTCTACCATGGACTAATGTTCTACTAACATATTCATAAGTAATACATGTACCTACTAGCCCATGGATATGTGTTATCGAAATGAATACAAGTATATAATTATTATATCTTAAGAAAATTTTATTTTATATAAAAACATTTACAATATAAAATATTATAAAAAAACTTAACCTAGGTTGCCACCGGCAGCGGGGATAGACCCAAGCTATCGGTGATTAGGGTTGCAGAGTGAGGAACCTCCTGACAATACGCGCCGTGTCAAGGAGTACTGCCTTTTGCATCTGACCCTTGACCCAATCCTTCAGCGAGATTATTAAAACCGGTAACCTTATAAGATCAAAAAGATCAAAACTGTAACTGTAAAAAAATTTAATTCAATTGTACGATTAGATTCGCTAATGAATACCTATTTTTTAGTCATTTAATTTGTTTCAATGACCACCCAACTAGAAACTTTATTTGTATAAAATGAGAGAAACAAAAATAACAGTAGATAATTAACACATTATCTGTGGTTCCCAACATCGTTTTCGCGCCACAATTTGACACATTATCAAAGATGGCGGCCGAGAATAGACAACATAGGCGTAGAGCGACCATCTTTGATCTCACTGAATCGAATTACAAAAGTAAAATTTCCGCCGGTAAGCTTTTAGATGTTCGTTAATTATAATTTAGTGTGTAATCCATACACGTTCGTTAATTTGTATTTTACAAATAGAGATATTTTGAAACGAAAGTTTACAGTTCTGCCTCAAACATCAGCCATTATTAAGTACCTAGTAGGTTTACCTAGTCTCTTATTTCATGTCGAAATTAGTGTCTGTTAATTTATTTATTTATTTTATATTGACTACCAACAAAACATACACTATTAAAATTCAAAAATACAAGTTTATCTTAAGGCTAAGTGTTGTCTTAATTATAGGCAGACACGACATGCAATATAATTATCATCAATAAACGGAACAGAAATAGACAAGACAAAAATATAAAACAAGCAATACAGATATGTACTTTCATTCATTACAGATTTAATAAAACTGAACAGACAAAATCAAACTATGACAGATTAAAATTAAAATCAAAATCAAAATAAAAACAAAAAACAAATCAAAATTAAATTAAAATCAATCATAATATAATTAAAATCAAAATCAAAATCAATCAAAATCAAACAAAAATAAAAACAAAAACAAAAACAAAATCATAATTACAATTAAAATCAAAATTAAAATTAAATCAAAATCAAAATTCTAATTTAAAAAGAAATTTAGATTAAAAATGTAGATAATTAAACTAAAATAAAATTTGAGCCGAGTGCTCATAAAAGCTACATAAACCATAAAAACTAATTAACTCAGTTACAGTACTAGTTAACTCAAATCTATTGCAATATGCCTGCCTATCGAATACCTAGGACGACCCAGGTATACCGTAGTAGCCTGGCTGGACTGCTCCCTCACACAGCCCAATCGATTTCTACATTTTCTCAACGTTAGGCTAGGTAGGTACCTATTGTGGGTGGATTCCGTGGTTCAATTTCCCAGTGAACAGATCCGCGACCTCCACTTTATTCGCAGAGTGGTCCCCCAGAGGTTAGTGGGTGTCCCTCTCCGTCTCGTCCTTCCCGGTCTTGGGTTTCTCCATTGACAGCCGACTGGAGACAATGCCGTCTCCGGATAGTGGTGGGTTGTGGAAAGGTGGACGGGCGACTCCCACTTAACCGTCAGGCCTCCTCAAGGTCGGGTAATAGTAACGAGTTCCCCTGGGTCAAAAAAGGTGGGACACACACACGCACGACACACACATGGGACCAAAGAAATCCTACAAAGAGTTTATACTAGTCTATTACTAAGACTCCGCCGTCCGTCTCTCTGTCCGTCCGTCTGTCACCAGGCTCATGAACCGTGATAGTTGACCCCTAGAGTCCCATACGACAAACTTGATTTTTTCCATTTTTTTTCTCGGTCTTAATAACAATAACAGGTAGAAACTTGAAATATGTTTATAGATAATGGTACGGAAACCTTCGTGTGCGAGTCCAACTTGCACTTGGCCGGTTTTTTCAATCTTTTTAGTTTACTATTTCCATCTATCGAGGCTTTCACGTAACGAATGCGGTCGCTCTCTGGTGCTACGCTGGTCTGTGCGCAACGCGCTATCGGTGCACTTAAAAGTTCTCACAGTAACTCATAGAGGGCGCTTTAAGTAACATTGTATTAAATTAAAAAAAATGCAATTAATAAAAGTTTTTTTTTATTTTACTAATTTAAGGTGCAAGTACCCAAAAAAGGCTGCCCCAAAGAGTACCTACATAGATTACTTTTTGCAGACTAAGGTCTCAAAGGTATGTAACTGTTTTATTTACTTTTCTTTTGGGGGTAGATTTAAATTACTTTTTAAATGTTTGCTAAGTTTGTCTATTGAAACGGCAGTTCTGCAACAACAGTGACTAGCATATACTTACTATACTTCAGTGCAAGAGATTTAGGATTTAAAAGGTACGAACAATATTGCTACTTAATCATTTACCACTAATAAGCGCATAATTTAAGTCGATTTAGTTATTTTCTACAAACATTGCGCCTTCGAGCTTTCCAGAGCGCTTTTTTACACAACGTTAAATGTTTGATCTTTATCTTACCTGATGGAAAGTAATGGTGAATCTTTAATATTTTTTCATTTATTCACTATACATTTATAAAAATAAGAACAATAAAAAAGCGGGGTGTAATATGTTATGTTTGTTACAAATTTACCTTTTCAAGGCACTGTGAAATATTGAACTAACTGCAAAATTACAATTTAAACTAACTACAATAATTTGAATTTATTTTCAAAATATTCTTTCATGTTGTAAAAATAATGAAACATAAGAATATTGATGAGCTCTCTTTCAAATTTAGTACTACTAATAGGAACTTGCTATCCAACTTTCGTCGAATAGTTTAAAACTATAAATGACTCACGAATCTGAAATGTTAATTTATGTAAATTCATGTCTTTATCTTGAATTTTCTGGCTCAAATAGGTACCTACACGATTTTATAATTTTGACTCGATCATAATTATTTTAGAAAACACCACAAAAAATCACTATTGGTGAAATTACAACAAAACTGCTTAATTTATATGACTCAAATACATTGATAACATCAATATTCGTAATTTAGTATAGCTGCATAATATATTTTGATAACTAAAACCAATATTTTTCCGCTCGCTTTCTATATAAGGAATTTGTGGAAGTGATTTCGTGAAATGGGACGGAAGTATGTGTAACAGTGTAACAGGAAGTCGGAGAAGAGCGCAAGCGCACGCTATTTTGTAAATTTAAAATCGATATTATGAACATGACATATTGTTATTATATGTGACATATTGTGTCATTGGACTATCAAAGGTCATTTTGATATGTCAAATGTCTTCTAATGAGTATTTACTGCATTTATTTTATAGTTATAAAATAATGTAATACCTGACCCATTTTTTTCAGAATATAATGTTGAAATTGCTTATTACCTACTAAGGTGAGATGTCAAATGTTACACATCTTAAGCGACTACTGTAAGGCTCGCTCGATATATTTTTTTAATATTTTTTAGATTCTGTTAATTTGCGGTCTCAATTGTCACAGGCGCTACGTATTTTCGACCTTATGACAGCGCACGTAAGGATCAGCCTTTTTTAATGTTCATAAATCGAGGTGTCGTCTTTAACTTACTTTCTGGGGTCTCCAGAAATTATTTTGTGTCGGAAGTCGGAACTGTCCGAGCGCAGCTGTTGTGAGCGCGTTAGCGTGAAGCTCAGCTTCTGCAGTCTCTTTATTTTGCGCTCTAAAGGTCAATGATAACAATTAATAAGTTCATTAGTATTATTATGTTCCAGTGACACGACATTTGTTGACGGAACTCGACAAGAAGAACACGACTTCGCAGTTCAAGATGCATAAATTGGCGTGTTTCTTGTTCTTATTGGTGTTAGCTGGTTCAACCATGGCTATTGGTGAGTTCAAACTCTTTTTTCTCTTCTCTCATCATCACCAGCTTATTGTATGTCCTCGCTGGGGCATGAGACTCAGGGCATAAGACGGCCGTCTTTAACCTATCGGAGGCCCTGGGCACTTACGGATAATAGGGTCCTTACACAGAAAAAAAGAATTTCTTTAAGCAAGAAAATTATTTTTCTTGGCATGGTAATTAGTTATAAGGAAATTTGTCTTATTTCAAGTAATATTTGTTTATTTCTAGATATTGACTCTCTCAAAATAAATAAATAATTTTCTTAATGCAATTTTTACATTCAAGAAAAAATATTTTAAATTAAGTAAAAATAAAATTAATCTAAGAAGTTTAAATATATTAAAATTTATATTTAGAGGAAATAGTATTTTAAAGTATTATGAAACTTCCTTTTACTATTATATTATTTTATGAGAATAAAAACCTTCATGTGCATAATAAAAGATTTTTATTTTGTTTAATGTAACGCCATTTATATCCGTTTTCGTTAATTCCTTGTATGTTTCAAAACTTTAACTTTTCTTTCAGAATATGACTTAGGAACACCCAGTAAAAACTGGGAGTGCCTGAGCCGTATTATCTATAGAATGTTTGAAAATAAAAACTAATACTGACACAATACCTACATGCTTAAAACAAGCATTCAAGGCTCTTATTAGAAGCAACTAATAATATTAAACCGAGAAATATTATTCAAAGAACAAGTTAGATTATTCTTAATTGAAGGTAATTTAAATTTAAATCAATAATATCGCTTATTGGCATAAGCAAATCTAACTTATTCCTAACATTATCAGTCATTGATACAAAATATTTTTGTATTAAATTTAGAATTTTTGTATTAACATCAAAAGTTAAAATATCTCATATAAAAAAGGAACATCTTGATTCTAGTAAAATTATTCTTGAAGCAAGTTTTATTATTGTTGAAACAAAAGTTTTTTATTTAAATTAAGTATATTTTATTTAAAGCGAATTGGTTTATTTTCTGAATCGAAAGCAACATTTTCTTGAAATAAAAAAACATTCTAAGCTTACACCAAGGAATCGTCGACTTACAATAAGAATACTAATAATTCTTGGTGAAAGATAGAATGTCTTAAACCTAGTGCAATTGTCTTCATTCAAGAATTTTTTAAATGTCAGTTTAAGATATTTTTTTCCTTTACGTAAGAAAATATTAGTTTCAATATATATATAAGAAACAACCATAATCTTGGTTTAATGCAATTTGCTTTCATGCAAGTATTTTTTGCTTATTTTGAGAAAACCGTTTTTTCTGTGTATGCTACGCTAGATTTTAGTAAAACAGTCAATAAGTTAGTAATTCTTGTTTAGCAAAACAAATATATTTATCGGTAATATCGATTATCGGTTGGTTGATTGGCTAACTAATGTAGTCTTAATTAAATTTGTATGATAATATTAACAACCGGTATTGAGTTTTAGAAGTAATACACCTATTAATCATCATCATCATCATCTCAGCCAAAAAGACGTCCACTGCTGGACAAAGGCCTCCCTCAAGGATAAATAATTTTGAGGGGAATTTGCCATAATCGCCACGCTTGGCAGGCGGGTTGGCGATCGCAGTAAGGTGAGAATAATCACAGAGAGACGCTGCTGCCCATCCTCTGGAATGGCCCATAGTCGCCTTGTTGGGTGTCGTACCACGGGAAGTGATGGGGTGGTGCAATTCTTTACCCCCGGCACCACACGGGGGACGGCACACACCTATTAATGAGTGAGAAAAAAAACGCAAATTCCATAGGTCAACCACAATCAATCTATACTAATATTATAAAGAGGAAACCTTTATATTTTTGTATGTATGTATGTTTGCAACGAATAAACTCAAAAACTACTGGACCGATTTAAAAAATTCTTCCACCATTAGAATCCTACACTAGCGCTGAGTAACATAGGCTATATTCAAAGTCTTTGTTTTCTTTTCCTCGGAGAATCTAGTAGGGCACGGGGACACGCACTAGTGCGTGATGTCGTTCCCTCTAGAAAACCTCCGAAGGTGATTCGTTTCACACGGCTTGAGGAACTCTTTCAGTTTCTCGCCGCCCCCAAAATGCTAATAACGCCCAGGGTAATAGGCGTGCCCCAGCAGTGGGGACCCAAAATGAGCTGATGTTAATGATGAAAGCGCAGTTATTTGTTTGTTTTTTTTTATATTTTATGGGTAAGCACAGTGCCTTAACCTCACCTGATGTTAAGTGACGATAAGGCTAATGGTGGAAGCGCACTTCACCCGGGATCCTCAACTAGTGAGGCTCTGGCTATCTTATCTCTAGCTGCCGGAACACAATAATGCTACAAACATTGATGTTATAGCGACATATTTAGATAAGATGGTGGTATCTAGCCAGGCGGACAAACAAGCCCTACTACCAACTAAACCGAGTACACAAACATGTACCCGAGACCTCGGGGTCTGAGACCGGTGTTCTTACTTAACCGCTAGACCACAGATGCAGTTAATAACAGAAGTATAGTACAAATATCAATACTCTCTATTGGTATAACAAATATTTGTCAACAGATAAGGAACTGACCCCATGTCACGTTCTAGATTTTTTTTTTTAAATGTGTCACACGTTTATAATTAAATACGATAAGAGTTTCTACTTTGCAATGCAGTTCGGTGTCCCAATTAAGTTCAATATTTTTTTAATGATATCAATATTATAGAATTGACAAATAAATCGATTTTAATGTAACTTATAATCTTTCTAATGTAACTTTCGACCATTTACTAATTAATGATCAAAGAATGTAACTTAATTATTCATTTTATATTCTTTTAATCTGTTTATAATAGGGTATTTCACAGTTTTTAGAAAACGTATGTCTAATGGTTCATTATAGCATAATATATTTGCAATTTGATTAATTCGTTGTGAATTTCTTTATTCTTTATGAAAATCGCCATTAAAATTCAAATTAATAAAATAGCCGCCAAAACGATGCATGCAGGTCACGTGATGTCGTGACGACTGTTAGCTGTCAAATCACACCGTACAAAACTTCGAGTGACATCTTTGATTTGCTTGCAAATGACGACACGACATCACGTGACCAATCCCGTGCGTTTTTGATCACGTGGTCAATCATAAAAATGTAATTATTTTATGTGCTGGCTAAATTGGTTTAAAAAAATGTTTACTGTTAAGTTAACAACAGTTTGAGCTATATTTTCATTGTAATCAAATACCCTGAAGTGTCATCTATTAATTGGTAGGTACAATATTTTTTGTAAATGTCTGTATCAGTCAGATTTTTACTGTTTCTTGAGAGAATCTCGCCATTATAATAGTTTGTAACTTTATGTTAAAACCAGTATAAACCTACCTAGATCGTCATAACCAGCTTATTTTATGTCCCCACTGCTGGGGCACGAGCCTTCCCTATGGATGGATAGGGAGAACGGGCTATAAACCACCACGCGGGCGCAGTGCGGATTGGTGGTTGTTAACGACTGCTGATCGATGCAGCCGGGACCAACGGCTTTACGTGCCTTCCGAAGCACGGAGGAGCACGAGATGATTGGTCAAATTAACCGATGACCGGCCATTGCAAAAGTTTCTTAGCCTTAGTACTCGCAGACCGGGCGCGGTAACCACTGCGCCTGCGCCATCGAGCTCCTCCTTTATTAAACAAAGATTCATCATCATCATCATCATCTCAGCCAATAGACGTCCACTGCTGGACAAAGGCCTCCTCCAAGGATCTCCACAACGACCGGTTTTGTGCTGCTCGCATCCAGCGGATTCCCGCGAACCTTGTTGGGGGCCTGCCCACACTGCGCTTTCCGGTACGCGGTCGCCACTCGAGGACTGTTCCACCCTAGCGGCCATCAGTCCTACGAGCAATGTGCCCTGCCCACTGCCACTTGAGTTTAGCAACTCTTCGGGCTATGTCGAAAGATAAACAAAGATTAACATTTCTTTTTTTTTATTGGTTCTCTTACAAAACCTTAACAAAGTATAAATAATAAACTTTACAATATATTTTTTTCAGATCCCCGTTGCTTGCTTGCTTTAGAAGTCGGGCCGTGCCGTGCTATGAAACACAGGTAACTTTAACTAATATAAAGAATGGTATATCATCATCATGGATAGGGAGAACGGGCCATAAACCACCACGCGAGCCCAGTGCGGATTGGTGGTTGTTAACGACTACTAATGCAGCCGGGACCAACGGCTTTACGTGCCTTCCGAAGCACGGAGGAGCTCGAGATGATAAATTTTTGGTCACCCATCCGATGACCGGCCTTTGCGAAAGTTGCTGTTCTAAAATTAGAACGTCACACTGACACCGGAGGTAAGTGGGCCTCAGCTCGATGCGTCGAACAAGCCTAACTTGTCCATAGAAAAGTTTCATGAGTATAGAGATATTACTAATTTCAGGTATTTTTAAAAAATCACCAATTTTGTATAAATTTTGTATCAGAGTTTATTTAGGGAGCCTTTTATTTAACTTTTTTTTACGTCTACGTCTTTGAGAATACTTTCTTAATGATAAAACAACATTATTTAGTCGAAAAGTCATGCGCAAAAACGACAAATTGATAGTTTCTCTTAACTTTATTATCACACAAAAACAATGGCTTCGACTTTTAGCAGCAACCGTGAATAAAATTTACTTCAAACTTTTCTATGGTCAAGTTAGGCTTATTGACGACGCATCTGAGGCCCACCTACCTCCGGTGTCAGTGTGACGTGCTAATTGGGACACCTGTAGAATAATATGACGCTCTAAAAGAAAGCACAAAATAAGGAGACCCAGATAGATCATCACATCGTAAACAGGCACAGCATCGAATGGAAAGAGCAGCCGGGTATGAAACACTCCAAATCCTTGGAGTCTATGCGAAGGCAGTAGAAGGCAGGCCCGAATAACCATCGGTGTCTTAACAGGGCACTATGCCACAAAACAAATGCTCCATAGAATGCATCTATCAACAAATAACTTGTGTAGGGCATGTAGAGAGGAAACGGAATCAATGCAGCACCACTGTGTGACTGCCACTCCCTGGCTAGGAAAAGAATGGGACTCCTGGGGTCGGCCTATCCGAAACCGGAGGACTTCAGGCTCTTCGCTCTTAAGGACGTACACATTTAAAAAAACACATACATGTTACAAAGAAAAAATAAATTGGAGTCGTACAAAGGGCGGCCTTGTCACTAAAAGCGAATATCTTCCAGGCTTTAGTTTAGATACCATAGATGCTTAAATCTTTTTTTTTCCACAGATACGGATACAAGCCTGACACAGGGCGTTGCGAATTGTTTGTCTATGGAGGTTGTCAAGGAAATGCAAATAATTTCCAGACTGAGGAATTGTGCACATCGGCTTGCGTCAATTCATAATATTTTTAATAATGTTTATTTTATTGTAATTTGCTTTATTTTTTCTTTTAAAAGAAATCTCAATTTGATTAAGTAATTGATGTTTATAACTAAATAAAAAGTTTTATCAAAACTATCGCTTGTTTTTATATCTCCGGCAACCTGTAGAATACAGGATGTTTGGTAATAGGTGTATATTACCAAAACATAGCCATGTAATTTTTTTTTAATCCTTTTTTTAATAAGGCTAAGAAGAGGCCGACGATGGAACATGCTTGTCCAGATAACATTTGTATAGAGAACACTGTGATAACATACAAAATCATATCTTTCTATATAACTAGCTGACCCGGCAAACGTCGTTTTGCCATAAAAATTTAAAAAAAAATTTAGGGGTGGACTACCCCTAACATTTAGGGGGATGAAAAATAGATGTTGGCCTATTCTCATAGATACCGGATAAGCACAAAAAATTTCATCAAAATCGGTCAAGCCGTTTCGGAGGAGTATGGCAACGAAAACTGTGACGCAAGAATTTTATATACAGTGAAACTTGGTTAAGTGGGACCTGGATAAGTGAGAAACCTCCATAACTGGAACCAATGCTGAGGTCCCAACACTTTGGCTCTGAATTACCTCTGTTAGTGGGACAAGGTAAGCCTCTATATCTGGGATTTGTTCTTTCGATTTATCATCATAGTTACCTCTATAACTGAGACAGCGAGCAAATTTTATATGCATAAACCTCTGTAACTGAGATAACATTGTTTGTTTACTCATTCTTATTCTACCCACAAATTCCACACGTAATTCCAAGTACGTAAGTAATTTTGAGCTTCAATTACCTTCAGTTTTAGTTTTGCTTTACTATCATACAGATATTTATTTGAAAAATGCCAAAACGAAAGCTACAATCGTTATCATTACGTGAAAAACTGAAGTTAATATCCGTTTATGAAAGTGGGAAGACACGCGAAGAAGTTTGTGCCGAATTTAATGTGCCAAAATCTACTCTTTGTAGAATAATTCAGAGTAAACATAAAATTGAATCACAATGTTCTGAAGGACAAGGAAAACTAAAACGTGTACGTTTATCAGAATATCCTGAACTTGAACAGTGTTTGCTAACATGGGTCAAGCAACTTCGTAACAAAAACGTTCCGGTAAGTGGACCGATGATTAAAGAAAAGGCACAAGATTTCGCGCGAAGGCTCGATATTCATAATTTTTGTAGCAGCAATGGTTGGATGGAAGGGTTTAAGAAAAGAAACGGTATAGTTTTCAAAGCAATTTGTGGAGAAAGTAACGCTGTTGATGTTAACAAATGTAGCCAATGGATTGAAGACCTACCAGTTCTATTACGCAATTATTCTGCTGATGATATTTTTAACGCAGACGAAGCGGGTTTATTTTATAAGTGTCTACCCGATAAAACTTTTACCTTAGAAGGTGAGTCTTGTCCATGGCGGGAAACTTAGTAAAGAGCGCATTACAATACTTCTAGGTGCTAACATGTCAGGAACTGAAAAGTTGCCTATCCTATTAATCGGAAAATCTAAGTCTCCACGATGTTTCAATGGTGTTAAAACTTTGCCTGTGAATTACCAAAATAATGAAAAGGCATGGATGACATCCACTATTTTTTCTGATTGGTTTAAGAATTTAAACCAAGAAATGAAAGCCCAGAAGCGAAAAAGTTTAATGTTTGTGGACAATTGTACTGCTCACAATAATATGCCCGAGCTAAGCCACATTAAACTCGTGTATCTGCCTGCGAATACGACAAGTAAATTGCAGCCAATGGATCAAGGCATCATCAACAATTTCAAAATTTATTACAGAAAAGAAGTTGTTCGACATGTTATTAAATCTATAGAAGACAATCAGTGCCCACAAATCGATGTTCTTCAGGCGATGAGGTTTGCTAGGAAAGCTTGGTTTTCTGTGACCAAAACTACTATAGCAAACTGCTTTAAAAAATCTGGATTTAAATCTGAAGTAACTGTAGCTGAAAGCTTACAAGAGGAGGACGAAAATTTAGAAACTGATCCTGAAGATTGGAACTTAGCCATCAGCAACGACAATAATCAACAGCCAACATTCCAAGATTTTATAAACGTCGCCGACGGTTTAATAGTTTCAGGAGAACTTAATGAAAGCGACATTGTTCATGCCTTCTCGTCTTCTTTATTGGAAAATGAAGAAGAAGACGATGAAATGAGCGCGGAAGTAAATTTAGTAAACATTTCTAAACGCGAAGCAGTAAAAGCACTAGAAACTTTGCACAGTTATTTTGAAATGTCATCAATTGGTGACCAAAGCATATTTGATAAAATTTATTACATCGAAAAACATCTGATGGCTGATACTTCCAAACGACAAACTAAAATGACAGATTTTTATAATTGATACATTTTTGTTGATTACATTTGTATGATTACCTTTAAGTACTAATTTTTTTTTAAACTCATTTACATACATAACACGTTATTTTATTTAATGATCGCACCTGTATAACTGAAATAACATGTATTCTCACCTCTATTAATGGAACCCTCTGTAAATGAGACAGATATTTATTTATACCTGTATATCTGAGACACTGGGTAAGTGGAATACCTCTATAAGTGAAACGACATTGCAGGTCCCTTGATGTCTCACTTAACCAGGTTTCACTGTATTAGAAAATCTTCTGTGCGTGTGTATGTTATTAAACTCCTTCCAAACGGCTGGACCGATTTGGATGAAATTTTCTGTGTGTACTCAAGTGGATTCGAGAATGGTTTAGATTTACAATTGGACCTGGTAAGTGGCGCTGCTATAGCTAGGGGTCCATCATGGGATACGGTGTTCTTAAGCGGACGAATGATTTGTTTGTTTTGTTGTCATGGAAACTGTCAAAGCGGTACGAAGTTCGCCGATCAACTAGTTTACTTATAAGTAAGTATTTAGTTTTCTACAAAAAAAAAACTCATATTTGTTATATTACAATATTTTTTTTCACTCCTGCGATGTTTCGACTTCTGTTTATGTTTGGCATTGAAGTTAAAAAAATCTTACTAACCAACTGTAAATAAAAAAAATGCCCCAGATCATCACCATCAGGCAGAGTACCCAGTAAGCCACGATAGATGGCAAGCATCATGCCACAAAATAAGTAACATTCCTATAAGTATTCGCTCATCCAACATGCTGCCTAGTGTGAGTTTCAAAAAGATAATTAGTATGGCTTTGAAGCAGCGCCTCCTGGCGACATACGAGAAGAGTTAAAGCTTTGCAATATTTTCATTTTTATGACGTAATCGAATGAATACAGATAGTAAATTATATGTTATTAACTAATATAACTATATACAGATAGTAACGAATATATTATTAAGTACCTATAATTTACTAATCAACTATGAATGGACTTATTGGTATGAAATAAATGTTATATTATTATTATCTCCTTTATTTATTTTCTTTCTTAAAACTAGATTTTTACAATATTTTAATATAAAAACAATAAAACATTATAAAAACCTAATCCTAGAGTACCACCAGCAGCGGGGCAGGGCCCAAGCTACCGGTGGTCAGGGCTGCAGAGTGAGGAACCTCCTGACAACACGTGCCGTGTCCAGGAGTGTTGCCTTCTGTATCTGAAGTAGTGCACAATTATTAAATAAATACTATGGATGCTTTCCTGTTGTCGGACGGTACGCAATGTTTAAAAAAGATCCGGTCCGTTAGTAATTGTCAAATTAGCAATTGGTAGCGCTAGTGTGCTTTACCTTTCGCCTTAAGAGGATTCCCAGCCACCGATGTGATTCTGAGTAATGCCAATTACTGGTAATGCATTAAAATACTAACTTAAGCTGATATTACAAGGAAAACACATTATTTTGCTACCAAACATTTGCTTAAAGCGAACAACAAACACAGTCAAGGCTAAAATGATATGAGATATAAAAACAGTTGGACAGTATGTTAGTATCTTAGTCAGCAACCGAGTGTACTGAGCAACGCAAGATGGCAAAGTTTTTTATCTATCTCTTATTCGTTGCTTTAGCTGTGGCATTGTGCAGCGGTAGGGGTAAGTACTACTTTATTATATGAGGTCACATTTTATCAACTGCAAATATTTTGAGGATAAATTCAACAACATATATAAACATTTTTTATAAAAAAACCTTAAATTTTCATGCGCTAGTTTTCAAGAAAAACGCCGAAAGACATTTCGATTCAAAAGTAAAATAAAGCACTTTCGGTAGTTTCAATTCAAAGGAGCCGAAACAGAGAGGTCGCAATGCCTTCACCGCTTACACGTGCCCGTAGTTTCATTCAAAGGAGCCGACAGAGAGGCCGCTCTTAAAAATATTACATTTTTGAGTCAGGAAAAGTAAAAAAAAAACTAGCCTGAATTTTTTTTTAAATGCCAGGACCTTATTTCTCTGATATAATTAGATGTTTTGTCAAAATATTTGCAGTTGATAAAATGTGACCTTATATGTTCGAGAGTTCGAATCCCGCTTGTGGATTTTTTTTCTTTTGTTTTGCTTTTGTTTAGTGTATCAATTTATTAGATTGATTATAAAAAAATATGAAAGTATAATATAAGTAGTATAATATAAAAGCAAAACTATTGACTTGCACCAGTATTAAAATCAGTAGGAAAACTTAAATCTTTGACCGTGAATATTTTTTTACCATTGAAAATGGTTATCAGATGCAAATCACCTGAGACGTATTTTTGACCATAGCTCCGAGGATTTTGGGAGAATCGAGATGGAAATAGTACCAAAAGTTGAGGAATTTATCGAGACACGTGTAAGCGTTTAAATTATGAAAATCGGCTGGAAACTTTTTTTGGAATTTTGGAAAATGTAAAAAAAACGGGTTTTTTGGGGGGTGTTTGTATATTAAATAGTAAATATTTAAAAAAACAGACTAATGAAAAAAATAAAAAAAGGTCCTAAGGTATTAGTTTAGTTACAAAATGGCAAAAAAAATTTGAAAATCGGTTAATAATTGTGACAAAACGGGTATTTCCGTATATAAAAAGTGATGTAGCTTCTTTGATTACTGACCGATCGTCATGGTAATGGTGTTAAAAGATGCGGATGCAGGCGAGAAGTGCATTCAAGTTGGAATAGTGTTATTTTAAATAAAATGCTTTTTTTTCGTAAATTGTTGTATTCATTTTCAATGCTCCGATTCTTGCGGGGACTGCGAAATCTGTGAATCTTTTCTCCCAGGGAATTTCGGCAGCTCATCATACAATAAAAATAAGCTATTGATGAGTACATACAATCAATATCAGTAATGTTCATATTGCTACAACGAACTTAAATGTAGGGGGGACGCTATTCCATTATCCATTGCGTAAAATTATATGTAAATATCCTTAATAAATACTAGGGCAGTAGTACTGGCGGTCAGCAACTGATTTTTTATACTTTTGCAACAATTTAAGGGGGTGCAGCGCGGACGCAAAACTGCGAGTTTCAAGTTTCTTTATGATAGCGAGCGAGCGGCGCGTGGCAGTGGTGTGACAACGGCGCACGACAAGAATACGCACGCACACTAATATCTGTACAGAGTAGGCTGGTGATTTAATTAGAGCAATGTTTACTTTCGTAAAATCATAGGGATTTGGGTAAAAAATAAGAAAAGCCTTAATATTTTCATATTCATGTTTTTTTTATTGAAAAATAAGGTAAGACAACAGTGACCTGCGGAATATCAATACAAACATTTTGATGTCGGATCATTGTTTCATTTGTGCTATATTTACAAAGTTTCTGAAGAAATAAGTTTTTAGATATCATTATTTTACGTATTGTTTATGCAGTTTCTGGGTATTTGTTTCAAATACCAAGACAACCATGACCTTGTGAAAGGATCAAGCTAACCTATACTAGTCCTTTTAATGTATAAGTCCTATTCAGCGCCTAGCACCAGTGACTTAAAAACACGTAAATTTTCAAATTCCGCGCTGCACCCCCTTAATACAAACCACTTGGTGCTGTAGAGCTGTCACTTACCCTGTTGTGTTACAATTCTATATTATTTTTGGCGACGAAAACTGTTGTCGAACACTGGTTCCACTCATCATCATCATCAGCTCATTTTATGTCCCCACTGTTGGGGCACGAGCCTTCCCTATGGATGGATAGGGAGAACGGGCCATAAACCACCACGCGGCCCAGTGCGGTGCAGTTGTTAACGACTACTAATGCAGCCGGGACCAACGGCTTTTACGTGCCTTCTGAAGCACGGAGGAGCTGTATGACACATTTTTGGTCACCCATCCGATGACTGGCCTTTGCGAAAGTTGCTTAATGCCAGCAATCGCAGACATCGTCAGTCATCTGGTGATAATGTGGAAGCGCACCTTCAGTCGGATTCCTCAACCACAGAGACTGATGGCTATCTTGGTGGTAATATGTATAACTAGCTGTGCCCCGCGGTTTCAGCCGCGTTAATTAGCGATTAGTCATAGCGTGATGTAATATAGCCTATAGTCTTCCTCAATAAATGGACTATTCAACACAAAAATAATTTTTCAATTCGAACCAGTAATTTCTGAGATTAGCGCGTTCAACCAAACAAACAAACAAACTCTTCAGCTTTATAATATTAGTATAGATAAGCCTTACCACCAATCAAACTGAGTATACCTAATAATATTACCGCCTCTGTGATCTATTGGTTAATACCACCGATTTAAACCCAGAGGCCCCGGGTTCAATTCCCAGCGGGGGGTACATGGCTGTGGCCTGTGTACTCGGTTTGGTTGGTGGTAGGGCTTACTACCGTCTTATCTAAATATGTCGCCATGACATCAATGTTTGTAGCATAGTTGTGTTCCGGCAGCTAGGGATAAGATAGCCAGTGCCTCACTAGTTGAGGATTCTGGATGAAGTGCGCTTCCACCATTTGGCCTTTTCATCACTTAACATCAGATTAGAGCAAGGCACAGTGCTTGCCCGTAAAAGTATTTTTTTAAAAAAAGAGCGAGCTTTACAGAAGTCGCATATGAGGTGTAACATTTGACATCTCACCTTAGTAATAAGCAATTTTAACATTATATTCGGAAAAAAATAGGTCAGGTACCTACGAGTATTGTCATCATTTTATAACTATAAAATAAATATTTATATAAAATACAGTGAAAAAATTAAACGCCCACCCGACCCAACCAGGAACCGAACCTGGGTCTTCCGCAATCTGGGCGGCTGCACTGACCATTATGCTACCGAGAAGGCTGACGTAAGCGCTGAATTTAGTCACTACTTTTTGATTTTTTGAAATGCTTTAGAGCGACATTAGTGCAATCTATCCAAAGGTATTTGCAACCAGACCTGCATGACCAGACATGCAGATTCATCTTTGCAGATGAATACCACAAATTGATAACACAACGCTATAGTATTTTTGAAGTGAAAACTTCTTTAGCGGCGTTGTGCACTTTTTTTGGAATGGGTAAAAAATGTTAAACTCGCGTCAGGACACGTGACCTGATCGAAAATTCGTAAGACGGATGGAGAGTAGACAGCTGGCGCGGCGTAATATAAATTTTTAATATAACTTAATATAACTTTTTAATGTAATATAAATTGTCATGTTTGTGTACGATAGCCCAATAAATAAATATTGTATTTTACCACATAAATGAGAGTACTTTTATACTGATAATTAAAGCAATTCGTGCAAAATTATTCCCTAACCATTCCAAAATATCAAAAATGCACAACGTTAATATTCAAGTTTTCACTTCTGCCGGCACTCCCAGAGTGCAACCCGTCGTTTTTTTTTACTTTATTAAAATAAATGCAATAAATACTCATTAGAAGACATTATTGACATATCAAAATGACAAATGACACAATAAGTCACATATAATAATAATATGTCATGTTTATAATATCGATTTTAAATTTACAAAATGGCGCGCGCTTCCCCGACTTCCTGTTACACTGTAACACATACTTTCGTCCCATTTCACGAAATCACTCCCACAAATTGCTTATATCTATATAGAGCAGGCGAAAGATGTTACACATCAACATCAATTTAACCAGAGACTTTTGTCTAATAGTAGTTTAACCACTAAACCACAGAGGCATCTCTATCTTTAATTTGCTTATTTTCAGAGAACCGATGCAACCAGCCCATAGAAGGAGGTATTTGCTATGGCAACGAAGATCTGTAAGTATCACAATCTCTTTTCTGTGGTATATTTTTCTTATGTTAAAACCATAAAATAAGGAGACTGCAGAAGATAAGCTTCATACAAACGTGTTCAAGCATCGCACGAAAACCTGGCACGGATGAGGAATCTCGACTGTTCCGAGCTGTTCCGAGATTAAGACCACCGGTGTCAGACCCAGAAGTCCATTCGATTTCCAGTGGAGGGTACATTTTGTGTACTCGGTTTGGTTGGTGGTAGGGCATATTTGTCCGCCTGACTAGCTACCACCATATTATCTTAAGGCGAAGGGTAAGGCACACTAGCGCCACCAATTGATAATTTGACAATTACCATAGTAGAATGAAACAAGTAGGCCGACTCGGCCCCCGAGCAAGCGATAATCACCTAAACTTGTAGGGCTGTCGCTTTTAATTAGAATGAGGTAGGTATCTACATATAAAATAAGAACATACTTAGAAATATGAATTCATGGATTCCAAAGAACCCCCGACCTACCTAAACGTAGTTTGTTAACTGTACAACACAACAACTTACAATAGGTAAGTAGGTACGGTCAACAGCACATCACGGTAAACACTTGCAGTTCGATATTAGTACTTATGCCCACAACATAAGAGCGGTACAAAGTCCAAAGTGTTTAGTCTGACTGTACCTAATTAGTCCCTTGTTTTCACGGTAGGGTGTACCGTGTAATCTAATAAATTAAACTAACAAATCCTTAGGTACATGTATTTACCTCTCTAATCCACGAAATCTGAAGCAGAACTTAACTCTTTCGGTACCTAGTAAATAACTAACACAAAATAATGTAATTAGGTTAGGCAGGAGGTACTCACCGTTCTTGTTCGGTAGGTAAGGTAAAGAAGGACAATTCTGGATTTGACAAGCTGCTATTTAGACATCCGTAAACACTGCAATATCTCCTGAATTTTTTTGAAGCCATCGTTGACTTACGTTTCACAAATTATATATAACCTACGAGCGGCAGCGGCGCGGCGGGCGCAGCGACGAAACAAGCAGGCGCGCGCGGCATTACGTGGCTCAGTCGCGACTGGCGCAGCATTATTAGCAATAAACTTTGTCAGTGTGTGCGTGCGACGATGCGTACGGACGGGTTGGCTCGGCTGCGCTCACATACAAGCCGCGCTCGGTGCGTATGTATGAAGATGGCCTACTTGTTTCATTCTACTATGCAATTACTAACGGACCGGATCTTTTTTTAAACATTGCGTACCGTCCGATAACAGGAAAGCATCCATAGTATTTATTTAATAATTGTGCACTACTTTTTGTTGCGGAGTTTCGGGAATATACACCTTTTACCAAACACCCTGTATAAAAAGCGTAAGTCAAAGTTTAAATAATTTTAACGCAAATTTTGTTGCGAAATTTTGTTGAATTTTTTCAACATTTGTGTTTTTGTAATTTGTTTCGCAACAAAATTTGCGTTAAAATTATTTAAACATTTTATAATAGCTTGCCTACTTCTTAACGGATCTTTAGTATTTGTAAAAATATTATGATCGGATGTTAATGACGGTAGTTGTTGACATTGAATGGGCGCCTTTAGCTTTCAAAGTAAAAAGTAAATAATGTTGAATAATTTCGGGGGGCTGGTTAGAACTACGATACTTAGCTCAAATGGAAGAGCACCTGACCCGGTATGTGAAGGGTGCAGGTTCAAATCCTGCTCGTGGAAATTTTTTCAACATTTGTGTTTTTTTATATACAGGATGTTTGGTAACGTAGTTAAATAAAATAATAACAAAATGTTTGTTGCAGGTTTGCTTATGACAGTAGTCTAGGACAATGCAAGGGCTTCGTCTATGGAGGCTGTGGCGGTAACGATAACAGCTTCAGGACACTGAAGGACTGTCAAGACGCTTGCGAGAACTAGATCTTAAACATATCGAGTGACCAGTGTTCGACACTTAAAATAAAATAAATAAAATAAAATAAAAATCGTTTATTTTCAGACCATTGTGATCCATAGATTATTAGTCTATGAGTAACAATATAACTTAAAGACTATGTTAGTATATGTTAGTATACACAAAATGATTAAAAGTAAAAGTAATTAACAGTAATTGACGCCCCAATTGGTAGGCTCATCGAACCTTTGCCACACTCCTTAACAGTGATAAATGTTACACAATATCTTATACACGTAAGAAAAACAAAATCACTTACGACTACCACATAAACGAAAATACATTGCAAAGAGTGACTCAAATCAGGGATTTGGGTATAATCATGGACTCGGAGTTATCATTTAACGCCCACATTGATCACATCCTTGCTTCTGCCTTTCGGAATCTAGGCTTCATACTACGTGTAAGTAAACCTTTTAATCGACCTGGCACATTAAAAATCTTGTACTTCTCATTTGTTCGATCCTTTTTAGATTTTTGCAGCACGGTGTGGAGTCCATGTTATGAAATTCACATTAATAGAATTGAAACAGTACAAAAAAAAATTATTAAATCCTTAAATTATCGCCAGAATATAATAAATAATGAGTCATACACCGCATCGTTAAAAAGAAACAACTTGTTATCTCTACGCAACAGGCGTAAAATGTTTGACATAGTATTTCTCTATAAAATACTCAACAGCCTAGTAGATTCCTCGTTGCTACTGAGCAAGATGTCCTTTGTATCTCGTGCTCGTCTCCCAGTGCGCTCCTCACGTTCGAAACCACTCTTCGCCACCCCACGATACCGTAAGAATTATACGCGTAACTCATTTGTATTCCGTTCCACTAACACTTACAATAAAGAATGCACCGATATAGATCTATTTAGTACATCGTTACCTAAGCTAAAATCTATTCTCTCAGAAAGCTTGAGTTGTGACTAATTATCTTGTTATAGTTACTGTTCTTTGTGCTTCTTCTTGTAATTGAATTTGATCAATGTAACCACGATAGTACATATAGTACATAGCTAATATTTTAATTTTAATTTTTATTATTATTATTGTTAGTTGACTAGTTGTTGTTCTAATTACATAAGTATTGTCTTGTCTTATGGCTCAAATAACTAAGATTATTTTAACACGTTATAGGCACTATAGGTCTTTCTTTGTAACCATCATGTAACTTATATTTCTTTATTGTAGAAATGACTGTTTGTTGCCTTAAATAAATAAAAAAAAAAAAAAAAAAATGTAGCTCGGTGAACCTGCCAACCAAGACTGAATCCAGTCGATCCCCCACCATCCCCACGACTCTTTTCGCTCCACCGCACCCTGTTCACCAGCGAGGCAACCTTTATACGCATTAACGCGTAAAAGTCATCCACACTGGCATCGGCAAACATACCCGACGCACTACAGTAGCGTAGGAGCCGGAACAGAGCCCTGAAGATGTTATTGTATTGAATGCGTAGGGCATTGTAAGATTTCTGAGTAAAGTTAGCCCACAGGCTACTCGTGTAAAATGTGACTTAAGGCGAAGGGTAAGGCACACTAGCGCCACCAATTGATAATTTGACAATTACTAACGGACCGGATCTCTTTTTAAACATTGCGTACCGTCCGACAACAGGAAAGCATCTATAGTATATATTTAATAATTGTGCACTACTTTTTGTTGCGTGGTTTATTCACAAAACGGGCTATCGCATTTATTCACAAATAATGGCCACTGTTGGTGTTAGCGAATGAATAGAAAAACAAACCTAAAAGTAGTGCACAATTATTAAATAATAGATGTTTGCCTAGTGTCGGAAGGTCCGCAATGTTTGAAAAAAAATCCAGTTTAGCAGTTATCAAATTAAATCCATTAGCGGCGCTAGTGTGCCTTACCCTTCGCCTCAAGCCCAGTGTTTGACACAACTGTCGGTCATCGACAAAAAATAACATAGATTTTCATGATTATAGTTATATATATTTTTACGCAAATTTTGTTGCAAACAAATGACAATTTGTAAAAAAACAAAGTGTTGAAAAAATCGTTGATGTTGTAGTTAAGGAGCTCGAAGGCGCAGTGGTTAATGCGCTCGGTCTGCGATTGCTGCGGTTAAGCCACTTTCGCAAAGGCCGGTCATTGGATGGGTGACCAAAAATGTTCCATCTTAAGCTCCTCCGTACTTCGGAAGGCACGTAAAGCCGTTGGTCCCGGCTGCATTAGCAGTCGTTAACAACCACCAATCCGTACTTGGCCCGCGTGGTGGTTTATAGCCTGTTCTCCCTAACCATTCATAGGGAAGGCTCGTGCCCCAGCAGTGGGGACATTAAATGAGCTGATAGTTGTCGACATAGAATACGGCTCGTTTGGCTTACAGTGTACGAGTAGAGATAGTGTTGATTAATTTCGGCGAGTTGGATTGAGCCACGAGCCATAGTTCACCTGACCCAGCATATCATGGGGTGCTTTTTGAATCCCGCTCGTGGATTATTTTTCAACACTTTGTCTTTTTTCAAATATGGGATATCAGCTAGGAAGCAGGGTGGGGGTCTATATTCAAATATTACTGAAGACTATAGAACAGTTTGTGACCCCTATTTTTAATGATTAGAGGGGAAAAAACTCGATCACTAGTTCCAAGTTCCAACCTTTTGTTTATATTTTTAAATCTTTATGATACATGATGATGATACATTATATATATACGTGAATAAATACATTTTTTTTTACTCTTATTTTCTTTTATTTTATTAATTTGTAATGTATAAATAAACTGACGCTTTATCTACCAGCATTTATTAATTACTAGTTGCCGCCTGCGGCTTCACTCGCGAAGACTACACTATCCCACAGGAACCTGTTACCGGGTTAAAAATATCTTATATCCTAGTCCGGATCATGGTCTGTCTATGTGCAAAGTTTCATCCAAATCCGTTCAGCCATTTTCACGTGATGCGCGTTCAAATAAACAGACAAACACAAAAATTCTAAAAACTGTTGGAACGTGTTTTGTTATCGGTTCTAAGTATCCCAGCCAACTTTTTTCGAATATCTTCCATGTACAGACTTTCGACCCTCTTTTGCTTTAGGTATGTATAGATTATTATGTACCTATCATCATAGTAAGCCCGTGTCAGTCCACTGTTAGATTTAGGCCTCTCCCAATGCATCAAAAAACGGAGAGGAGAGGAGCTCGAGATGATAGGGTAATGTTGCCTATATTGTACCAGTTAACAAACTTTACAAGCTGTCTCAAAAACTATATAACTTATGAATGAGGATATATAAGAATATAACGATAATAAAAGTTTTAAAAAAAGTCGGAAAAAGTACAACTTAAGAAACCGGTTTCCTTAATTGTACCATAGGTATCCTAAATTGTACTTTACGATCTTAATGAGATTCAAGTGCCTGTTATAAACTGAAATCAGCCTTACCGTTATACATCTTTATAAAAAATATTATTCCTAAAGTTTTTTCCCAGCCTTTGTAGTCGTTTTTGAAAAAGTGTTTAGAATGCCATTTTTTTCCGCAATGTCAAAAGCAAGTTTATTAACATACTTTATTGTGAGTCCAAACATATGCTTTTCCATGTTTAACAAATGCGACACAAGCTCTTGTTCAACTTCATTGTGAAAAACAGTTGGCCTGCCCTTGGAAATAATATGTTATTCGCATATTTGTTTGAACTTGATAAATGTCTTTTTAACCTTTTAACCGCCAGGTGGTCGCTCAGAAGAATGTGCCTCTAGTGCCGCATATGTATTTTCATTCTTAACCTATAGTGTTGTGACACATCACTACGACAAATTACAAGGTTAAAATAACAATTTTATACGAAAAACTAATGTTTGTTTTACTTGATTCCCCTCATATAATTAATGAAATTTTAATGAACGACATCAAAAATCTATAATCTTGCAAACAGACACTATCAAAGCCAAGATAAAGTTAATCCGAGACTTCTACAATATATCGATCTTGGAATCCTTATTGTTGTATATATACAACTCCGGCGCTAATACTAGACAAAAATAACGATGTGGGTAGTGATTCCGCAAGTAACATAATTTACGGTTATCGATATTACCTATTATTCAAATTATTAATTTTATAGATCAAAATGTCTGCTTATATTTTGTAAGTAAAGTAAATAAGGTACCCACTAATACATTTGTTGGTAATTCTCAACAGTTATGACCAGTGATCGGAATAGGTAGGGCTAATTCACCTAAAGTTCGAAGAACATAGACAAAAATTAATGGAGACTTCTTTACGACAATTTTTTTTTCGGAACAACTGTCCGGGCTTCCGGACAACACTTGAGAACATTAAAAATTAATATTATCAATACAGTAATTGATTTTATTACTTATTTTGTATCCCGGAATTGCCAAAAATAAGTTTTTTATTGTTTTTCAAAATGAAAGACAATCTCGTCGTTATGTATTGGATTTAACTTATTTCTTAAATTATTATTTAGAAAATCTCGGGTGCATGTATAGTTTATTAAATATACCAGCTTTAATAAATATAAAATAACTAACGAGGAAAAGGTAAAGAAAACAAGTTTAAAATTTTTTATAGCTTTCACACCATTTATTCATTTTATACAATTATTGTAAATGCTAAAAACAAAACGTAAACAAAATCAAACTCAATTACTTAGAAAGTCACCACTCTAAATACCTATACATACAGTAAGAATATTTTTTTCCGTTGATGTTGATAGTTGTCTCTTAATGTGAATCGACGCAATATTCACTATCAGGAACGGATTCGTCAGTTCCGTCACATAATTTATTTTCATACGAAGAAGTAAAATAAATTATCATTAGTTTTTCCATATTTTCGATATTCATGCGATTTCTTTTTATACTTAAAATCCATTTATAAATCTATTCTTGTCTCGCTCATGTCTTGCAAGACTTGGGCAGCCTCTAATTTCTCGGAAGTGGAACAATGCCGTTCGTTTACCACTAATCTATAATAGCGAGATTGTCTTTCATTTTTGAAAACAATAAAAAACGCGTCTACTGATTTTCGCCAATTCCAGGATACAAAATAAGTAATAAAATCAATTACTGTATTAATAATATTATTTTTTAATGTTCTTATGCGATGTCCGGAAACCCGGACAGTTGTTCCGAAAAAAATGTTGTCATAAGGAAGTCTCCATTATTTTTGTCCGTTCTTCAAACTTTAGGTGAATTAGCCCTACCTACCTATTTCGATCACTGATTATGACACATCTACCCTCACATTATTATATTGCGTCCGCTTGTGACGTCACAAGCGGTTGCATATATGCAACTCCGGCGCTGGACACTTCTTTTAACATTAAATGTGCTAGTGTTGTAAATAAGTTTCATTTTAGCAACAAATATATATATTATTGTATTATGATTCTACCTTAAATCATGTAAAGTATTAGATATTATAATTAGTTAGCGGATTAAAAAAAAACGACAATAATTGTATCACTTACTAATTCTACATTCCCAATTAATTTACATGATATTTGTGAATAATACATTCGATATCAAGCAATAATAGTAGCTAATTTGTTACATCACTACTGTTGTATTTGTACAACCGTGGCGGTACATGTCTAGAAATAATCTACAATTGGCGATGAGTTTTATTAATTTTTTGACCTGAAATTTTACGTTAAGCATAGGTGTCATTAGGAAAAATAAAATAATGACTCTTATCGCGAAGGTGGCCTTTATTATTTTAGTCAAATAATCGTTATTCAATTGAAATTATGCTTAAAAATCGCTTCGGAAACTTTAGTTGCAAATTTGCAACTGCGGCGCTAGGGGCACAATAATTATAAGTTATATATATACAACTCCGGCGGTTAATCGGTTAAGCAAATGTTTGGTAGCAAAATAATGTGTTTTCCTTGTAATATCAGCTTAAGTTAGTATTTTAATGCATTACCAGTAATTGACATTACTCAGAATCACATCGGTGACTGGGAATCCTCTTAAGGCGAAAGGTAAGGCACACTAGCGCTACCAATTGATAATTTGACAATTACTAACGGACTGGATCTTTTTTAAACATTGCGTACCGTTCGATAACAGGAAAGCATCAATAGTATTTATTTAATAATTGTGCACTACTTTTTGTTGCGTGGTTTATTTACAAAACGGGCTATCGCATTTATTCACAAACAATGGCCACTGTTGGTGTTAGCGAATGAATACAAAAACAAACCTAAAAGTATTGCACAATTATTAAACAATAGATGATTACATAGTGTCGGAAGGTTCGCAATGTTTGAAAAAAAAAATCCAGTTTAGCAGTTATCAAATTAAATCCATTAGCGGCGCTAGTGTGCCTTACCCTTCGCCTTAAGCCGGTTCCCTATAATCTATCTGTTGTTTTGCCTACTATAGATAAAAAATTGACATAAGCTCCATACAAATTATGTCAAATTTCTAACTCCAGTAAGCAAAACAAAAGGCAGAATATAGGGATCCGGCATTAGTCCTGTATTTAGGGAGATTCAATCAAACCAAATACAAACTCGCCTCAGGGTGCCTAGTTTGAGTTCCACTAGACATTCGATCACGTTAACGAAAACGGGAATTAGTATGGCATTAAAGCAGCGCCTCCTGGCGACATACGAGAAGAGTTAAATAGGGCCTGTCGGTTATGTGGGACTCACCCGTCCGCCTTTCCACACCCACTGACAAGGAGAGAAGCCCCAAGTCAGCTGCCAGGAAGAAGTCCCAGCTGGAAGGGCGAGACGGAGGGGGATACCCACTAACCCCTGGGGGACCAAACTCCGATAAGCAGAAAGCTAGGTGGCAGTCACATAAGATTTTTATATAAAAAGAATAGTAACAGAATAGTAATGGATATATATAAAATTTTTTTGGAATTTTGAAAAATGTTAAAAATATCGGGTTTTTTGAGGGATGTTTGTATACTTACTAAATTGTAAATATTTCATTAAAAAAAACCGACTTAAGAAAAAATGAAAAAATGGTCCTAGGGTATTAGTTTAGCTACAAAGTGGCTAAAAAATTTAGAAAATCGGTTAATAATTGTGACCTGTGGGTGGTCCCTTTACATTTGGTATTGTAGAAAAACGGGTATTTCCGTATATAAAAAGTGATGTAGCTTCTTTGATTATTGACCGATCGTCATGGTAATGGAGTTAATAGATTCGGATACATGCGAGAAGTGCATTAAAGTTGAAATTTTGAAAATCGGTTACTAAAATTTTGAAAAATTTTGAAGAAAAGATTTTTATTTTTTTAATATAAATAGTTTTTTTTTTTTTCGTAAATTGTTGTATTCATTTTCAATGCTCCGATTCTTGCGGGAACTGTGAAATCTGTGATTTTTAAAATATAAAGATATGATTTTGTATGTTATCACAATGTTCTCTATACTTAATGTTATCTGGACAAGCATGTTCCATCGTCGGCCTCTTCTTAGCCTTATTAAAAAAAGGATTTAAAAATAATTGCTTGGCTATGTTTTGGTAATATACACCTATTACCAAACATCCTGTATTCTACGAGTTGCCGGAGATATAAAAACAAGCGATAGTTTTGATGAAACTTTTTATTTAGTTATAAACATCAATTACTAAATCAAAATGAGATTTCTTTGAAAAGAAAAAATAAAGCGAATTACAATCAAATAAACATTATCAAAAATATTATGAATTGACGCAAACCGATGTGCACAAAGCATCAGTCTGGAAATTATTTGCATTTCCTTCACAACCTCCATAGACAAACAATTCGCAACGCCCTGTGTCAGGCTTGTATCCGTATCTGTGTAAAAAAAAGATTTATCTATGGTATCTAGACTAAAGCCTGGAAGATATCGCTTTTAGTGATAGGCCACCCTTTGTACGACTCCAATTTTTGTTTCTTTGTAACATGTATGTGTTTTTTTAAATGTGTACAATAATAGTTATTTGTTATACAAGAGTGCAAAGTTGTTTTTTAACCGCGTGCTCAATTTTGATGACCGAGCAAGCGAAGGATTCTAAAATTGAATCACGAGCGCAGCGAGTGATTCAAAAATTAGAATCCTGAGCGTCAGCGAGGGAATCAAAAGAGCACCAGGTGAAAAATCTTTGCACTCGAGTGCAACACCTAACTTTTCATCCCACCTCAGCGAGGAAATGACTAAATGCAAAAAAAACATTTACAATCACAAGATACTTTTATTTCAGTTTAGGTATTAACTTCTACATTATGAAAGGTAAGTATTACAGAATAATCTTTAAATTATAACAAACAATACTTAGGTATAATTAAGAAAAATTGAAAGTAACGTTGCTACAGTTACTAAGTGTAATATGTATTTTTGTTAGGTACTGTAATGTTGGTGTTAGTAACTTGTGTACTGTAACACACCGCTGGGTCGTTACTTAAGGAACGGTGGGTTGTATCGAATAATAATGCTATAGAGCTTTAAATATTTATATTACTTTTAACATGAAATAATAACAATCAATTCGTCGTCGCGACCCGTCACCGAGTCCGCGATGTTCTTCTTTTTTCTCTTCTACTATATTTTAATGCAGGCCACGGTGGCTGCCAGTAAGTATGCCCGAGCAAGGAGTCTCGGTTGCTACAGTACTGATAAATTGGGCACCATGGAGGTAGAAGCAAATAGGTTTAATGATGTTTTGAATTCACAAACTTAGTGCACACGATGTTCTAAATTCAATTTACTTTATCCTCTAGGGGATAAAAACGGCTTTTGCACTCAGATATCGAAGAGCAAAAATACTCTTTCCGAGATGGGGGATGAAAAGTATTTTATTATATTCTATAAATTTCTGGAACTTCTTGGCGGGAAAGTGAAGTCATGTATACGGGTTTTATTTTCTATGTGTTAGTGAAATAATGGTGGATTATTGAGTGCTCAGAATTATAACTAGTTCTGAGATTGCGTAGCATGAGCACGCATGAGTGTTGGCAAATGAAACAAAACAGTGCAGGGACTTCTTGGCGGGAAAGTGAAGAGGCATGTCTGCGGTTTTGTTTTATTTTCTAAAATTTGTGTTATGTCGAATATAAATGTGAGTGTGCATGAGTGTTGGCAAAAAAAACAAAACAGTGCAAAGTCACTTTCAAATTCTCTCAAGAAGTCCGCCCGAGGACTTAGTAAAGCCCCACATCTTTACTGAGATACTCGGGGGCTTGGGGGGTATATCATTTCTCATTTCTATTATCATTCATCATCATCTTATAGGATTATAATACTAATGAAATTTAGAAACTATTGACATGGCAGCATGGTCTATGACCTTAGCCGGTCCCTCAGGGAACGAACTACACTTTAAAAAAAAACAGTGCAACGTCACTTTTCAAAGTCTCCGAAGAAGTCCGTGTGAGGTCTTAGTAAAGTCCCACATCTTTACTGAGATACTCGAGGGGTTGGGGGTATACCATTTCTCACTTCTCATTTCTATTATCATTCATCATCATTATACAGGAAGGAAATATTTTTTATTTATATGTTTTACTTGTAATAAAAATTACTTTGACACCAACTGGCAAAATGTGCTAATCGCACGAAACCATTAACTAAAGGAAAAAAAAAAATAAAGTGTCGGTTATATCTACAGCTTCATGGTGGGTGGTCTATTGCCTAGTGGCAACGCGCTCGGCCCGATATCCGGCGGTCCAGGGTTCAATACCAAAGTAGGGAAAAGAGTTTTAGATTTTTTCAATGCGCTGATCAGCTTTGTGATCACCACTCCGCTCAGTGGCATGCACTTGAAGAGGTCTATGTCCAGCAGTGGGCTGATGATGATGATGATGGTGATGATGATGATGATTTTGAATCCAAGGGCAAGAGTGGTGATCTTATCTTATCTATCTTATCTTAGTGGGGCCTGCTGAGGTTTCCCTCTCCCAATAACACTTCGACACATCGGGATCTTTTGTGCAACCCCATCCTTTCACTCTTCCTCTATAAAGGTAGATGCTATTAGTTTGGCAACGTCCTTAAGAGCGAAGAGCCTGAAGTCCTCCGGTTTCGGATAGGCCGACCCCAGGAGTCCCATTCTTTTCCTAGCCAGAGAGTGGCAGTCACACAGTAGGTGCTGCATTAACTCCGTTTCCTCCCCACACCCCTACACAAGTTATTTGTTGATAGATGCATTCTGTGGAGCATTTGTTTTGTGGCATAGTGCCCTGTTAAGGTACCGATGGTTAATCGGGCCTGCCTTCTACTGCCTCTGCATAGACTCCAAGGATTTGGAGTGTTTCATACCCGGCTGCTCTTTCCATTCGATGCTGTGCCTGTTTACGATGTGATGATCTGGGTCTCTTATTTTGTGCTTTCTTTTAGAGCGTCATATTATTACATGAGTCCAATCCAGTCCATACACTACAGGTGTCCCAATTAGCACGTCACACTGACACCGGAGGTAGGTGGGCCTCAGATGCGTCGAATAAGCCTAACTTATCCATAGAAAAGTTTGAAGTAAATTTTTTTCACGGTTGCTGCTAAAAGTCGAAGCCATTGTTTTTGTGTGATAATAAAGTTAAGAGAAACTATCAATTTGTCGTTTTTGCGCATGACTTTTCGACTAAATAATGTTTTTTCATCATTAGGTAACTATTCTCAAAGACGTAGACGTAAAAAAAGTTAAATAAAAGGCTCTCTAAACAGACTCTGATACAAAATTTATCTAAAATTGGTGATTTTTTTAAATACCTGAAATTGGTCATATCTCTATACTGATTAAACTTCTCTATGGACAAGTTAGGCTTGTTCGACGCATCTGAGCTGAGGCCCACCTACCTCCGGTGTTAGTGTGACGTGCTAATTTTAGGACACCCTGTATATGCCATTATTTATCTTAGTGTTACCTTAATTTTATACCAAGGCACGGCCCGACTTCTAAAGCAAGCGAGCAACGGGGATCTGAAAAATATATATTATAAAGTTTATTATTTATATTATTTTGTTATACGGTTTCGTAAGAGAATAAAAAAAAGGAATGTTAATCTTTGTTTATCTTTCGACATAGCCCGAAGAGTTGCTAAGCTCAAGTGGCAGTGGGCAGGGCACATTACTCGCAGGACTGATGGCCGCTGGGGTGGAACAGTCTACGAGGGGCGACCGCGTACCGGAAAGCGCAGTGTGGGCAGGCCTCCAACAAGGTAGACCGACAATCTGGTGAAGGTCGCGGGAATCCGCTGGATGCGAGCAGCACAAAGCCGGTCGTTGTGGAGATCCTTGGGGGAGCCTTTGTCCAGCAGTGGACGTCTTTTGGCTGAGATGATGATGATGATGATGATGATGATGAATCTTTGTTTAATAAAGGAGGAGCTCGATGGCGCAGGCGCAGTGGTTAACGCGCCCGGTCGGCGAGTGCTAAGGCTAAGCATTTTTTGCAATGGCCGGTCATCGGCTAATTTGACCAATCATCTCGTGCTCCTCCGTGCTTCGGAAGGCACGTAAAGCCGTTGGTCCCGGTTGCATCGATCAGCAGTCTTTAACAACTACCGCACCGCACTGGGCCCGGTTTAAGGCCCTTTTTCCCTATCCATCCATAGGGTAGGGACATAAAATGAGCTGATGATGATGATGATGAGTGGAACCAGTGTTCGACAACAGTTTTCGCTGCCAAAAATAATATAGAATTTTAACACAACATGGTTACAGCTAGGAACAGCTGTTTTATTGTTACAAAAGCAAAAAAATAGTTGCTGACCCTTATTACTACTACTCTAGTATTTATTAAGGATACCTACATATAATTTTACACAAATTTAAACGCAAACAAAATACAATTTGGAAAAGTGCTGAAGAAAAATTCCACAAGCGGGATTCGAACCCTCGGACATATAATAAAGTAGTACTTACCCCTACCGCTGCACAATGCCACAGCTAAAGCAACGCATAAGAGATAGATAAATAACTTTGCCATCTTGCGTTACACTCGGTTGCTGACTGAGATATTAATGTACTGTCCAACTGTTTTTATGTCTCATATCATTTTACCCTTGACTGTGTTTGTTGTTCGCTTTAACCTTTTAACCGCCAGGTGGTCGCTCAGAAGAATGTGCCTCTAGCGCTGCATATGTATTTTCATTCTTAACCTATAGTGTTGTGACACATCACTACGACAAATTAGGTTACAAGGTTAAGTGTTCAAATAATTTTTTACGCAAATTTTGTTGCGAACAAATTACAAAAACACAAATGTTGAAAAAATTTCCACGAGCAATATTTGAACCTGCACCCTTCTGACATTCCGGGTCAGGTGCTCTTCCAATTGAGCTATTGTGGTTCTAACCAACCCGCCGAAATTATTCAACACTTCTCACTTTGAAAGCCAAAGGCGCCCATTCAATGTCAACAACTACCGTCACTAACATCCGATCATAATATTTTTACAAATATTAAATTAAGCAAGCTTTTTATAAATGTTCAAATAATTTTTAACGCAAATTTTGTTGCGAACAAATTACAAAAACACAAATGTTGAAAAAATTTGCACGAGCAGGATTTGAACCTGCACCCTTCTGACATTCCAGGTCAGGTGCTCTTCCAATTGAGCTATCGTGGTTCTAACCAACCCGCCGAAATTATTCAACACTTCTTACTTTGAAAGCCAAAGGCGCCCATTCAATGTCAACAACTACCGTCACTAACATCCGATCATAATATTTTTACAAATATTAAAGATCAGTTAAGAAATAAGCAAGCTATTTATAAATGTTCAAATAATTTTTAACGCAAATTTTGTTGCGAACAAATTACAAAAACACAAATGTTGAAAAAATTTCCACGAGCAATATTTGAACCTGCACCCTTCTGACATTCCGGGTCAGGTGCTCTTCCAATTGAGCTATCGTGGTTCTAACCAACCCGCCGAAATTATTCAACACTTCTAACTTTGAAAGCCAAAGGCGCCCATTCAATGTCAACAACTACCGTCACTAACATCCGATCATATTATATTTACAAATATTAAAGATCAGTTAAGAAATAAGCAAGCTATTTATAAATGTTCAAATAATTTTTAACGCAAATTTTGTTACGAACAAATTACAAAAACACAAATGTTGAAAAAATTTCCACGAGCAGGATTTGAACCTGCACCCTTCTGACATTCCACCACAATAGCTCAATTGGAGGAGCACCTGACCCGGAATGTTAGAAGGGTGCAGGTTCAAATCCTGCTCGTGGAAATTTGTTCAACATTTGTGTGTTTTTTTTACAAGGTTAAAATAACAATTTTATACGAGAAACTAATGTTTGTTTTAACTATTTTCCCCTCATATAATTAATGAAATTTTAATGAACGACATCAAAAATCTATAATCATGCAAACAGACACTATCAAAGCCAAGATAAAGTTAATCCGATACTTCTACAAAATATCGATCTTGGAATCCCTATTGTTGTATATATACAACTCCGGCGCTAATACTAGACAAAAATAGCGATGTGGGTAGTGATTCCGCAAGTAACATAATTTACGGTTATCGATATTACCTATTATTCAAATTATTAATTTTATAGATCAAAATGTCTGCTTATATTTTACAACAAAATTTATAAAAGTAAGTAAAGTAAATAAGGTACCCACTAATACATTTGTAGGTAATTCTCAACAGTTATGACCAGTGATCGGAATAGGTAGGGCTATAATTCACCTAATGTTCGAAGAACATAGGCAAAAATTAATGGAGACTTCTTTATGACAATTTTTTTTTCGGAACAACTTTCCGGGCTTCCGGCCATCACTTGAGAACATTAAAAATTAATATTATCAATACAGTAATTGATTTTATTACTTATTTTGTATCCCGGAATTGCCGAAAATCAGTAGACGCGGTTTTTATTGTTTTCAAAAATGAAAGACAATCTCGCTATTATAGACGAGTGGTACAAATTACGAGCCGGTCCGATTTAGGCAACTCGACCCTAAATTTTCGGTCACCCATCCGATGACCGACCTTTGCGAAAATTGCTTTACCTTAGCAATCGCGGACCGGCGGCAGGTTTATTACCGAAAAAAGCAACCAGTTGTTAATAGTACAATTGCAACGCGACTGAACGAGTTGTAGTAAATTTTAACTTGTAACTGCAATATAGTGAATACAAAATTCAAAATATATTTTTTAAAGGTACGTCTTTATCGATTGTTAAATACTTGCAAAAGTGTTGTTCGCGCCAGAAACGCGACGGTCTCATTCGCTCGTTCACTCAATCTCTCATCAACAAAAAGATAACGCCGCACACAGCGCCCGCGCGTTCAAATAGTAATGTTGGACCGCGCAATCCTCTCAGCACACCAGTCGTGGTAGCTCGATCGGCCCGCCCGTGACATCGTTCAGCACAAGCCGAAGTGTTCTTTCGACTGTGAGGGTAGTAGCTTCACATCGACCCCCCGCCCGATCCTCTAAATGTCACTACACATTTACAGAATACACTAAACATGCACACTAGCTTAGGTCCAAGACACCGTACTCGTACAACAAGGATACGAAGAACCGGTTCACACGCGCTCTATACCAGGTACAGACATGTACCTGGGCGCTTCTCTCCTCCTCCACATCCCGGTCTACCCGAGCCGAGGTCCGAGCCTTTAGAGGCGCCCTCGGGTGGTTCCGCTCCCCGATCCGATCCGAACCCTTCGGAGAATCTAGTAGGGCACGGGGACGCGCACTAGTGCGCGATGATATTCCCTCTAGAAAACCTCCGAAGGTGACTCGTTTCACACGGCTTGAGGGACCCTTTACGTTCTTCGCCGCCCCCAAAAAAGCCCGGTGAATCTGAAAATGCCGTCTGAGACAATCACCAATCTCTCTCAAAAAAAAATAAAAAGTAATAAAAATATCACATTGACATAATACCGCTGGCTTGCAGCGTCAAACACAAACTACTAGAAAATTTCAACGAGTCTTCTGGGGCCTCGGTTGGTCAGCGGTTATAACATTGAACCGGTTATCCAAAGGTCGTGGGTTTGATCTCCACTTGCGCTTCCTGATAGTGGTTGAATTTACTTAGTAAAATTTTATCTCGTAACTATATGTAGCACTAACTTTTGTTCCCGGCTTTGCTCATGTGGCCCACCTACACGACTTGTATTTTGTTTATTCGTAATAAAAGCCAAACTTATTAAACTTATTATAAGTTTTTTTTTTTATTTAAACTTTTGCAACATAACTATCACATGGCGGACTTAATGCCTGAGGCATTCTCTACCAGTCAACCATAGGGTACCATAGGACCATAGGTAACATAGGACCATAAGTAAGGTCGATACAGTTATCTTCTCTGGTTGGTTCATTTATGTGGAGTGTAAAATTAAAATATTTTGCTATACTCACATGTTTTAAGTGTTGTGATGCTTTAGTATTCACCAGAGTATTGATATTAAAATCCCCAGCTATTATAATTGTGTAACTTCTATATTTTTTAATTAGTTCACCGACCTCTGCTTTAATTTAGTTAGGAATTAATGAGCATGTTTATTATTTGAAGTATTATATCCAATATTATCTCTTTACTGAGATACTTAAGGGTTATATCGTTTCTCACTATATTGATAAAAATAAAACCACTGCAACTTGCAACTAATATAATTATTAATAATAATAATAATAATAATAATATAATAATAATAATAATAATAATAATAATTATTAATAAGAGATATGTACTGCGAAGCCGTTCCTTTATAGTTAGCTATACTGGTTACTGTTTAAAACGGAACGTAGTCCAGTATACTGTCATCCATGCTGTCATCTATGTCATTTCTGGACGCTTTTGATCACGTGATCAAAGCACTGAGAGCTCCTTACCTCGAAAATGCCAGTGCTATAAAAATGGCGACGATTTATGACGTCATACATTGCCCTAGGATACTGCGGCAGTATACTGTCAGTCCATAACGGGACAAATTTCTCACCAGTAAGAGCACTCTGGACAGTGCTCGCAGTGTATATCGGTATATCGGAACATACCCAATATTGGCAAAGAGCTTCTTGGCGGGAAAGTGAATATTTTCTAAGTCGAATATTAATGTGAAATAATAGTGGATTATTAACCGTGAGAGTGCATGAGTGTTAGCAAATGAAACAAAACAGTGCAGCGTCACTTTTCAAATTTTCTCAAGAAGTCCGCCCGAGGTTTACTGAGATACTCGACGGGTTGGGGGGTATATCATTTTCACTTCTCATTTTCTATTATCATTCACCATAATCATACAGGAAGGAGATATTGTTTATTTATGTATTACTTGTAAGAAAAAATACTTTGACACTGGCTAAATGTGCAAATCGCACGAAGCCGTCAACTAAAGAAAAAAAAACTCACCAGTAAGAGCACTGGACAGTGCTCGCAGTGTATATCGGAACATACCCTAAAACGAAATCAGTAGTTGTTAGAAAAACTCCGTGACTGCAACTTTCAATTTCTACTTACTCGTACTTAATAATTGGTTTGATAAGAAAGCAATAAAGCCTGACATCTTGATATAATGGGTATTTTCCTATAACAAACGTTATACCTACCTAGTGATAGTAGTGATAGGTTAGAAAAAAATCGAAAATGAAAAATATGCTGATTTTATTTTTCATGTTTGCGACGAATGTTTTGGTGGCGAATAGTATCAGTAAGTACTTAGATAAGGTTGTGGCACTAAAGTTCGACTAGGACCAGTGATCGACCCTTTTTTATTCATCATCATCATCATCATCCTCAGCCTGCGGAGGTCCACTGCTGAACATAGGCCTTTCCAATTGATCATTAAAACAATATTTTTTACTTTAGCTACAATTAAATACAGACAGGCTAGCAGTGCCGGAGCTCGATGGCGTAGTGGTTAACGCGCCCGGTCTGCGAGTGCTGAGGTTAAGCAACTTTCGCAAAGGCCGATCATCGGATGGGTCACCAAAAATTTATCATCTCGAGCTCCTCCGTGCTTCGGAAGGCAAGTTAAGCCGTTGGTCCCAGCTGCATTAGCAGTCGTTAACAACTACCAATCCGCACTGGGCCCGCGTGGTGGTTCATGGCCCGTTCTCCCTATCCATCCATAGGGAAGGCTCGTGCCCCAGCAGTGGGGACATAAATGAGCTGATGATGATGATGATGATGAGGCTAGCAGTCATCCAGTATCAATATATTAAATATTAGTGTACCTGGCGGACTTCGTACCGCTTTGAAAGTTTCAAAAGTCTGTCAAAATTTCAATAAAAAAGCTGAATTAAATATTTATAAAATACAGTGAAAAAATTAAATGCCTACCCGAAATCCGATTCGAACCTGGGTCTTCCGCAATCCGGGCGGCTGCACTGACCATTATGCTACCGGGAAGGCTGACGTAAGCACTGAATTTTTTCACTGCACTGCTTTGATTTTTGACTGCTTTTTAGCGGCAGCAGAGCCATCTATCCAACGGTTATTACATGAAATATTAATATGTTATTGTATGAATTTGTATAGCCATCGGTTGCAATAACCGTCAGCCTGCAGCCGCCCGGATTGCGGAATTCCCAGGTTCGATTCCTGGCTTTCATTAAAATCGGTTTATTGAATTAAAGATTTAAGCAAAGGATACCGCAGGTTTATTTACCGAAAAAGCAACCACTTGTTAATTGTAGACATAGTAACTATTTACTGATATGTGATTGTAGATACAATTGCAACGCTTTGTTCGGTTGATAAATTTGTATAACGGAGACAAATCGCTCAACGTATGTAAACTATTACCTACATACATTTTAATCGCAAATGCACTTTTTTTTTGGAGAGAGAATGCTGATTGCCTCAGACGGCATTTTTAGTTTCACCGGGCTTTTTTGGGGGCGGCGAGGAACGTAAAGGGTCCCTCAAGCCGTGTGAAACGAATCACCTTCGGAGGTTTTCTAGAGGGAACGGCATCGCGCACTTGTGCGTGTCCACGTGCCCTACTAGATTCTCCGAAGGGTTCGGATCGGATCGGGGAGCGGAACTACCCGAGGGCGCCTCTAAAGGCTCGGACCTCCGCTCGGGTAGACCGGGCCGTGGAGGAGGAGAGAAGCGCCCAGGTACATGTCTGTACCTGGTATAGAGCGCGTGTGAACCGGTTCTTCGTACCCTTGTTCTATGAGTACGGTGTAATACCAATTTAACAGCCGCAACTAAAGCAGTCGTGGTTCCTTTTTTCGGTAAATGCCTGCTGCGGAAGTGTGAAATGAAATGGATGTTAAAACTCTACCTTATTTATGGTGGTTCTACTTTTTTTAGGTGATCGTTGTAAATTGCCTCTGGTAGCCGGACCTTGCTTAGCATACGCGCCCCGGTAGGTATCTAACATTCCTAATAGTAAAAACAAGAGAGGAGCTCGACGGCGCAGTGGTTAAGGCGCCCGACCTGCGTTTGCTATAAAAAAAGAGCAATCTGTGAGCAAGCGCGGATCCAGCACACAAAAATGACTGTAGGTACGGCCTCCCACCCATATAATTCTTCAATGCAATGTGAGACCAATAACATTATACATATTTGCCGACCCGAAGTAGCAATGAGGCTACTACACCAATGCAGTCAGAAGAATAGGAATAAGCAGAAGATGGCAAGGGATGAGCTCGATGGTGCATTGGTACTCGTACGCTCTTGGTCTGCGATTGCTGAATTTAAGCAACTTTCGCAAAGGCCGGTCATCGGATGGGTGACCAAAAATGTATCATCTCGAGCTCCCCCGTGCTTCAGAACGCATGTAAAGCCGTTGGTCCCGGCTGCATTGGCAGTCGTTAACAACCACCAATCTGCTCTCGACCTTCCTGGTGGTTTATGGCCCGTTCTCTCTTTGATGTTTCTATTGTTATGTAAGGTTCACGCCCCAGCATGAGGACAACCCCGCTACACACGACTTTAAAGTTTATACTGACACCCCCCACCAACCGTTCATAAAGTAGGTGTCAGACAACCTTACGCAAACACAAGGGACCATCTGCGTCAGGTCATAACGCCAGATCAGGACAAGCCCAGCAGTGAGGACATCCCGCTACACTCGACTTTAAAGTTTATACTGACACCCCCCACCAATCGTTAGGTTATAAAGTGAGGTGTCAGACATCCTTGCGCAAGCACAAGGGACCATCTGCGACAGGTCATAACGCCAGATCAGGAGAAGGCCAGCAGTGAGGACATCCCGCTACACTCGACTTTAAAGTTTATACTGACACCCCCCACCAACCGTTAGATTATAAAGTTAGATGTCAAACGTCCTTGTGCAAACACAAGGGACCATCTGCGTCAGGTCGTAACGCCAGATCAGGACGCACCGAAGCGCATTCTTCATCCGATACTTTTAAGACTAGTGTCTCGAGCTAGTTGCCCCGTGGACACGTATAGTCCACTACCTAATATCCGGATAGGTTACCGGAACTGTAAGCTCGCTCACTTCTCGTTGCACTAAGAGTACAACTCGCAGTTTCCACTGCTCGGGTCGTCAACTCTAAAGCCGACTACCAAATGTCCTCTTTGGTGGCGGAGTTGTTAGCCCACTCAGCCCAGCAGTGAGGAGATAAAATGAGCTGATGATGGTGATGATGGATGATGAATGTTATGATTTATTTATTTATTTATTTATTAGCTACACAAAACGGAATTACAGCGTTTACATGGCATTTTCAGCTTGTACAAACAAACATTGGTAGACTGCACTTTTAAGGTATGTGCAGACAGCACGCATAAAACACATCGAGATCGAAAAGATTCGAATATAAAACATTATTTAAAAATTAATTACATAAAATCACATTAATATTTGTTACAGATATGGATTCAACACGCATACTGAGAAATGCGAGCCGTTTGTATACGGAGGCTGCGGAGGGAACTTTAATAAGTTTAATAATTTGGAAGCTTGCCGAGATGAATGCGAAAACTGATTGCTAGGGTAGTGGCACTAGGAATGTCGATTTAAAATCGATTAATCGAGTTTATCGAGTGAAAAAATGGATTTTAAACACAATATAATCAATTTAGTACTAAATCGATTTAAAAAACTCTCGCATTGGAACTCCTTGAATAATAACGCGTAGAAAGAAACTGAGTCCACGCATTTTATCGAAGACGACATTTTAATACCCGTTGTCATCGAGAATTGATTCCAGTGCAGTGGTCCTATCGAGGCGAAGATTGTTTATTTTTAATAAATCGACATACCTCCTCTTTTCTACAGAAACCACTGACTGTCACTTTCTCCTTTAGTCATCAAATATAGAAAGGGGTCAGCTATTCAGCATTGAGATTGACTTTAGCGACAATATATTAGATTAAGTCCTCGCGCGCCATATGTACGCACGGTCGTACGTAAGGTGGCCCGCTAATTATACCTACAGCTAGCTGTACAAAAATGAAGACTGCTGCAAGCGCTAGTTTCTTTCGCCATTCGATAACTTTAACGAGAACGAGAATTTGTATGGCAAAATTTTAACTGTTCTCGTATGCTGCTTCAATGCCATACTAATTTTAGATTTCGTAAACGTAATCGAATGAATACGGAAAGTAAACAAAACTCAATCTATGCACCCAGATTAACCTTCCTAGCTGTACAAAAAAAGTAGACAGCAGAAGGTGAGCTCGCATTCCGCGTCCGTGAGTGGTTGTCTATGTTTTTTTTTTAATAACGGGTAAGCACAGTGCCTTGAACTCACCTGATGTTAAGTGATGATAAGGCCAATGGTGGAAGCGCAATTCACCCGGGATCCTCAATTAGTGAGGCATTGGCTATCTTATCTCTAGCTGCCTATCTTATCTCTAACAATGCTTCAAACATTGATGTTATGACGACATATTTAGATAATAGTAGAATATTATATAGTAAGGTTGGCAACCCTATCACAAGTCTTGTTCGATATCTCCGTTCCTTTCTAAGCAATTCTTATGAAATTTTGCATAGCGTGGGCACTAATTAGGCACTAAATATGTGTGTAAATTTCGTTGCTATAAAATAAGTAGTTTTCGAGAACGGTCATGGGTACGCCAGCTTGATCGTGATGCCAGCGTACACACTAAGAAAGGTCTTTATTTCTTAAACTAAAGAGGCACTAATTATTTTGTGTTTGCACTAATTACGCTCTAATTACGCACTAAAAGATGGCATAACAAAAAACGTGAAATCGACCATGAATGTGTACGCTACCTTAACGGACACAAATATTGTAGCGAACAATTAATATAGTTGTTTTGTCTTTTTTCAAATTGTAATTTGTCTGCAACAACATTTGCGTTAAATTATATGTAAATAATCATAAATATAGCTTACCTAATTCTTAACTGATCTTTCAATATTTGTAAAAATATTAAGATCGGATGTTGATGACGTAGTTGTCGACATTGAATGCAGCTCCTTTGGCTTATAAAGGAAAAAAGTAGAGAGTGTTGATTAGTTTCGGCGAGTTGGATTGAGCCACGATAGCATAGTTGGCAGTGCACCTGACCCGGCATGTTATGGGGTGCGGGTTCGAATCCCGCTCGTGGAATTTTTTCAACACTGTCTTTTTTCAAAAAAATCCTTAATAGACTTTAAACTTTATGTATGAGGCATATGGTTGACAATGCATTGAAGAGATTTGACAGTTTTGGATAAGTTGTTGTGCTCTGGCGTATGTACTGTGATGACCAGATGGATCGCCACTTAACACTTTAACAGCCGACTATTTCAAAGCGTGCCTTTCCTGGTACGCCGGCAATTTTTGCCGATATTGTAAGATTTATAATATAAAAACTATTTTCATCCCCTCATCTCGGAAAGAGTATTTTTGCTGCTGAGGTGGGATGAAAAGTTACGTGTTGCACTCGAGTGCAAAGATTTTTCACCTCGTGCTAGGGTAGGAACCGAAAAAAAAACAAAACACGAGTAGGTATATCAAAATATTTATTGACGTACTAATATCATTATGTTCGTGAACGTTGACAGGGTAAAGTTTTTTTTTAAAAATCAAGTTTGTTACTCAGAATAATAATGAGGGTAGTTATTAAACTTGTTTATGGTGCAAGGCGGCCATTTTGGATTTATGTGAATGTTTTCTTTGCCTTAGCATGAGGTATCATCATCGGTCCTTTCACAATGGTTCTGGCAGCACTCTAAAGACTCATATCGGTTCTCATTGCCTCCACAACCACCATATGTAAAAGCAACACATTTACTGTACTTCACGTCATATCCCCATCTGAAAAATTAAATTAAATAAGTAACTAATAGCCTATAATAACCACACCGCGCTTCGGAAGGCACGTAAAGCCGTTGCTCCCGGCTGCATTAGCAGTCGTTAACAACCACCAATCCGCACTGGGCCCGCGTTGTGGTTTATAGCCCGTTCTCCCTAAAGGCTCATGCCTCAGCAGTGACGAGATAAATGAGCTGGTAATGTTGATTATAACCTGTACTCTGTCCCACTGCTGGGCAAAGGCCTCCATCAATGAAATCAAGTGATAGAATTAGTTTAATCACCACGCCATGACAGTTGCGGATTGGCGATCATCACAAAGCCAGGCTATGCATCGAAACACGCTTTGGCGATCTGGAAATTGAACCCAGGACATCTGAATATCAAGCCGATCGCTGAGGTACAATAAACAAGCAATTTTTTTTTCAAATATTGAAGAGTGCAAACCATTTCTATCGTGCCTAGTGTATGTTATATTTGCCATTGGATGCAAAGCAGTTAACCAAAACAAGAATTTATTCCAATCCAATATTATATCCAATAGGTTTCATCCTACAATTTTTTTCAATTTTTACCATTTTCAAAGGTTTCAGCCGTTGTCTGTTATATAAATAGTGAATTTAAAATGGCGATGGCGTGACAAAATTATGTCTAACTCTCCATAGGTACAAGATCTTTAAGATCGGATACACTCTGGTTCTTTTTATTTTTACCACACTTTTCTGTTACACGGTACCTACCTACCTAATATGTGTAAAATTAGGTTTTAGTACTTATCTAAAAAAAGGTGTTAAATATTGGCAGACCTAATAATAGTACTTAAATAAATAAATTTCTATATGTATAGTTAATTGCGTAATGTTACATACACAGGCTCTGCTCCTCTGCAATTCCCAGTTTCAAGTACTGAGGTACAATCTGAAATAGAAACTTGTATTAATTACGTACTTATTAAAAATAAGACAACAGTGGCCTGCGGAATATCAATACAAACATTTCGATGTCGAATCATTGTTTAATTTGTGATATATTTGCAAAGTTTCTGAAGAAATAAGTTTTTAGATATCATTACTTATACGTATTGTTACGCAGTTTCTGGGTATTTCTTTCAAATTCCAAGAAAACCATGGCCTTGTTAAAGGATCAAGCTAACCTACACTAGTCCTTTTAATGTAGGTATATGACCTATTCAGCGCCTAGCACCAGTGACTTAAAAACACGTAAATTTTCGAAATTCCGCGCGGCACCCCCTTAAATATATTAACCGCCTTTGTGCTCTTGTGACACGAACACCGGTCTCAGACACAGAGATGCCGGGTTCGATTCTAGAGGAGGTACAGACGCCTGCACAACAACCTATGCAAAACTGTCAAATTTTTTCATTACATGTTCAACCATATGATAAATAAACAAAGAATAAGGTCCGAATAGTTATTCCGTGTTTTGTCTTTTTTACTCTAATTTGAAATGACGTTTACATGACAGGAACAACACACGGTATAACTATTCCGACCTTTTTTATAAGGCCCATAAAGTTTAGTCTATTAAGGCGAAGGGTAAGGCACACTAGCGCCGCTAATGGATTTAATTTGATAACTGTTAAACTGGATTTTTTTTCACACATTGCGGACTTTCCGACACTAGGCAAACATCTATTATTTAATAATTGTGCACTACTTTTAGGTTTGTTTTTGTATTCATTCGCTAACACCAACAGTGACCATTGTTTGTGAATAAATGCGATAGCCCGTTTTGTGAATAAACCACGCAACAAAAAGTAGTGCACAATTATTAAATAAATACTATGGATGCTTTCCTGTTGTCGGACGGTACGCAATGTTTAAAAAAAGATCCGGTCCGTTAGTAATTGACAAATTATCAATTGGTGGCGCTAGTGTGCCTTACCCTTCGCCTTAAGGAAATTAGGCAGTTGGTGGTGGTCTTATGTGTGTTAATTTACGTTTTAGACTTTGAACTGTATGTCTTAGGTAATATGGTAGAAAATGCGTTGAAGACATTTGACAGATTTGGATAGGGTGCATACGTCTGTACTCGGTTTCGTAAAGCAGAGCTTTTAAAGTTTAGTGGTTAAAGTCATAGTCAATATTAAGCGTTCACAGGCATTTAGTGCCTTCAAAATAAAATAAAAAATCGGCCAAGTGCGAGTCGGACTCGCGCACAAAAGTATTTTATAGATAATGGTACGGAACCCCCGTACCATTATCTATAAAATTATTTCAAGTTTCTACCTGTTAACGATATTAAGACCGAGAAAAAAATTGAAAAAAATCACGTATGTTGTTGTTATCATGTTGTATGGGAGCCCCCCTAAATATTAATTTTATTTTAATTAATTTATTTATTTTCAAAGTGAATATATTATAACTCAATATTCTGTGAATATTTCAAGCGTCTACCTGTTGCCGTTATCAATATCGAGCAAAAACGAGCAAAAAAAAATCACGTTTGTTGTATGGGAGCCCACTTAAATATTTATTTTATTCTGTTTTTTATTATTTGTTGTATAGCGGCAACAGAAATACATCATCAGTAAAAATTTCAACTGTCTAACTATCACGGTTCATGAGATACACCTTGGTGACAGACGGACAGACGGACAGATGGACAGATGGACAGACAGACCGACAGACCGACAGACGGACGGACGGCGGAGTCTTAGCAATAGGGTCTCGTTTTACCCTTTGGGTAAGGAACCCTAAAGAAAGCGTATCTGTTCTAATTAAATATGTAGCCATAACATCAATGTTCGAAGAATAAATTGTTAGCCATAATAAGATAGCCAGTGCCTCAGTAGTTGAGGATTTCTGGTGAAATGCGCCTCCTTCGGCCCTATCCTCACATCAGGTGAGATGAAGACGAAGAACTTTTCCTTAGTTTTTTTTATATCTTTCGGGAAAGCAATTCGCCTCCATCTCACCTGATCGGCTGCCCCATTTCAAAACCTAGTAAGGAACATTTTTTGTAAAAAGAGGTTTTTGCATTAATCTTCCAAATATTGTAAGTCCCTACACAATACAAAAACACCAGCATTGATATCTAAGATATAAACATAGATATTGAAGCAAATATATATAATATATAAAATAAAAAATAAAAATAATATAAAATAAAATATGTAATATACACATAAATCAATACATCAATAACATTTCATGTTTCGTATTTTATATATTATACAACCGAAAGTTTTTTTCTTACCCAAGATAAATATTTTTCGAAGGCTAACCTATTTTACGTTTATACGCTCTCCTGTAAAATTTGCTTTTAGGTCCTTACTAGGTTTTGAAATGGGGCAGCCGTGATGTTAGGTGATGATAAGGCCGAAGGACGAAGCGTACGTCACCCGGAATCCACTACTACTGAGGCACTGGCTATCTTATCTCTAGCTGCCGGAATAAAAAATAAACAATTAAAATTGATAAAAATAAATTGGAAATAATTTATTTGTATTATTACAAAATAAATAGTTGTAACGCAAAATTATTATTTGGTCAGCAGAATTATAAAATCGGTCAGCATAAGAAATCCTTACTGTTGGTTAGGTTAAGTTAAATTTTTTTTTCCCGAGCGAAACGCAGCGTAGCGAGGGCCAGTCACGGAAGGGGGGAGCGGCATAAGACTGCTGCTCAGAATGATATAAGTTGCAGACTGATTTAGAAATATTTGCTGACCATAAGTTGCTGCCCAACTAGCATTTTATTGCTAACAAAAATACGAATACTTTGCTAACTGTTTAAATAACACCTAAATAAATTTACCTTGAGCAAAAATTGCATTAACGATTACCGCCAAAATGAAAAAGAAGGACACGAATTTGGACACCATTTTGAATTTGAATTGATAATTAATTATTGAAACTTTGAGAAGTTGCACAGTTATGCTGTTGTTGCACGGAATAAAGACAAAATAAATTACTTTGAAACACATGTTTTATACCTTACTCATTATTGGCACAGTTCAACAATTATTTGCAGTTCAAACATTCTTTTTGTAGATATTTTTCAGACAACTCAGTTAAGGGCAAGCGCTATACAAAGACTAGCTAAATACTTTAATTATTAAAATAGCGTTTAATAAATAATCCACGTGCGGGATTGGAATCCGCACCCCATGACGTACTGGGGTCAAGTACACTTTTTTTTCAACACTTTTTCATATTGTTTTTTGATTGCAACAAAATTTGTTGTCATAATCATACTTTATATTTATTTATTTATATATTTATTTATGGACCATCAACAGAGTTACATGAAAAAAATACAAACTATTAATACAAAGTTATTAGATACACATAACTCTAATTATAGACGGCCTCATCGTGCACCTAATACTAATTTATTAACATAAATTGCTAATTATTAGGTAAATTTAGAACCGTGCTCTAGAAAATAAAGCGTGGTGTAGGTAGGTATAGGAAGGAATCTGATTAACATAATTTTTTTGAACTGAGTAAGCGGCTACATACTTAATCATTTTATGAGGAGCTCGATGGCGCAGTGGTTATCGCGCCCGGTCTGCGAGTGCAGAGGTTAAGAGGCCGGTCATCGGGTGGGTGACCAAAAATTTTTCATCTTGAGCTCCTCCGTGCTTCGGAAGGCACGTAAAGCCGTTGGTCCCGGCTGCATTAGCAGTCGTTAACAATCACCAATCCGCACTGGGCCAACGTGGTGGCTTATGGCTCGTTCTCCCTATCCATCCATAGGGAAGGCTCGTGCCCCAGCAGTGGGGACATTAAATGAGCTGATGGTGATAATCATTTCTCCCCACGACACCGTCAACCGTGCTGGGATCGAGCCAGCCTTGTTGTTGTAGGCTTGTATTATGATTTTTTTACATAGAATACATACACAAAATCACATTAAAAAACGGGAACAAAAAATAGCAACATAAAAATATAACGTAAGTATAACAGAAACTGTGTGTCGAGTCAACCAAAGGGCTCCGAATCAGTTTTTTTTGTTGCAACCAAGGTCACCAGGTTTTTCAATGTCAACGTCAAAATTGTTGTCAAAAAACTTGAACTAAAAAAGCTTCCCCTTAAGTAATTTCAGTACCACCTACGTAAATGAAACTAAAAGGACGGTCGGCAAAGTAAATCGCTGACCATAAGGACACCTACATCATCATCATCATCATCATCATCATCATCATCATTCTATGATAGTGGCACCAGAGTTTGACAGGGACCAGTGATCGACATTGTTTAATTGAATCTTTGAAAATAGGGATCATCATCTGAATTTAGTTTTTAGCAACAATTTAATTTACTTCGGACAGGATTAATCGGAAAAGTTCTACCTTTATATTATACCTACTAGCGGCCCGTCCCTACTTCGCACGGGTGGACATTATTTTTTAAATATAGCCTATGTTACTCAGCGCTAATGTAGCATTTTAATGGTGAAAGATTTTTTTAAATCGGTCCAGTAGTTTTTCAGTTTATTCGTTGCAAACATACATACACACAAAAATACAAAGGTTTCCTCTTTATAATATTAGTATATTTTGAAATATAGCCTATGTTACTCAGCGCTAATGTAGCATTTTAATGGTGAAAGATTTTTTTAAATCGGTCCAGTAGTTTTTCAGTTTATTCGTTTCAAACATACATACACACAAAAATACAAAGGTTTCCTCTTTATAATATTAGTATAGGTTTAATACGCTTATATTGACTATAACTTTAACCATTAGACATTAAAAAAATCCTACTTTACGAAACCGAAAACAGAGGCCTGCATGTCAAGTTATCCAAATCTATCAAATTTCTTCAATGCATTTTCAACCATAATACTAGGACATAAAGTTCAAAGTCGTAAAGCCATAACATCAAAGTTCGAAGAATAAATTGTTGACGATAAGATAGCCAGTGCCTCAGTAGTTGAGGTTTTCAAGTGGAATGCGCCTTATCCTCACTTAACATCAGGTGAGATGAAGACGAAGAACTTTTCCTTAGTTCTTTTTATATCTTTCGGGCAAGCAATTCGCCTCCATCTCACCTGATGTTAGGTCATGATAAGGCTTAGATGGAAGCGTACGTTACCCGAAATCCAATACTACTGAGGCACTGACTATCTTATCATTAGCTGCCGCAATAAAAAATAAACAATAAAATTGATCAAAATAAATTGGAAATAATCTAAGACGTAAAGTTGTTACACGAGAAGTTGTATAGCAGTCCCATGCTGGGCGCCAAGTGCGAGTTTCATTCGCAATTCGATCACGTAGGATTTGTATGACAAAATATTAACTCTTCCCGGAAGCGCTGCTAAAATGCCATAAGTACTAATTTTCGTTTTCGTAAACGTAATCGAATGAATACGGATAGTAAACAAAACTCACACAGGCACCCTGGGTAACCACGAGCTCTTAAAGCAGTACCCGGTCATGACTTACGCTAGCGTAGTTTTCGCGCATACCTCGCCCTCCTATCTGTATCCCTTACAAACCCTCCAAACCGTTTCATGCGTGGTGCCACGGGTTGCCCGTGGTACTATCGCAATGTAGATCTCCACCGTGATCTTGATCTTCCCACTATTAAAGATTTCATCAAAGACGTTTCCAGACGTTACTTTGATAACGCCCCCCACCACCCCAACCCGCTTGTTGTGGCGGCCTCCAACTATAACGTTGGAGAATACACTAAACATGCACACTAGCTTAGGTCCAAGACACCGTACTCGTAGAACAAGGGTACGAAGAACCGGTTCACACGAGCTCTATACCAGGTACAGACATGTACCTGGGCGCTTCTCTCCTCCTCCACGGCCCGGTCTACCCGAGCCGGGGTCCGAGCCTTTAGAGGCGCCCTCGGGTGGTTCCGCTCCCCAATCCGATCCGAACCCTTCGGAGAATCTAGTAGGGCACGGAGACGCGCACTAGTGCTTGAAGGACCCTTTACGTTCCTCGCCGCCCCCAAAAAAGCCCGGTGAAGCTAAAAATGCCGTCTGAGGCAATCAGCAATCTCTCTCCAAAAAAAATAGTCTTAAATCAGTACTATTGCAGTTGTGAAAACGAGACGCGTGTAGCGACGAATATACATGCGTCTCTTTTCCACAACTGCAATAATACTGCTAAGAGCTCATAGTCAGGGGGCTGGTCTGTGACCTGAAAATAATGTATCAGCTGCCTTACTTCCCGTGCATGTCATAAGATCCTACTAAGGGACAAGGGTTCTAAGATGCTCGCACACCAGCCGATCGGCTAGCAAGTTATCACTGATGTTGTCTATTCCAGCTAGGTAGGAACCTTTTTGACGTGACAACGTCTTATAATTCGATAGAGCCGGCTGCACGCACGAAAAAGTTCGGCGTTACCTCGCTCTGAGGCGTTCCATGTAAGGCTTGAAGTGCAAGCGAGAGCGCGGAACGAGCGACAAAGAAGCACAATCGGCTGAGTAGAAATTTAGCCGTGCTGCTGTGCAAGCCCGTGTCCGGCATCGCCACCGCGGTACTTACGATCGGGCGATGGCGATGGCGATGGCAATGGCGATGGCGATGGCGATAGCGATGGCGATGGCGATGGCGATGGCGATGGCGATGACCCCCAACACCCCCCGACACCCCCAACACCTCCCGACACCTTAAGACATTGTCACGTTCAACTATCGTCAGTAAACCGACTTTACAGACAACAAATTTTTTGTCTATGGTAAATGTGGCCTCGTTTGTCGTGTCACTAATGGCGAGTAGGTAGACTCAAAATTGGTGGTTTCGATGCTCTGTCTGTCTACCCCTTTTTGGAAGAAGGAACGTTTGGCATTGAAGCAACGTCTCCTGGTGACCATCGAGGTGAGTAACAGTTTCGCCATACAAATTTTCGTTTTCGTTAACGGGATCCAATGGCAAATACTAGGTGTGGCCAAATGCCCAGTAAACATTATAGTTTAAATAGCTTTAACGTTAAACTCCTAATAAAATTAAAAATATAACAAAAAGTAATGAAAACCAAAACAGCGTTTTTATGAAATATCTTAACAGAAATATTAGAATAATAATTATTAACATTTTTTGTTGTGTGACCATGATATTTTAAAAAGATATATCAGTAATACTCAACGACTTTTGTTGCCGACTGTATTGTTATCGCGCACAAATTTAAATTTAATTTATTATTAATAAAAAAAGTACCACCTAAACAAATATATTTCGTACTTATTAATTTTCCATAAAATTGTAAAGATCTTCATGTTACCAAGGAACCATTTATTTGCAATAACATTTTTTAGACAATTTTTTTTAAATTTTAATTGGTATATCAAAACGCAGAAAGAGCTATGAGAAACTTTTAATGGTGGTACAGTGTTTCTTTATGAAACCATTCAGTCCATGAAGAAACAAAAAACTTTCTGGCGCACTTTCTCTTTTCCACAGCTAAAGACGCCCTGAATGGGTGGAAAAAAAATGTTCGGACAGTTTTTGTCGCTTAATAAAAATAACATTTAATTTCTTTGATATTTTACTGAATGAATGAATGAAATTTTTTTTCAATGATTAAAGGAAAAAGGACCTCGGAGCCGTCAACTGGCAAGAGACTGCAATGGACAGGGGAGAGTGGCGAGTTCTCGTTTCGGTGGCCAAGACTCACTTTGGGTCCCTGCGCCAAAGGAGTATTTATTTATTTATTACCTTAAATTACATTTATATTTTACAGTTGACAAAGTAAAAGTAATGTTTCACTATAATTTTACCCTAAAGTGTAGCAACAATAAGTACCTACATTATTAAAATAAACCTAAAATTTAAAATTACATACAAGGTGCTTAACTAAACATTAAATTAAATTAAATTAAAATAAACAATTTAGATACCTACACAAATTCAATATAAAATACATATTAAATTAATACAACATTATACACAGCAAAATAACAGTTAATTTCTGACAGAAATAACAACACTAAAGTATTTACTTAAAACTAAAATTAAGTTTTTTATTCCAAAAACTCTTGTGGAAACTGCCTGTGATCCAATGTTTAGTTCAGCATGTATCTCTCGATGTGTAATATGTCTATTCTCTCGCAATAGCCACTCTACCCTGATATGACGTTTTCATGAGTTACTGCAGTTGGTGGTCGGCCGGGTCTGGAGTCATCGTTTAAGTTCTCTCGACCACGTTTGAATTCACGAAACCAATAAGTAGATGTTGCTAACGCAGGAGCAGACTCCCTAACAGCAGCTTGTAAATTTTCTTCAGATTCCTTGGAGTTTAACCCTCGTTTATAATCATAGAAAATCATAGCACAAAAAGCTTCCCGCGAGACGTCCATTGTTGCAAACAAAAGAAGAGTGACAGATAATCTTTAAACGTATTAAAAAGACTACACATAGGCCAGTGATTTTCACAAAGGAGGTTTGTGTTGAAATTAGCCGTCAATAAAAATGAGAACTATATTAAAAGTAATATTAATTTGACCGCCTTTGCGGTGTAGTGGTTGGACCACCGGTTCAAGACTCTGAAGTCCAATGTCCCATGTTTTGTCAGTTGGTTGTAGGGTTAATTCAAAGGCCGCATTGATCGCTCTACCATCACCTTGTCAAAGTTTTCTTGATGTTATACCTATATCCTCAATGGGTGAAGTGAGCTTTCATCTGTCTCCTTTTAATTCGTTGCCGCTGGATGCGAGCAGCACAAAACCGGTCGTTGTGGAGATCCTTGGGGGCCTTTGTCCAGCAGTGGACATCTTTTCGCTGAGATGATGATGATGATGATGAAGCCCTTGTTTGTATTAAAGTGTATTAATTAGGAGACATAATTTAATTAATATCTTTACTCTATTATATACAGCCGGACACATGCCCGTCTATTAACCTCAGACAGAAATTCTTTTTTTTTTAATAATAATAATAATAATAATAAAACATTTATTTCAGACAACAACAGTCCATAGTGTTAGTAACAATGATCTTATGGCTATGTTAGTATTACAAAAAATATAAATAAAAAATTGCAATTGAAGATTTCAGGATTAATTAAATAACTTATATTTAATTAATCCTAAAAACATCACTTGCCCTAGGGTTTAACAGGGCGGATACCCAACGCCTTTGCAAGATACTATCAGGTCTGCCAGCGAGTGAGCCTATTATGCCGTTGGAGCTGCCCAACATTCTGTTCCTCACTGACACTATCTTTTTGCGCATTACTGCATGAAAGTCATTGACATGCGCATCTGCAAACATGCCAGAAGCGCTACAGCACCTAGGCAGCCCCAACAACACTCTGAACAAGTTATTATATAGAATTCGCAGGGCGCTGTATGCTCTTTGGGTAAAGCTGGACCACAAGCCGCCTGCGTAAAATGACTTGAACAGGGTGACCTTCACGTCCGCTGTACATTGTGCGAACCTGCGTGCCAGCATGTTACCCCTGACAGCCAACGCCCTACGCTCCCTTTCTATGTCACTGTCGTCTTTAAGATCTGCGTTGATCACGTGACCCAGATATTTGAAACTATTCACTCTATTAAGCTCACTACCGTACAGCCTGAGTGGTGGCACATATCTAGGGCACATACTACGTGTTGCAAAAACCATTAATTCACTTTTTTACAGTTGTATTTGAGACCATGGTTTTCAGCGTAAGTTTCGCAGACACGCAGCAAATCCTCCAGCGCACAGATCGACGGACTCAGCAGCACCATGTCATCTGCGTAGCTGATATTATTGATCATGCGACCATCTATAGAGCACCCCGCATGCATGCTGCTGAGTCTGACGATCAGCTGATCTATATACAAACTAAAAAGCTTTGGTGAGGTTAACCCGCCCTGTCTTACACCACAATCCATTCTGTACGAGTCTGACGTAGCTTTCCCCCATCTCACATAGTTTTCCTGGTGATCATACCAATGCCTAAATAGATTGACTATTTCCTTGGGCATTCCTGTGGCCTCTAGCTTTTGCCATAGTAATCTATAACACACCAGATCAAATGCCTTTGTGAGATCGAGGAAACAGCCATAAACAGGTGTTTTTCTTTGCATATAGTAACTAACGGTCTCCTTGACAACAAATATGGCACTTTCTGTTGACAGGCCCTTCCGAAAACCAAATTGAGCCTCATGTAGATTTAAATATTTGTCCAACTGTTTATCAAGGAGCCCGTCAAGAACCTTAGATGTCACTGTGGCCAACGAGATAGGTCTGTAGTTGCTTGTGTCTGACAAATCACCTGTTTTATTTTTTACAATGGGAACTATTAATGTTTTCATAAGGTCATGTGGTAAATAAGAATGACTAATACACAAATTATACAACATACTCAGCACCCTAGGTAAGTGAATACCAGCATACTTAAAGTGTTCAATGCTGAGCCCATCGTGGCCAGGCGACTTACCCCTACTCATTTTATTGATTATGTCACGAACATCCTGTGCAGAGAAATGAACGCGTGCCTCGCCACTCAGTGGCTCAGTACTGAAAGCCTCGTCTCCTATTGTTACATTGCTAGCAGTAGGTAATGCCTGAACTCTAAAACGCTGCATAAACAAATTCGCAATATGATTATGATCACTAACTCCTCCAATGCTCGCAGGCAGGCCAGGCCTCGAATTTAAAGTTTGTGTACTCCGCCAAAATTTACAAAGTCCTTATTCTTATGTTGACTAGCAATAATATTCATTTTAATTTTATTTTGATTTTTCAAACACCATTTTAATTTTGATTTAAACATTTTTCGAGAGTTACGCATAGAATCAAATATGTCGCCAGATGGTGGTTTGTCATTTAGCATCCAGAGCTCAAAACAACGCCTAGCCTCCCTGTGCGCATCGCTGACATAAAAGTTCCAGCCTGCCACTTTCTGCTTTCTGTTATTTTTAACACTATTTGGGCCTTTGTACGTGGAAGACGCTGATTCCGATAACACGCATACAACTTTGTCATAAAGAGTATTTAAAAAGCTCCTATGCTCAACGTTATTACAAGTATGGACACCACATTGACTTAATTCTAAAGGAAAATCAATTTTTCGTAACCCATCATGACACAATTTCGTATATTCGCTAACTTGACCGTCACTCCTGTTTCCCCATAATACCTTGTTACACATATTATTTGTACTACCCAACCTTTCAGTGATAACATTTAAATTACATTCCATAATTAATGGAAAATGATCAGAAGAAAATACATTATAATTAATATGCATGTTTGTTATTGTTTTCCACGCCGAGTTTGTTACTAAACAATGATCAAGCCATCTTTTACAATGATATACATCGCTAATGAAAGTAAAACTATCACTACAAATGTTTAGGTATTCAATGTCCGCACATAACCAGTTTTGTTCGGTAGCAAAAGATAGTAACTCCTTACCGAAAGACTCCGTGGGGTGAGCGTTGTAATCACCAAACATGTAAACATACTCCGTGTTACACTCGTCTACTATAGCACTTAATGCTCCTAAACACTGTAAAAACACTATAAAATTATCCGTACACTCTGTGGGCATGTACACAGAACATACAACAAAAGCACTTGTACCGGTTGACACTTTTATCGCCGCTATACGATTATTGTCAGTCGCTATTACTGACACGTTCGGAAACAATGACTTGCGCCACAGTACGGCCACTCCCCCGTGAGGCCGGCCACGAAGCACACCCGATGCCACGTCCACTGCTGACGACTCGGTGTAGCTGAAGTCGGCGCTAATCTCACCAAGAAACGGCACATCGTAGGGCAAAAGCCATGTTTCTTGCAGACATATTATATCCGCCGTGTCACATAAACATCTGATTTCACTTAAAGACGTTTTCACATTTTTGCAATTATAACTTATGAACTTGCAATGTTTTGTTGTAATATCCATTAATTAGTTTAAAGGTTTATTCAATTCATTATTTCTTCCATTGCCCTTAAAATATACATAATGTCTGAAGTATATTCCCTCTGGCCACAATTCGTCTTTTAAAAACATTTGAACTTTGACCTTAGGTACCCATAATTTATATGAATTATAGTCTCTTTCTTTTTTCGTGTGTATCTTTATAAGGCTTACATTTTCTTTTGTGTTTTCTAAAATATAATCCTCAATATCCTTTTCTGTGGTATTTTTGTGAACATTTGTTATATAAAGCGGCAGTCTTGAGTCAGCGGCCTTAAATTAGTAGCAAGTTTGTTTATTTTGCGCTTTGCCGGTACACACCTCTAGCCGGTTTCTATGTCTACGTCGATTGATTTCTATCCATTCATTATCTGGTTTCGTCTCCTTCCACTCACGTTGCGTTTGATTTTGGAGGTTGGTTGCGTTTTTGGTTTGTCTAAAAGTCACTTGTTTACCAGTTACCTCCAAATGAGATCTCCCTAGGGTGCCTAGTGTGGGTTTTGTTTACTATCCGCATTCATTCGATTACGTTTACGAATTGAAGCAGCGCCTCCTGGCGACATACATGAAGAGTTAAAAATTTGCCATGCAAATCTCGTTTTCGGTAACGTGATCGAATAGAAATGAAATAGAATCATTATTGTACGGGATTGACAATACAAAATACTTAGTTTCATGAAAGAAGAGATTTTATTTATTCTGTGGCTATCAATTTTCGGAACAACCTAATAACCAATTTGCTGAAGGGAGTTATAATATTATCATAGCCTTGATGAAATAGTATGATCAAAGGAGTTTTATTGATCACTAAATTTATAATTGTACGGTATATCATGCCCACGCTGGGGCTTACTTTATAATACCTACTTCCTACATATACTGCAAAACCTCTTTAGATAACGATAACTGTCAATGTTAGTCAATGTCACTTATAAATAATCTGCTCGTTTGAGAAATAATTACCTTTAGTTTTATAATTAATACGCTTTATATTCTTAAGGGGGTGCAGCGCGGACGCAAAACTGCGAGTTTCAGGTTTCTTTATGATAGCAAGCGAGCGGCGCGTGGCAGTGGTGTGACAACGGCGCACGACTACGAATACGCACGCACACTAATATCTGTACAGAGTAGGCTGGTGATTTAATTAGAGCAATGTTTACTTTCGTAAAATCATAGGCGTTTGGGTAAAAAATAATAAAAGTCTTAATATTTTCATATTCATATTTTTTTTTTGAAAAATAAGACAACAGTGGCATGCCGAATATCAATACAAACATTTTGATGTCGGATCATTGTTTATTATTTGTTTCAAATTCCAAGACAACCATGGCCTTGTGAAAGGATCAAGCTAACCTACACTAGTCCTTTTAATGTATATGACCTATTCAGCGCCTAGCACCAGTGACTTAAAAACACGTAAATTTTCAAAATTCCGCGCTGCACCCCCTTAAATGTAAATATAGTATATCAACATACATACAAGTACCATTATGTCGTTTTAACATCAAATTGGACCAATCGCGAATTGGACCAAACGCGCCTAAAGGGATAAAACTATTTTATCCCAAAAAAGTCAACATTATGGGAGTTCAACTTTTAAATAATTCAACATTCTAAGAATTAAACATTTTGCGAGACAAAAATAAATCAACATTCTGGGAAATCATATATTTTGGGTTTTTAACATTTTAAGAATGCAACATTTTGCGAGAATTAAACATTTTGCGAGACAAAAATAAATCGACATTCTGGCAAGTTTTTTTTTTTTTTTTTTTTAATAATGGCTTTGCACAAGCATTTAGCCAATGAAAAAGTCTTACAATACTTAAACAATAATAATTTCTTTCATGTATGATGATGATGATGAATGAATAGAAATGAGAAGTGAGAAATGATATACCCCCCAACCCCTCGAGTATCTCAGTAAAGATGTGGGGCTTTATTAAGTCCTCGGGTGGACTTCTTGAGAGAATTTGAAAAGTGACGTTGCACTGTTTTGTTTCATTTGCAACACTCATGCACACTCACGAACACTTAACGGTTAATAATCCACCATTATTTCACATTAATATTCGACATAACACAAATTTTAGAAAATAAAACAAAACCGCAGACATGACTCTTCACTTTCCCGCCAAGAAGTCCCTCTTCTGGCAAGTTATACATTTTGGGATTTAACATTATGACAGTTCAACTTTTCTTTTTTTTTTTTTCATTTTGTTGATGGCTTCGTGCGATTAGCACATTTAGCCAGTGTCAAAGTAATTTTTCTAACAAGTAATACATAAATAAACAATATTTCTTTTCTGTATGATGATGATGAATGATAATAGAAATGAGAAGTGAGAAATGATATACCACCCAACCCCTCGAGTTTCTCAGCAAAGATGTGGGGCTTTACTGAGTCCTCGGGCGGACTTCTTGAGAGAATTTGAAAAGTGACGTTGCACTGTTTTGTTTCATTTGCCAACACTCATGCACACTCACGAACACTTAACGGTTAATAATCCACCATTATTTCACATTAATATTCGACATAACACAAATTTTAGAAAATAAAACAAAACCGCAGACATGACTCTTCACTTTCCCGCCAAGAAGTCCGACAGTTCAACTTTCTAATCCGGAAGGATAAATGGGTGGATTCGCGTTTTGGATTTTTTCTGATTTATTTTGAAGCCTTTTTGTAAATTAATCTGAAATGCGTGCAAAGTTTCAAAAATCGAAAGAAGTACTATTAAGTAAGATCTGCTTAACAAAGGCACTCTTTTTTAATCAAGAATTTAGATAATATTTGATCTCAAAAAATAATAAGAGAAATGGTAATGACGTTAGGCTAATGGCAATGATTTTTTGAGGATGGTAATGATTAGGAATGCTTGGTAATGACGAGCTTTTACGGCAAAAATAATAATTAAGTACCTGATACCTATTTTAGAAGACATACCTATGTATTTTTTTCATATATAAGTAGTTACTAACTTGTAAATAAAACACTTACTTATAAATTTGTAAAGTTTATTAACACAAAAATTAAAATTCAACAAATCTCGTAACAAACACATTCTCGGTCTTTAATTTAACTATGCTATCATGGCTCAATCTAACTCGCCGAAATTAATCTACTCTTATGGCACGTATTAAGTTGTAAAGTAGGTAACTAAATTTTAACTTAACTTTAAGTGATTAATTGCATGTAAACACAGAATTTAGTAGCAAGTTGCAAGTTAAAATTTAGCTAACAACTAAACAAAATATTTAGAATTTTGTCTATTTTTCGGTTAAGTTGGTGGGCGGGGCTTGTCACTTGACACGTTTGGACTGGCACAATATTAGTTAAATGCAGAAGTGTAGTGAGCGACGCGCTCGAGTTCAATTTTATTGTTTGTATTAAATTATTGATTATTGTATTAAACATATTTACTCGATTTAGAAACTCTACAAAAATTAGATAGACTGCGAAAACTATTGCCAGTATTGAGAAAATATATTGTAATATGTAATTTTAATTTTGCATCTAATGCACATCGCATTACAGTATCTTTTTACTGTATTTCGTTTTCCACTTTAGATAACAAGTAAATAAAAGAGTCTTCTGCCATGCGTGACGCATTAAAATATACTTGTTATTAAATCTTCATTCGCTAGCTCCTCGAACAAAGTGGCACTTGATCCTTGGCCATACTGATCTCTTCTATTTATTCAATTTCTCACCCAGTTTTTTGGGTATGGTTATTTCCCTAATTATTTCATCTTTGACTTCATAACAAATTTAGCACAGAATTTACGACTTCATTACGTGGTTGATCGTCCATCTTGAGTGAACTAAGCAAACTAATTACTTAAATACGTATGGACATATACTTAAATATAAGCCACATAAAATTAAGTTTAAATTTAGTTACCTACTTAACAACTTAAAACGTGTAAATAAGCCATTACTCTGTAAGCCCTATTCAATGTCGACAACTACGTCATCAACATCCGATCTAAATATTTTTACAAATATTGAAAGATCAGTTAAGAATTAGGCAAGCTATATTTATGATTACATATACATATAATTTTACGCAAATAGTGTGGTAGTGCACCTGACCCGGCATGTCATGGGGTGCGAATTCCCTTCGTGGAAATTTTTTCAGCACTGTCTTTTTTCACATATCTAATAGTTTCAATAGTAAGTAGGTGGAGCTCGATGGCGCAGTGGTTAACGCGCCCGGTCTGCGAGTGCTGAGGTTAAGCAACATTCGCAAAGGCCGGTCATCGGATGGGTGACCAAAAATTATTATCTCGAGCTCCTCCGTGCTTCGTAAGGCACGTTAAGCCGTTGGTCCCGGCTGCATTAGCAGTCGTTAACAACCACCAATCCGCACTGGGCCCGCGTGGTGGTTTATGGCCCATTCTCCCTATCCATCCATAGGGAAGGCTCGTGCCCCAGCAGTGGGGACGTAAATGAGCTGATGATGAATAGTTTCAATATGTAGTACTATGTAATATTGAAGTTTCATTTTTGAAAACGGCAACTACCTGAAATAAAATATTATTTTGTATGATGTATTTTAAAGTTAAAATATGTTTAGAGTATGTAAGCATAAAACCACGACCATTATTCCCCAAAAGGTGGTTAGAGATCATCATATCCTATCCAAGCCATGGTTTGGATCAATGTCCACTTTTAGCAAATAGAGCGACCTTGTTGTTAATTATGCAAAGGAAGTGTCAGGATGCTGGCCAATCGCCTTTTTTTGATGCACTGGCGCATAATCTCGATTCACCACTTACGAATGCTGACAAGAAAAGCTGGCTATTATAATACTATAATCCAGACAAGCACGGATAATTTAATATTTTTAGCAAATTAAAATAAAGATAACGCACAAAAAAACCCATTCAACTTCCAGCTGGTATTTCGGTTATTTTAAAGCATGAAAACAAACAACGTTTTAAGTAAAATAGAACAAATTGCTACTAATAAGAAATTCTGAAACTTTGAATTCATCATTCCCATTAACATAACGTCATTACCATCAACACAAATCAAACGGTAATGATGATGATGGTAATGACAAACGTAGTGTTTTTTTTGAACAAATCGTGAATTCTTAGCGCTACTATTTTGTGACCGCCTTTTTGAGAATTTGTCCTGGGAGTCACATTAAGTTCTAATGCTAACAATTATACTTAATTTATAATTACCTAGAAAACGTATATACCGGTAATGATGGAAATACGTGACAACCATTTCCTAGACATATGATTTGTAACAAAAAAAGTATTTAAAGAGCACTCACCGTGACGTGCGCTGTAGTACATTTCGTGCAAGCGACTAAGGAGAGTGGTGTGCACGAGGACAGTAAGATACATCACGTAGATCTTTCAAGAAAGTAAATTTGACGTTAGCGCGATGGTAATGACGAATTTCTGTTACAAACTTTTGAAATTTCGTTTTGACTATTATGCTGTTCTGAATTATAAACGCTATGTATTATGTTGTTTACGGTAAAATACAGATTACTAAACGTTTGAAAAAATCGGGTTTGGCGATCATAATTATTGAAATATATATTTTGAAAGTTTTGTGCACATATATTTTCTTTAGATGGTAATGATGTTTTACTCAGTTTTAATTAAATTAGAAAATGAGTTTTTAGAACACAAGGTTCGTAACTGTGTCACCTTACGTTAAATTATGTTTAAAACCTCGCTTAAACAAAAAAAGTAACTGAAAAATGAGATAGAATTTCTAATCAACTAGAAATAGTTTTTTTCCATGTTTCGCGAAATGACCCTTGTATGATGATGATGAATGATAATAGAAATGAGAAGTGAGAAATGATATACCCCCCAACCCCTCGAGTATCTTAGTAAAGATGTGGAGCTTTACTAAGTCCTCGGGCGGACTTCTTGAGAGAACGCTAAGATTTTATTAAAGTTTAATTTAATTTTTTTTTTAAATCTTAAGTTAAATCGAAAGACTAGTAACATGACGTGAGTATTGTTACTTTCATTACTAAAATTCATTAAAATTGTTTCTTTTCAATGAGTTTGCTGTTTGATAGTGCAATTGATGGTTTGGGTTGTATTATTGTGTATTTATTGTCAAATTAACATATATGTTTAATAAATATAGTGACAAAAGAAATACCATGTTTTTGTTTTCAATTATTTAGATCAATAGTAAAGTCGATAAAGTCACCATGGGTATGTTCCGATATACACTGCTGTAAGGTGTGACGTCAATTTTGTATACTGCGAAGCCGTTCCTTTATAGTTAGCTATACTGGTTACTGTTTAAAACGGAACGCAGTCCAGTATACTGTCATCCATGCGTCATTCATGTCATTTCTGGACGCTGTTGATCACGTGATCAACAAAGCACCTTACCTCGAAAACCAAAAAAAAAAGTGCTTACGTACAAAAATGGCGACTATTTATGACGTCATATATTTCCCTAGGATACTGCGGCAATATACAGTCAGTCCATAACGGAACAAATTTCTCACCAGTAAGAGTACTGGACAGTGCTCGCAGTGTATATCGGAACATACCCCATATTACCTCAAATATGACGTCTCAAATCTTGTGACACCTTCGAAATAACGAAAGAAAAGGGACAATCGATCTCTTTCCAATACATCACCTCAAAACAATAACTAAAGCTATAGAAACCGGACTAAAATAGCAACACAAATTCATCAGTTCGCACTATTTTATCTAATGAACCTATTTTATCTAATGAACCTATTAGATAAAATAGTGCGAACTGATGAATTTGTGTTGCTATTTTAGTCCGGTTTCTATAGCTTTAGTTATTGTTTTGAGTAGGTATCAGTCGGTACCACTTCTATAAAGTAATACTGGCGCTCGCTGGTATTTGGTGGCTATTAAATAATTTTGCACTGAATGATGAGTATTTAATGTTCTATAATAGTAAACAATAATGTGGTTTAGTTAAAAAAAATAGTTATTGGAACGTGTGGAAAAATAGCACAGAAGCCAAGCTGTAAATAAAAAAGTTACAAGCTTCTTATCAGCCCAACCCGCGCAACCAATCAAAGCGAAGAATCGTGACTAACATATTATTCTGATTGGCTGTTGTTATTGCTATGTCCAATCATATGAACCGTTTCTTGAAACCGTTCAATAGTTTCATTAAATATCTAAGATTTCATTCATTCGTTCCGTTCCTTTTCCGTCTTCTTCTCTGCTGTACTTTGCTGTCACAAGAGAGGTGTGCTTTTCTTTTCGGCTTTCTACGGTTTATCCTTATCCAAAGAAAACTCCCAAGCATTTCACAACAGTGAGTATTAAAAACTATTTTCATTCGGCTTTGCATTGTAAAACTACGCATACTTAATCTGAGTGTGGCAATTAATTTCTAACGTTCATTATAATTTTCTTTTGTGTAAACTAATAATTTGCACTTGTTCAGTGCAGAATATATTCAGCATTATAATCTGCTTAAGCCAAGTGCTACATTATAAAGAAAACAACAAGCAATTTTCAGTTTTAAGTACTGTAATTTCGATTTTAAATGTTTGTTGTTTACTTCTCACATTCCAAAACACCATTAACTTTAGACTACCACTTCATAATTGTTTTGATAACATAGCTCGTGTAGTCACAGTAACGTCTTATATTTAACCTTGAAATCATAAACACGACTTTGTATTCGGTAGTTGAGAATGGCAATAGGAAGTATAAAAAGTAAGTAAATATGTAACTGACCCACAGCTAGCTAAAGCCTACATCATTAAAATCATAGTCATCACTCTAATTCAGTCTTTCCCAAAGTGGGCGATAACGCCCCCTTGTGGGCGATAACGCCCCCTTGTGGGCGATAACGCCCCCTTGTGGGCGCTGGAGGCCTAGAGGGGGGCGGTAAAGGGCCCGGAAAAAATTTGGGGGCGCGGATGTGATTTAAGGGGGCGATGGGTGATTTATAACTTCATTAGCTACTTCATATTTTAAAATTCACTGCAATTAAAACCCTCCTACTACACAACATTCATTTATTCGTTCATATTTATATCCTATTTTATTGTATAAATATAAACTAAAAATATATTACATATTTATTATTTTTAATGCGTTCACAACGCTATTTATATTTTAAGATATTTAGTATGTAATAGATATCAAACACTGAGAATTATTCGTGTTAAGAATATAGGTTTAATTAAACTCTAGTCGAGACTAATATGTTAATGAGGTTTTTAAGGTGAAATAAAAATGGGGGGCGCTACAAAATAACTGATTTTCAAAGTGGGCGTTAGACGAAATAAGTTTGGGAACCTCTGCTCTAATTGATGAGCAATGGCTTAATTTTATCTTATTTTTATATAGTATAACAATTTTACAAACCTACAGCCACTGACTTTATTTGATTAATTAATAAGTAAAACTTTTGTCTTTATTGTGTTCTTTGCATCCAACTACTACAACAACAGCTGCCTACGTAATATCTCCATTGCAGAACACTAACTCCAGCAGTTATTAGTCTTACACCTAATATGAATAACCCAATGCCACTTCATATGAAAACTATGAAACTCAATTAATTGAAATTGAGTTCTCCCTTCTGTTGCAACTTAAAACTAAATGAAACATTGTTTTAGATGTCTGGCCGTGATGGTGGTAAGAAAAAACCTCTGAAGGCACCGAAAAAAGAATCCAAGGAGCTTGATGATGATGATGTAGCTCTAAAACAGAAGCTAAAAGAACAACAGAAGGCTCTACAGGTAATTATAGATGTTTGTTTTGGAAGAATCATATCGTCGTTTAAGTTCTAACACCACTGCGGAAGTAAATATTGACAACTTTTCAGGAGAGCAAATATATTGAGCCTGTTTATATTCGCGATCATAATAATTATGTTTTGGTTTTCAAAATAAAACACTTCCATTGGTTAAAATCCCTGTTTCTGATTGGTCTAGAGGTGCGACTTTTGATTCTCTATCTAATGACATGCAAAAGTCAAAATGACAAATTTTGGACTTCCGCGGTGTTAGAACTTAGGCGACAATATGCTGGTCTGACACATAAAATAATGTATCAGCTGCCTAACTTCCCGTGCATGTCGTAAGAGCTGACTTAAGGACAAGGGTACCAAGATACTCGCACATCAGGCTATCGCCTAGCAACCCATCACTGATGTTATCTATTCCAACTCTGAGCACTACTTTGATTATGCTAAATGCGGCATCAAGATTACTAATGGAGAATTTACTCAAAAATTGGTGAATTTGATGCTGTCTATGTTAGAGTATCTATGTATAAATGTTTTTGGTGGGACTGTTACCAAGCCCGCAATTCTGCCATAATGTCCAATACCCGCCTCTGTGGTATAGCGGTTAAGACCACCGGTTTAGACCCAGAGGTCCCGGGTTCGATTTCTAGCGGGGGTACATGTTTGTGTTCTCGGTTTGGTGGTGGTAGGACTTGTTTGTCCGCCTGGCTATCAAAATATGTCACCATAACATCAATGTCTGTAGCATTGTTGTGTTCCGGCATCTAGAGATGAGATAGCCAGTGCCTCACTAGTTGAGGATCCCAGGTGAAGTGCGCTTCCACCTATTGGCCTTGTCATCACTTAACATCAGGTGAGAACAAGGCACTGTGCTTACCCGTAAACATAAATATATATTTTTAAAAAAACTTTTAAACTAGTGACCAAATATTGATTTTTTTTCCCGTTAGTTGAAATTTTCTTTGTGTGATGCTTGTAGTTCTACAAATTGTAGTTGTAGTTTTAGAAAATGTAACACTTAAAGTATCTTTTATTGATCTTTCATTGTAAGAAAGGAGTAGATCAAAATTATTCTCTTTTATCTGCAAGTTTGAGAAATACACATATTTTCATTTCTGAATAATGCCACAACATGCCATTCTTACCTGTTTTCTTTTCTTTCACATTGTAGGTAGTCTATGGTGTGTATTGTATTTTTTATTTTCTTTTTCAGGAAGCAAAAGCCAAGGCATCCCAAAAAGGCCCCCTTGTAAGTGGTGGCATAAAAAAATCTGGGAAAAAGTGACAATACAATTTTGTCTCTAATCCTTTAAATTTAGGCTGTAAATTTTATGTAAGATGAAAGACCTTTGTTATTAATAACTATTCAATCATAAAGTGCTGTAGATTAAATAAATACTTCCTAATGACATTTTTGTTAAACAAAATGCCAAATTTCAACTCACTGCAGTGCGAATGATAGTTTATATTCTCAACATTTTGTAACTTATAGGGTGTAACTCATGCATTATCTAATGGAATAAATGTTGTGAATACTAATTTATTGCTTTTTATTCATAAATTTTAAGTATGTGCCTATGTGCTTTCACAGAATGCACGATAAAATATACGAAATTTAGCAGTCGCCTTGCGTCTTCGTCTTCTTAACACTAAGCGTAAACGTAGTGTTAAATTCTCTTTGACTAAGCGTGCCAATGCGTCAACCTTGCGTCAACAGACATCACCATAGACTATGTATAATATTGGGTGTCATCACCTTAGAATGAATGGCAAAACCTTCATTTTAGAGAAAAACACTTATTAAGACTTCTTGGCGAGAAAGTGAAAAGTCATATGTTAAGATGAATATTAATGTGAAATAATGGCGGATTATTATCCGTTGTTCCTTGGTTATATATGGTCTAAGGTTGTTCCTGAATGCATCATCGTCGTCATCAGTCAATACAATAACCACTGCTGGACATAGCCCTCTCCTTGTGCACGCCACAGAGCACGATCCGCGGCTACTCTCATCCAGTTCTTGCCAGCCATCTTGAACGTACATACATGAGTGGAATGTTAGTGGTGTTAGCAAATAAAACAAAACGGTGCTACGTCACTTTTCACATTGTCTTTAAAAAACCGCGTGACTTCTCAGTAAAGCCCTACATCCAGGGCTTTGACTACCGTTAATAAAATTGGTATCGATCAGTCGTGGAAAAAACGTATCCCTAAAAAGATTGGAACATTTGCATCAGTACAATGTTCCGAATCACTGATATGTTTCATTTGGATCAATTGGAACATCGAGTTTTTTGAAACAGAGTAAAAGAAGAAAGAAGAAGAAAAAATATTTATTGACACACACACACACACACACACAAGATACAATACAGTCAAAACAAAGCAACCGTAATAAGAATAAGAAAGGAAAACAAGAAAAAACAATTAAAAGATAATATAAACAAAAGCAGGGTGTGAGGCCAACAAGGACCCTGAGTAACTTAATATTCACGCAGATTTGTATCAGATGTAGAACTTGCAACTGAAACCTCGTCGATTTTTTTATTATAATGAATTTTTTTGTTTACTGAATATCTTAAAGAATAAAATCGATTTTCCTTCATAGGTACTTTTTCAGGCTTAGGACTGACAGCTAGTTTATCTACTAACATGTTGGTAGCTGGCGTATTTAAAAATCGATTTTATATACATTGATTGTCATATACAAGTATGTACACTCTACAATAAATATCTACATATTAAAATTAAAAAAGTATTTTTGAGACTTTATCGTCTATTCGACGGCTATTTAGAGTTAGGCCGGCACTCTAATCATTATATCGTTATTTCAGTCACACGTCTAGTATCGATACTTCTGTCAAATAAAGATATTGGTAAAAAAGGTGCGGTAAGCTAGACGTATCGTTGCCTGGGTGACATTTTTACTGGTAAATTAACAAACCGCTCTACGCTGATTGGCTAAAGCGCAAAATATAATGAAAAAAGTAGCGATACTTTTCTAGATAACGTTACCTGCATTACCGGTACCAACTTACCTTTATAGAAATAACGTTACTTACCGGTACGGTAACGGTATCAAGCCCTGCCTACATCTTTACTGAGATACGCAAGGGGTTGGGGGTATATCATTAATCACTACTAATTATTACTAGTGGTCGCCCAGTGGTCAAAATTCGACCGTAATTTTATTAAGGCTGCACGGATTGTATCCTAAGCAATGAAAAATTAGGAAAGATAGAATGTGAGTTTGGATTGGCATTGACAGATGTCGGCCGCATTATAGACAAATAATACGTGTGTGTCAAATACATGGTAGTGTGTGTAATGTTGTTTTTGTTGATATAATGTATTTTTTATGCATAATTTTAAAAAATATTAACATTCGGATAAACTTCCCTATATAAACTATAGGTGTGCTTTTCATACTCCTCCGTCCGCGCAATTTTCGTAAAAACGGGTACAAAGTTTTTGCTTCGCGTATTAATATATAGCTTATCATTCATCATCAGCAGATATGAAGGAAATATTGTTTATAAAAGTATAACTTGTAAGAAAAAATACTTTGACAATGGCTAAATGTGCTAACCGTACGAAGCCATCAATTAAAGAAAATAAAAAAACTATTCAAAACGATTCCACCTATTTTTAGATTCAGAACAAATGGGTACCTATTGAAAGTTAAACTTCCTGTAAGTAAGAAAAATGGTAACGTATGTTTTAGTTAGATGTAAGTTAATAAAAAAATTAATTAAATAAAAAGTTATGTGGCTGTGCGTTGGTTATCCCTTTGCATTTTCATTTAAAAATAAAAGTTTTCAAAAAGTAAATATCCCGCCAAGAAAGAGTAGACTACTATTTTCATGGACTATTTAGTGCATTTTGTTTTATTTATTTTTTTAGGAACTGTGTAGATACCAAAAAGTTTATTTCTCACTAATTTATGAATCTACTGGTAAGTTATAGTTACCTACTTGAAAAATAAATTGCCGGTAAGTAATATTGTGGTAATTTCATTTAATTTATATGCAAGGAAACGATTCATGAAAATTTCACATTTAATAACATTAAGTATCTACTGTTGGGCAAATGCCTTCATCATTAAAATCAAGTGACTTGATCTACACGTTTGCCAAATGCTGGTTGTGTTCATTAACTCGGGCTTAATCATCAAAAAATACTGCCCGCCAACCTATGATTAAAAAATAATTATCATGTTTCTAATTTATATTTCTTCTTCACCCTAGATTTTAATTATCACGTTTAACCACCTGTGGTATAGTGGGTAGACCACCGCGCGCTGGTCTCGGACCTAAAAGTTCTTGGTTCGATTCCCAGCCAGGGAAACCTATATACACTTTTAAACTTTCGCGTTCCATAGTTAAACAAAGAATTTAAACGGGGATGAACGCAAACTAATTAGTAAACTACTTTGCGTTCCCCATTGGTACTATATTATGGTGAGTTTTGACGTCGAGTCGCTGTTCACCAACGTTCCGATCAGAAGTGTTTGGACGTAGTCAGTTAGATATTAATGGATAACGAAATGGCACGCATTTATATTGATCAGCTTGAACACCGTTTAGCCGGAAACTACTTCCCAGTTGCCCTGGTACTTGCCAATAATGGATGGAACAAATATTTATAAAATACAGTGAAAAAATTAAACGTCCACCCGACCCAGCCAGGAATCGAACCTAGGTCTTCCAAAATCCGGGCGGCTGCACTGACCGCTATGCTACTGGGAAGGCTGACGTAAGCGCTGAATTTTGTCACTGCTTTTTAGTTTTTGAGTACCATCTATCCAAAGGTTATTGCAACCGATGGCAATGCAGATTCATCTTTGCAGATGAAATACCACAAATTTGATAACACAACGCTATAGTAAACGACGTTTACGTAGTATAGTTTGAAGAGATGGCACGTAGTCACGGTCAAAAGACCATTCGACTTTGGAAAAGAGATGTAGATAACATTTTCAGTATCGTCAAAGGAAGTAAACAAGAAGTAGATCAATGGGTTCAACATTTTAACTCCTTTCATCCGCATATGGGGTTCACATAGGTACGAAATGGAGGCGGACAGGTCGTTGTCTTTTTTGGATGATAAGATGACCGTGAGATCCAACGGGTCCTTGCAAGCATCCCGAAGTTGGCAGGCAACCAGCTTACATATTAATGCCTTAGGTTAAAGGAGTGACAGACAATCATCATCATCATCGCCAGCTCATATACGTCCCCAATGCTGGGGCACGGGCCTCCCCTATGGATGGATAGGGAGAACGGGCCATAAACCACCACGCGGGCCCAGTGCGGTGCGGTGGTTGTTGACGAATGTTGATGCAGCCGGGACCAACCGCTTTACGTGCCTTCCAAAGCACGGAGGAGCTCTAGATGATAAATTTTTGGTCACCCATCCGATGACCGGCCTTTGCGAAATTTACTTAACCTCAGCACTCGCAGACCAGGCGCGTTAACCACTGCGCCATCGAGCTCCTCAAACAGACAATAGATCGGCCATATATTACGGGAGTACTCCATACCGACGATATACCATACTCCTGGCATAAAGGTGAACAACATTGTGGGCACTCCGAAGGATGTCTTGCCACTTCAAACACCAGGCGTATACAAGGTAGACTGCAGCTGTGGTAGTTCCTACATAGGCCAAACAAAGCGGACTACATGAGCGGGTCAAAGAACATAATTATCGCAGCTGTAAAGAACAGGCAGACTAATAAATCAGCGATTGCAGAACACCTACTTGAAAGAGGCACAAATCACTGGATGAAATTTTACTGTACGCAAGTCCTCTCCACAGATCGCCAGTGTATTCAAGATTAGTGCGTAAAGCGATTGAAATAAAGAAGCACCCTAATAATTTCAATCGGGAAGATGGCCACAAACTATCTTTAGCATGGAATCCAGTATTTGCAAAAAGACAATCTCGTTTTTCTTCGCAGTCACTTGCCATGTAAGGTTAAGGACAATTCTGTGCCGACGAGGCTTAACAGCGACTAAGTACGTATACTTAGTCGTTCTAATCGTAGAAAGTAGGTATCGTAGTGGGACCAATGTTTAACACTTTATAACTATAATTGTCGTCAAAAAATGACAAAGATTGTAGTAGCCGACACCTTTTTAAAACTTTTTAATGATTAATAAAGTTGACGAACACTGGGGTCACCAACCTAGGTACTATACCTAGTTGCTCTAGTAATTTAAGTACCTGCTTATTTAATGTTTATATCTTTACAGTTTACTGAAAACGTCGCACTATGGAGTTTATTAAAAGCATCTTTTCGCAAATACGAAAGGATTATCATATGCCACAAACATCCGAAACGAAAGATCTGGAGTCAAATAATAAAGATCTTGATACTTCTCTTAATAGTACAAAAAAAGAAGTAAACAAAGAAAACCCTTCTTCTTATGAAACTTCTAACACAATCGATTATGGAGATAAGTTTGTTCCAAATTTTAATTCCATTTATACAGACACAGATTGTGAAAACATTAAACTTGAATTAAAAACAGTATTATCGCCAGAGGATCAAAATATAAAGACGTCAGAGAAAGCGAGAATCTTTACATACAATGTTGATGTGGAATATGTTAATGACGGAGTTGATTTGCCAGCAGTTACATTAGACGAATCACTTTTCATTCCATTTGATAACATAAGCAATAGCTTAAAAGAAATAGAACCAAACCAAACACAAACCGAAGTTGGTGTTATTGGCGTAGACAATTATAAAAATTACGCTGAAAATATTGAAAAAGAAGAGATTACGGATGATATGACCGAAGACACTAGTATGCCAGATATAGTTGATCTAGACGAATTTAAAGAGTTTTTTAATTTCGACAACGATATCGAAACTACACTTATTGATAAAATAAAAGACGTAGAAGATGTTATTGAAAATTTTACGATTACAAACAAAATCTTTAAAACACAAGGAAACTATCAGAAAGAAATATCGGATAATGTTTCCAGCAAAGATTTAGAGGCTCAAAGTATTGGTAATAATGATTTAACTGAGAAAAATCTTGATGAGAACTTAATCTCTGATAATGAAAGCATTATATCCATCAGTTCAGATGACGAATTTAATGATTTGAAATTAACTTTATCACTTTCAGACTTAGAAACGATTTCGATAAGTTCTCTAGACACTGTCTTTACCGACAAAAATGCGATTGTAAAATATCTAGAAGATAAACAAACAGTAACTCAACTTGAATCATTCAACAATGCAATGAATGAACTCACTGAAGAATCAGTAAAAGAAAATTGCAATTTAATCAATAACGAAGCCATAGTAAGTTTAGATGATAGCGATTCATGCAATGGCTACCATTCATCCGATTTTGAATTTATAACAGAAGATGAAGCTAACGAAACCTTAAAGAAAGAAACCAATTTAACTTTTGAAACCTGTAAAACGATTGAAATATCTTTAGATATTGATACTAGCGAATGTAAAAAAGCTAAAGAGGTTGCATCAACAAAAAATTATAACTCTTCAACTAGTTATGATTACAGAAATGCCGCTGCTCGTTATTATAACGATAATTTTAGGAGGCAAAACATAAGGGATTACAGCTATAGACAGAACCATTATATACCGGAAGGCGATAATTATTTAAACCTTTTTGAGGGGATGTTTGAGCCCAGAGTGACTTGCATGATGGAGAATAAGATGACTGAACCATCATCCATTTATGTGCAGTATGAAGGTATAGGTTTCGACATGAGATCGTTCAACGACCACAATTCTGATGACGAATGTAAGTAAACTTATATCTCTTTTTACAAACTTACCATATACAACGTTCGTTATAATAAAAAATAGAATGTAAAGTCTGTGGAATACTAGTCGTAACTAGTTATGCAGTATTGAAATAAATAAATACTTAATTAGTTAGGTAATATTTTAATTAGTAGGTATATTTAAGAGCAATTTGTACAATTTCGGATTTCCATTCAATCAACAAAGGGGAACGACGATCTGAAGGTCGCGGGCAGCCGCTGAATGAGAGCAGTACAAAACCGGTCGTTGTGGAGATCCTTGGGGAAGGCCTTTGTCCAGTAATGACTTCTTTTGGCTGAGATGATGATATGATACAAACGACTAATGTTAATTCTATTCTAAATTTTCTTTTCTTTTCTTCTTTTCTATTCGAAAAGATAGCCAGCGCTTCGGCAGTTGAGGAATCCGAGTGAAGTGCCCTCTACCTTCGGCCTCGTGGCATTACTATTTTTTTTAAAGAAAATTTTGAAGTACTACCGCAGATGGTACCACAGAGTAGTTTACTCATGTGGTACTATCTCATTAATGAAACAAGAACAATCAATCAAGAACATAATCTGCAAAGTAATTTAAAAAAATCCTTATTTCAGTTGAAGAAGAATCAATACAGAGCACAAGGAAAATTTTGAAAACATATCCTGATGATAACAGAAAAAGAAGGCGTTTCTAACTCCGCCCTTCCGCTGATTTGCAATGATAATGATTTTTTTTAAGTTTGTGTAGATTAAAAATAAAACTTCACACAGTATTTTATGAGTAAATTGTATTGTAAATATTTACAATGTGAATTAAAACCTAAATTATCACTATGTTATAAATTGTTAACTAATACAATGTACTTTCGTATCTTACTGCTAATTTCTCTTATACAAAATGTATGTCCGAGACGGCCTTGTCTTAAATATGGAATAAAAATTGATATTTACTACACAATATTTAAAAAAAAAAGGTTTTCAGGAAGTGGGCAAACTAAGCAAATTTTGCCATATTTTAACAACTTCCTAACTATAGACCTACCTTGTAGGACACGAAATTTTATATTCAACGTCCGAATCAGTGCCAGTCGAAATTTTAATTTCATTTTAATATAAGAGCACGTACACCCACCCGCCAGCACATTAACCTACCACAAACAGTCAAATTTCCTCAATAGACTTTAAACCCTATGACTAAGTTATATGGTTTATATGATTACATCGAAAACAGGCACGGCATCGAATGGAAAGAGCAGCCGGGTATCAAACACTCCAAATCCTTCCTAGGCGAAAACGCCTTAGGACGGAGTAAGTTCATATGCGGAGGCAGTAGAAGGCAGGCCCGATTAACCATCGGTGCCTTGACAGGGCACTATGCCACAAAACAAATGCTCCACAGAATGCACCTTTCAACAAATAGTTTGTGTTGGGAATGCAGCACCTACTGTGTGACTGCGACTCTGGCTAGGAAAAGAATGGGGCTCCTGGGGTCGGCCTATCCGAAACCAGAGGACTTCAGGGTCTTCGCTCTTAAGGACGTTGCCAAACTTATGGCATCTATCTTTACAGAGGAGGAAAAGTGAAAAGATGGGGTTGCACAAAAGATCCCAATGGGTCGAAGTGTTATTGAGAGAGGGAAACCTCAGCAGGCCCCACTAAGATAAGATAAGATAAGTTAATAATTTCGGCGGGCTGGTTAGAACCACGATAGCTCAATTGGAAGAGCACCTGACCCGGAAAATCAGAAGGAGGGAGGTTCAAATCCTGATTGTGGAAATTTTTTTTGAACATTTGTGTTTTTGTAATTTGTTCGCAACAAAACTTGCGTTAAAAATTATTTGAACATTTATAAGATAAGTTATATGGTTTAAAAAGAATTGAAGAAATTTTACAGTTTTGGATATGTTGATGTAAAGACGTCTGTACTTGTCGGGCTAAAGCACTAACAATGAAATAAAAACATTATAATAATTTACAACTTTAAAACGCATGCAAGTTTAATAAACACGATGATTTTGGCGTTGGCACCACAACTAACTAGGTGGCGCTAGCTGTTTCTATCAAATACAAATTGGTAGTTCACTAAACTCCTAGATTAGTACATAGAACGCAATAGATACTTTTAGCCTCCTTCATTAGACAGATTTCATTAATATGTGCAATATACGGAGTCTGCAGATCTTTTTAGCAAAGATAAATATTATTATAGAACCGTGTACAATATAGTTCTTAAATATTGTATATAATCAAGTTTTTCCATTTCGAACGCAGTGTGTTATTATGCGTAGTTTATTGACGTACACCCGTCATCCTGATGTTCACGTAGAGCATGCATCAACCGTGTAGGAGGGTAAATTGTAAATGTATTCGATGCAGATCTTGTATGCAGAGTTACTAAGACATATTATTAGCTTTTATTTGTAATGCAATATTTAATTGAATATTTCTATTGTGACGTCACATCATAATAAACAAGACACAGTCACTGCTGCTTGCTTATGCGCGCCTGACGCGCATGACTTCACTTTTATCGATATTAACCCCCTTATTCATAAAAAAATATTTAAGCATTATTTAGTTAAATATTGTTTTGTCAACGTCACACAAACGTCATTTTGAATTTGAGAAAAAGAGACAAAACAATGATTAACTAAATTATGCTTAAATAGTTTTTATGAATATGGGGGTTAATTTACAAATGCACGACAAATTAAACGACATTTGAAAGCGACCCATAATATAACTTGTACCCGAACGAAAGTGATATGTCTAGAACTGCACAGTTATTCTTTCATTTTCAATAAGACTGATCCTGACCTGTGTGTATGACAATATTGTTCTTTACCAAAAATCATTTCTATACTGCATTATAAAGTAAATAATATTAACTTTCACCGTAAAATAAAATAGTCAATATAAAAAGTAAAAAACAAACAAAGAAAAATTGTCAAAAAACCATTAACTTGAATAAGAAAATGAAAGTATTTATTATTACACGTTTTGACAATTCCGAGTTTGTAAAAATATCTGTAATATTTTAAATTAAAAACCACTTTGTAGTAAAATGAAAAGTATAGAAACTGCATACTGCATTGTTACTGATAACTACCATCTTTATTCTAATGTGATGAAACTCCTATTGCAACTATGTGCATTTTACGCTAACTTCAATGTATTAAAACTTTAATTAATTTGTCACTAAAATTTGTTGAGAAACACTTTAAAAAAATCTTTTAGCAACTTTATCGAAGTAAGGTTTAACTTAACTACATTAAATTCCCGTGCAAGTCATAAGAGTCGACTGAAAAACAAGGGTTCCAAGATGCTCGCACATCAAGCGATCGGCTAGCAACCCATCAGTGATGTTATCTATTCCACCGTCACCGGCCACTTTGTGGGGCGGCGAGAAACCTAATAGCGTTCCTCAAGACGGTTTCTAGAGGAAATGGCATCACGCATGCGTGCCCCACGTTCCCTACCAGATTCTCCGAGGGTTTCGGATCGGACCGTTCCTGTCCAATGTGTTGACAAATGTGTGTAAAGTGAAAATTCACTTTAAATAAGAAATAAAGAAATTTTACATACAATTTTACGCAAATATTGTTGCGAACAAATTACAATTTGAAAAAAATTCCACGAGCGAGATTCGAACCCGCACCCCATGACATGCCGGGCCAGGCGCACCGCCTACCATGCCATCGTGACTCTTTACTTTTAATATTTGTTTAACACTAATACTTACGGAAGCATTTCGTCTTATGAAACTACAACGATAAAAACATTAGGGTTTATTGATGTCAGCTGCAAATAGCCTTTTCAGTGCAAATTTCATGGGTCTTCAATTTAAGGTGAAGGAACCTATCAATTATTTGATGTGTATTCGGTCAAGAAATTAGTGTACCAGTTTCGACAAAACTTTCTGCTAATGGAAAATATCAATAAGGTTGATCTACGGATGGTCAATTTATAGTAGCAGCCAAAAATAGGCTTTATTGCTGTGAGACGTGTTAGGTCAACCGAAGACAATATTTTTACATAAAAACCGTCTTAACACGTAAAATGTAAGTATATTTTTGCTTGAATCATCTATTTCAACACAGTTTTAAAAACATCCTTAGATCTTAAAAAAGTAAGGCTTAATTATGACAACGATATGGTGTTTTTACCCATTTTGATGCCACTTTAATAGAATAATTTGATTAGCTAACTTAGCAATCCGAAAACAATTTGTACTGAAACAAAATTTTCCATGAAATTTTGAGCTCCGAAACAAGTTCATTATGTATTATTATAACAACGCTAGTAATTTAAACACTATCTTTATGTTACAACTAGGATTTAGTTCGTACCAAGGTTTGGGACCGGCCGACGGTCGCTGTATAAAAATATAATCCAATGTTTTTATTGTTAGCATCTGTTAGAATTTTGACTTTCTTTTTGCCGGCGATCTGGGAGGGGGCGGTTCAGTCTTCTTGCTCTGTAAAATAAAATTCAATATTATATTTATTATATATCTATACTAATATTATAAAGAGGTAAGTTTTGTATTTTGTATGTATGTTTGCAACGAATAAACTCAAAAACTACAGAACCGATTTAAAAATTTCTTTCACCACTATGATGCTACATTAGCGCCGAATAACATAGGCTATATTAAAAAAATATATACATTATTTTATATCTCAAAATGTTTAAAAATAAAAAAACACCCGTGCGAAGCCGGGGCGGGCCGCTGGTATTTATATAAAAGTCAGTCAAGAGTAATCTTTCTAGCAAGCACTTTAATTACTACTTACTGAAGTACTAGTTACTAGGTTAGGCACTGAACTTAATAAATAATGAAGATAAACTATTCCTATTCTTTGATCAATATATAAAAAAGGCCTGTAATTTATTTTTTATTTTAAGCCAGTAAAATACATTTTTCTTTACACCAATAACATGTAGGTACCCCTAATGGGAATCAAACCCAAGACAGAAGGTCGAGTCTGGGACCGATAACCTAGAAACTGTATGTATGTATTTTACTGTGTTTTATATTATTATATAAAGAAGGAAATAATGTAAATTCACATACAGTCCTTGCCTTATCACCTTCCATTAAGATAGATTTAAGATATAAGTCCATAAAAATTATACACTAAACTAACATACATTTCACAAATAAAATACTTCTATTCTATTCTACACCAGTATTTTTTTCAATAAAGATTTTTGATTATTTACTTATAATTTTACGCAAATATTGTTGTGAACAAATAACAATTTGAAAAAAGACAAAGTGTTGAAAAACGGCCACGAGCGGGATTCGAACCCGCACCCCATGACATGCCGGGTCAGGTAGACACTATCTACTTTTACTCTGTAAGCTCGAAATCGAAAGGTTCGTACCCGCTCGTGGAATTTTATTGTCTTTTTTCAAAAAGATTTTTGAATTATTTTTTTGTATATTTACCTCTCTCGAACGTTTCGCTCTGGGTTCCGAGATCTCTTTATCTTCCTTATCCGTCTTGTCTACCTTATCTTCTTTGTCCGTCTTATCTTCTTTAGCGTCATCATCTTTCTTATCTTCTTTAGACTTTGTACTCTTCTCTTTCTTATCACTAGACTTTTCTTTCTTGTCACTTGACTTCTCTTTCTCATTGACAATCAGACTTTTTTCTTTCTCTGTCTGTTTACTATTCTCTTCTGGTGTATCTTCTTTGTTATTCAACTCTTTCTCTGGTACCTCTTTGCCATTTTCTTCTTTATCAGACTCTTTGTTTACTTTGTCTGTGGAATCTTTGTTAGGGTCATTTGTTGTCTCTGTTTCTTTGCTAGATTCCGTCTCTTTGTCTATAGTCTGTGGTTCTTCTGTCTGATTTTCTGCTGGCTTTACCGCTTCGTCCACTTTAGGGGTTTCCGTCTTTTCTTCAGCGTTACTCTTTTTTGTCTCTTTGTCTTTCTCTTCTTGTTGTTTTCTAGAAGATTGTCGTTTTAGTGGTGGTTTGGATGGAGTGCTGTTCGCTATTTTCTTCGGTTTGGCTGTAAGTAAAAGATGTGTTCAGTTTTCCTTAAAAGCGTTTTTATACATCCCTAAGAAATTTTAAAGAATACAGGAAAATACAGACATCTAAATATTTTGTGAGATTTATAAACGCTTGGCATTTCAGATTTAAAAATAATTCAAATTAAATGAAAAATTCTAATTCAATTTATATTTCGAATCCCATGCAAACTTACTTTAATTAAACTTTCTATCATCATCATCATCATAATCTCAGTCAAAAGCCGTCAACTGCTGAACAAAGGCCTCCCCCAAGGATCACCAGACCGACGGGCCACTATACTTTTAAACTTTCTGTGCTTATGGAAAATACATAGGTGTTGCCATAAAACATTTTTTTAAACATTTGTTAAAATGATTCTTTGTTTGTTTTTACAAACACTTTCATTTTATGAAATTTTCAGTCCAATCGCATTAAATGCAAATTATTTTTTTGTTTTAATTATTTGATAAAATTTTAAGTAAATACAATTGTTTAACTAGTACAACATAAACTTTTACGTTTTTCCGTGTACTACGATTCGTTTAAGAAACGTATTTTTGAAAACGGTAAATTTGACTGAGAATGACGAAATAAACAATATGTTACCGGGGGTGGATTTCTTCTTTAGGCTAGTATCTTCCTCGGCGTTATCATTTTCGTTGGCAGCTTCTATAGCTGTCTTCATCGTGATAGCGGACGGCATTGACATCTCTGGAACAATCAGTTGTTGTTATTTATAGATAGTTAAATAAGACTTCTAACATCGAGGAGCTCGATGGCGCAGTAGTTAACGCGCCCTGTCTGCGATTATTAATGTTAAAAGCGTTTACACCGTACACTAGCGCTGCCAATGAAAAAAAAAACATATCTAGTAATTGGAGATAGAAAATCAAATTATGCTCAACAAATTATTTGAATGAAGTAATTTAGAATTTTTACGTCACCTAATGAACATCTGACATGTTATGGTTTAGTTAAATACGGCGTTATAGTTAAAAGTGGCCGTTTTTAGCTGTAACGTCTTATTTAACTAACTTTTCCAGCTCTTTTACACATTTACCCTCAAAAGCGTAGTACTTCTGCTTAACGAGGCGTCTCGATTTCCAGCAAACGACTCCCATTCATCAATACACCCTCCAAAAACACGTTATAGTATAAGTCCACTCACCCAGCGGTTCGTGCACTAATTCCAGTAGTTCATCAGCGTTGAGTGTGGCGGTGGCTTTCTTGAACATCAGTACGCGTTCCGAGAACAATTCCCAGAATGAAACGCCGTCCGGAACCGTGAACAGGGTCTGCAATAGTGTGTGAAAATGATGAGAAATTGGTAATTTTTTTTTTTAATTTTTGCATTTAGGCTTTAAAAAAAAATTTAAAAGAATTAACCAGCTCCAGGAAGCTCGAGTGGAAATCGAACCTACAACCCTTGGATTACCGGTTCAATGCTCTGACCGCTGAGCTACTGAGTAATCGAGTTCCGAGTACTCCTTGAATTTTTCTAGTACTTTTGTGATTTATGCTGCAAGCCTGCTGGTATTAAAACCAGTGGTATAATACTTTATGTGTGTCCAGATTAAGATAAGATTAAGTTACAATAACATTGTTTTATAGCCACTTATCCTCCACACTAATAAAACATGCTAAATAACTATGTTATACAATCTGGACTCAACTTTGCTAATATTATAAATGGGAACGTCTGTCTGTCTGTTTGCTACGTGGTCACGCCTAAACAACTGAGCCAATTTTAAATGAAATTTATAATAGAGATAGATTGGACCTTGGCATGTTTATGCTGTAGAATGGAAGGTGCTGTTTACGAATATTTACATTATTTAATAATCTATACTAATATTATAAAGAGGAAACCTTTGTATGTATGTATGTTTGCAACAAATAAACTCAAAAACTACTGGACCGATTTAAAAAACTCTTTCACCATTAGAATGGTACATTAGCGCTGAGTAACATAGGCTATATTAAAAATAATAATAATATATAAAATACTAAAAACAACAATGTAATCTTCCAATACAAAATGATTTGTTTGTTTTGTTGTCATGGGCAACCATTGATATATATTTTACTCAATGATGGAAACTGTCAAAGTGGTACGAAGTCCGCCGGGGCAGCTAGTTATATTATACAAGACAACATCAGGTACTGTTCTGATCCTAAGGTAAGTAGCTAAAGCACTCGTTTTATATTCGCTTTGACAACATTAATAAAGTTAATTTTTGTATATATACTAGTCATACGCGAATGAATTGCTTTTAAAAATGGCGAAATTGTTTCTATGACGTAATACACGTCGAAAGAGAAAGAAAATAAACACAGTCATATCGAACCTATCTTTAAAAAGAGATATAAACTATATAGGGTAATTAATTTTAGGCCGCCATTGTTTTCTCTCTTTTACTCTTACAGAAAACATAGTACACGTTTCTCGCTCATGCATATCGAATTGGCAACATTGCAAATGTCATAACAAATTTTAAATTCATAATTACAATATTTAAGCATGAAATGAAACACTTTTCTTGTCTCTTACGGTTGCAGTATAGTTTTTGCAATTTCTGTATATACAGGAAGGAATTTTATCTAATAAACAACAGAAAACTTATAGAAGGCACAAACATATTGACGTGACACTGACTGACGTGTGACTGAGTGAATTTCAGACAATTACCTTTGTCCTAGCCACTACGGAGGCCAGGCAACGTATCTAAACATAAAATATCATTGGTGACATGTAATATATTTAGAGATCCAAGATGGCAGACGCGATTTTTAAAATAAGTCTATATACCTTAACATGGTTGTATGTTGCATCCGCCTGTTTCCTTATCTTATGCGCCTGCTTGCTGAATAGAGCGGCAGCCGTCTCGCTGAGGTCCCACGACGGTGTATTGCCGACGTAAGCGCGCATACGTTTCACTGTCTCCAAGCAGGAAGGGTGTTTCAGTAGCATTAGGGGTTTTATGTCCAGCTCTGTAAGGTAAATTGTTAGTTGTTTAAATTATTTATTTATTAGCAAAATACAAAACAAATTAAGATTTAAAAAAATTAAAAATTACACAATTTTAACTGGTTATAATTAAGTTTAGAATGAGTGAGTGGGACGAGATTGGCTAAAAAGTAAAAGAAACAGATGTGAATGGGATATGGGACGAGGAAAATATGTAAGTATGTATGTAAAATTAAATTAATTTTAATTTTCACTTTTATATTATTTTCCTAAATTAATGAACATGAAAATGAAATGATTTGCAGGTTGTAAAAGGATCAAAGCGTCAGGATAAAGTAAATATTATAAGTTATATAGACAGTAGAAGTAAACTAAAAATAGTTCTTTCAGATATTCTGGACGCTAGCGCTCGATATATCCGCTGTAGAATATGCAAAATAAAAAGTACATAGTAAAATGTTTTAAGCTGTAAAAAATTACGGACCTTGAAGTTTAAGTTCATGCTACTATGCTTCGTTATTTTCTATCTAGTACCCTTCATCTTTGCGATAGAAATAGATAAAAGAAAGCCCAAAACCCTAAATAAGCTTAAATTTTTAAATTACATTCATAAAAACAAAGTAAACAATACTTTAATTAAAATTTACTTACCGCCTAGTTCGTCAAGCAACTTCAAACACAACTCAGTGTCAGCTTTTTCTAAGCAGAGGCACGTTTTGATCTTCGCATCCAACTCTATTAGTTTCATCTCAGTTTTGAGGAATTGTACGCGGGACTTTTTCTCCTCTGAAATTCAAGAAAAAAAGCAAATTTTATATTTTGTACAATGTTAAATGTGTGTTTGTGTGTATGTAAAGGGGCAATTCTGGAACTGCTGAACCTATTTCTTGTTTGTATTATTCCTTACAGACAAGGCACGGCATCCTCAACTACTGAGGCACTGGCTATCTTATCTCTAGCTGCCGGTACACAACAATGCTACAAACCTTGATGTTATGACATCATCATCATCAGCTCATTTATGTCCCCACTGCTGGGGCACGGGCCTTCCCTATGGATAGATAGGGAGAACGGGCCATAAACCACCACGCGGGCCCAGTGCAGATTGGTGGTTGCTAACGACTGCTAATGCAGCCGGAACCAACGGCTTTACGTGTCTTCCGAAGCACGGACGTGCTAGAGATGAAAAATTTTTGGTCACCCTTTCGGTGACCGACCCTTGCGAAAGTTGCTTAACCTCAGCACTCGGAGACCGGGCGCGTTAACCACTGCGCCATCGAGCTCCTCCGTTATGACAACATATATAGATAGATATGATGGTGGTAGCTAGCCAGGTGGACTTAAAACAAGCCTTACCGTCTACCACCAACCAAACTAAGTACAAACATGTATGCCATACCCATGCTGGGAATCGAACGCGGGACGTATAATTTGATTATAAGAGTATATGACGCACCTGTCTCCCTCTCCTTGTCCAAAGCGGCCTTCTCCTCATCAGTGAGATTGAGGTCCATAACCAGTTGTGCCGCCACCGACTGTGGGGTTATATGACCCCTCTCTGTAAACAAAAAAGTACCAACAATTCATATTTTTTATCTAAGGCACAGATTTTATAAACGTTACAGCCGAAATTAATAACCTATCTCTGGTAAGAAATAGGTCTATCTTAGTTTAGTTACCCAGCAACCGCTGTTATTTTCCGATAATTAACAGAAATAACTAAGCAACAAAGCTGCAGTAGGACTATCTCTTTCTGAGGATAGGTTGTTAATTTCGGCTGTTAGTCCGCGTTTGTCCATCCGAATTGTGAGAAATATAATCGCATAGAAACCAGCGCCTTGGTAGACTCATGTCACAGGATTATGTCGATTGAAAACCTTATATAAAGTTCAAGAAATGTTATGTAATTGTTTAAGTAGGTTTCAATAATATTTATTTTCCCTTTCTTACTTTTCCTTTAAGGGGCTGGTTTAAACTCCGTATGTAGAAGGAAAATGGAGGGTATACAGACAATAAACAGTTTATTGACAAACCACAATTGGTAATTCCCTAGAATTGGGGTAAAAAGGTTTTCCTTTTCATATATTTTTTTATCTTTTTTTAACCCTCGAAAGGGTCTAAGACCAACTAAGGGTCAATGACAGCTATGTTTTTTTATACTCCTTTCTCCAACATGGTCGGGGCGGGGCTATTGTGTCATAATCCGCTTTCACTCCAGTTCTCTTTCTTTCCTCTTGTACTTTCATAACAAGTACTACACACATTCATACATCATCTTTCATTCCTATGCAGTGGTTGTTCTGCCTTTTTTAATCCATATTACGTCTATCTACTTTCTTTATTTACTAACATTTGGGGCAAATAAGTTTTTCAGTTAATTTTATGTTTTCACAAAATCTTATGTCTACAAAAAGGGTTTTTTACTTATGTTTATCTTGTTTTATCTTATGCAAAACATTTGGGTGCTTATCCTACTTTATATTTTTGGGCAGCATGTTGCCACCGAATATAAAACTTTGTGAACTTGGAATAAGGTTGAAAAGCAATGAAATTCTAAAACTGTATTGCCCGTGAAAATCCTTTTCTTTTAATATGCATGTATAGGAAGTCTTACCCAGTTGAAGTTTGATGGTAACAGAGTTGGAAGCTGCCTGCTTATCCCAAGCTAGACGTGCCGCCTCATTCTTAAACGCGATCGGGCGTGATTGGAACAGCTTGATGCCGACATAGTTCCCAGTGGGCAAGTAAGTTATTAATATGTTGTCTTTATCACCGTCTTCTGTAGGGAAGAGAATTTAGTGTTTTAAAAAACATTCGCGTAGTTACTATACTAAATTCTATACAGATGTGTATATACCTATTATGTACTGGTCTATAATATGTAAATGTATCCATTCTCTATCTCCTATATACTTGTTTGCCTGGAAGAAATCGCTGGTGACGATCAGGGGGGTAACCACGAGTTCTTTTAGCAGTATTAATGTAGTTGTGAAAACGAGACGCGTGTAGCGGCGAATATACATGCGTCTCTTTTCCACAACTGCAATAATACTGTTAGAAGGGCTCATAGTCAGGGGGCAGGCTACCTATACTAGCGTCAATATTTTGTGTATAAGTTTTTTTAAGAGAGTGAGCAATAAAGCGTTTTTTTATGTCTATTAATCTATAACAAAATATTTAAAGGGGGTCGCCCAGTGGTCCAAATTCTACCGTAATTTTATTAAGGCTGCACGGATTGTATCCCAAGCAATGAAAAATTAAAAAGATAGAATGTGAGTTAGGATTGGCATTGAAAGATTTCGGCCGCTCCTCTTCCATTTTTGAAATTTTTGAAAAGAGTATATATGCGTGTGTGTCAAATACATGGTATTGTGTGTAATGTTTGTTTTATTGATTTAATGTATTTTTATGCATATATTTAAAAAATATTAACATTCTGTAATCCTTCTCTATATAAACTATATAAGTGTGCAAATTTTCATACTCCTCCGTCCGCGCAATTTTCGTAAAAAGGGGTACAAAGTTTTTGTTTCACGTATTAATATATAGATTTATTAAACTGTTGATATGAATGGTTACTAGAATTTAATATAAAATGTATCAAGCCATATATTTTTAATAAGGTATATCTTTCAAATGAATATGCAAATCCTAAGAGACATTTAATAATAATAGGAGTAACTTACATATCAGACCATGTTTTCAAAAAAACAATTATTTAACAAAATTCATATGAATGTTAAATTTACTATGGCATATTAAAGATGTAGTCTAACTTTTCCTGCGATAGATAATGCAGTTCTGTCTTTACTATTATTTATTGAATAGTTTTTATAATATAAAAACTGTCTTCTTTCAAAATATCTATACTACTCCTTATATATAAAAACACGAAACATTCTATTTCATTACTTGTCATCGACAATTTTAATTAATTTTGTTATTAATCAATCATAAACAACCAAACATGGTATACTATCACATTTTTTTACTTTTCTTCATAATAAGTTTTAACTTATTTTCCTTTGGATACATTTCCATAATTTTCTTGCAAGTTTCTAAAGTTTCGACACTTTCTTCATCGTCCAAATAAAAGTTTTTAACAAAATCAGAATACTTCATATTGAAGCCTATATCACCAAACTCTATTGACATAGCGACTGGTTTCAAACTGTTGTGTTGTATGTTCCTGAAAAGGTTTAAGAAATCGTCTCCCTTAGGTATTTCGTGTTGAGTCTGAGTTTTAACTTCAAAACTATTTGCATCCATATCTTTGTACACTTTTAGGGACGCGACAGAGCAAAAAGACTGATCCTTGAAACTGTATTTGTCGGATTGTTGGGTCAACGGTACTACAAACTCTTGAGATTGTGACAATAATGGTTCTTCGTCATTCAAAACGTTTAATGAACCTAATATGAGACCTGATATCAAATTGGCCTCTTTGGGTTTCGATGTTTTGTCATGTCTATTGATATCCTGCTCTTGGCTTATATCTACTTTAGATGTTACATTATTTGAACTGGTCAATGTTAAAAATTGTAAATCATTATACAAATAGTCTTGCTGTGTTTCAGGAAATGCGTTGACCGTTTTTTCAAACTTTGTTTCACATTGATATAAATTTGTTTTACTTAGTTCTTTGGTCAATTCGTTGAGATATTGTCCGTGACTGTTATTTTCAGTAACTCTTATGGGTGGAACGAATTTCTTGGGTTTTTTAGTTATTGTCTTGTTAATTTTTTTACCGAATTTCGGCACTATTTTCGGTTGCTTTTGCTCTTCGGTATTAGGTAATGTGTTATGAGCATTGATTTTTGTTTCTGTAAAAAATGTAAGATTTACAGTTTAACAAACTTATTTTTTAATATTTTGCTAATTGTACTCTTGTAGGTACTTACGTCGATGTTAAAATAATTAGCAGTACGCTGATTTGATTTAATAAGAACTGTTAATTAATAAAGTAACGCAACTAACACGTCAAAATAACATAAAAAATAATTTGAATGTAAAAAGTTTTAATTTTTACAATTTATTACCTGTTATTAACGAAGTAAAACTCTGCTCCACATTATTAACTTCTTTAGATATATCATAGCTATCAATAGTAAAATTATTATTGTATTGGCTGAAAATATCATCGTTGCCAAATAAATTATCCATTTCGTAAGGAATATTTTGATTTCTGAAATATTATGTATCTTGTCTACAATACAAGACTACATGGCGCGCAAACAAAACATTCGAATTTCGAACGCTGCGTTCGAACGAGGCAATCAACTTTTTCTTCTTTGTAATGAGTTTTTATTTCTTTTTCGATACATATAGTTTAAGGTTTGTTTATTCTTTAATTTTTTATTTACAAAATCGAAACTAAATTAGTTTTATCGAAAAATAATAAAATACCCATTGTAATGTTTTGTATCATCGTATCATCATTCAAAATTATAGTTATTTATTTATTTAGAGTAAATAAAACACATTTATAACTAAAATAGGTATCATACAACTAGTTATGACAATTAGTCATAGTAAACAAAAATCTTATTTTAATGTAACATTACTAAACTGGAAAATATAATGTAAAGTCCCACGAAAGACCTGAACAAATTAATAAAAACCATTCTATATTTATAAAAATCAATCATAACATTTTGACGACTTCCGTAGCCGAATGGCTTGCACGCCGGACTTTGGGCGGCGCTAACTCTGAGGTCTCGAGTTCGATTCCCGGTCGGGTCAATGTCAAAAACGAACTTTTCGATATTGTGTCGGGTCAAGGTGGTTCTGGTACCGTCGTTGTTTTTGATTTAACAAAACGAGTGCTTTAGCTACTTACCTTGGGATCAGAACAATGTATGTGGTGTTGTCTAATATATTTATTAAACATCGAGATATTTTAATGGTTGTTGTTGTATCTACCTGCGGGAAAACAACCACTAAAATCTCTCGGTGTATACTGGTGGAAGCCCAGTGGTCAAAATTCGACAGTAATTTTATTAAGGCTGCACGGATTGTATCCTAAGCAATGAAAAAAGATACAATGTGAGTTTGGATTGGCATTGACAGATTTCGGCCGCTCCTCTTCCATTTTTGAAATTTTTGAAAAGAGTATATAGGTATGCGTGTGTGTCGTCAAATACATATGCGTGTGTGCAAATACATGGTAGTGTGTGTAATGTTTGTTTTATTGATTTAATGTATTTTTTATGCTAATTAAAAAAAAAATTAACGTTCTGCAATCCTTCTCTATATAAACTATAAGTGTGCGAAATTCCATACTCCTCAGTCCGCGCAATTTTCGTAAAAAGGGGTACAAAGATTTTGCTTCACGTATTAATATATAGATACATACTACGGGTACATGTTATATTTACTGATTTGTTCAACTTACCTTGTTTGAAAGGTTCCTTCAGGTCTTCAAGTTCTGACTGCAAAAACAAATAATTCATGGTAAATTAAAGTTGTTGAATTATTAATACTTATTATTAATGTAGACGAAAATATCCAAAATGTATCCGATCTAGATCTCGTATACAAAGTTACTAAGACATAACTATTAACTTATTTGTTATGTAATTTTTAATTACATATATCTATTATGAATTTGTGACGTCACACCAAAATAAACAAATCACAGGCAGCCCTAGCGGTTTAGTAACCTCTGTGTACTAACATTTATGACCACTGCTGCTTGCGTATGCGCGCCTGACGCGCATCAATTCCCAAATATAAATATTTCATTAACCATTACGTAACAAATTAAAGTTAATAATTATGTCTTAATAGATAAGATAAGATAAATTTTTATTGCCATAAAATTGTGTAAGATACATAGCAGGTGTTGATTATGCTCCCGAGCGAAGCGCAGCGTAGCGAGGGCCAGTCACGGAAGGGGGGAGCGGCATAAGACTGCTGCTCAGAATGATATAAGTTGCAGACTGATTAGAAATATTTGCTGATCATAAGTCGCTGCCCAACTAGCTATTTTAGCTGACCGATTACATTTTTTTGCTAACAAAAATACGAATATTTTGCTAACCGTTTAAATAACACCCATCATAAATTACCTGTGTTACAGCGTTGTATAGCTTCGCGGCCGGTTTCGCCTTGGTCGGATCGGACTTCTCTTTCTCTTCATCGCCGTCCTTGTCCTTCTCGGCGGATGGGGAGGCGCCACGGCGTTTCTTGGGTATGGGAGACGGTAAAGTGGTGTTCTCTTCTGTCTGCTCGTCTATATATCTGTGTAAGATTAGGGGGATGAGTCAAGATAATATTTATTAATTTGAAATGAAACTACTTTTACGGATCTTTTTTTTTTAATTTTACATCTACACTTATATTATAAAGAGAAAACCTTTGTATTTTTGCAACGAATAAACTAAAAACTACTGGACCGATTTAAAAAATTCTTTCACCATTAGAATGCTACATTAGCGCTGAGTAACATAGGCTATATTAAAAAAATTACCACCCGTGCGAAGCAGGGACGGGCCGCTAGTAATATATATATATATATTAGTAAATAAGTTAATAATAATATGTTATTGATGTAAAGTTAAATGTATGCAACTATCGCATTGGATTTATTAATTTGATTTAATGTTTATTCTGACGTTTCGAACTCTTTGCAGGGTCCGTGGTCACAGGGAGGGAGGTGTTGGTAGCTTGTATACCCTCATTTTAATTTAATCACGTGCGTTCCGTTTAATAATTAATGTGTAAAATAAACGCGAGTAGATCCGTAAAAGTTGTTTCATTTCAATGTCATTCTTTAGAAAACAATATTTATTTATGCACATAACAGGTGACATCCATAAAATGTAACAATACCAATATGCGATATTAAAAACTTAATATTTATTTGTGATGGAAAATGTCTTTTTATGATAGGGCATTTTCCAATATTTTTGACGATGTAAGGGAGAAAAGATCTGGACACTTGCCGAGTTTCTTGCCGGTTCTTCTCAGTACAAGATCTCCCGCCCAGAGTAGACTTACGAACCGATGGCATAATGACGTTCATAAGAGCTATTTGTAGCCTAAACTGAATAAATGATTTTTGAATTTTGAATTTTAAATCTTTTGACCGCCACAGCATAAATACGACGCCATATCCTGTACGGCAAGCATTCAATTCAGAGTAAAAACTTGCAACAGGATTGTAAAATTTACAAATATCTTTATTTTGTGTTTTTGTATACTATAATATGTATTGTTGATTATTGCCGTCGTTGCCGTACAAGGTACGCTTATCACTGTTGGCAACACCAACATTAAATTGTGAAATGGCAACACGGCCACGGCGGTTCCGCTCTTCTTCTCTGCGACGTTGTAAAGCAAAGGTGTATTTTTTGTGGCTCTTAAATATAAATTGATTTTTAAGTTTAACGTGGTTTTTACTCAGCATACCAGCCAACGCAACCTACAGTCCACTTCTCCTAGCTGTCTACACACTTGTCGATTATAACCAACTCGACTACTAAAAACGTTCAAATTTCTTCAATTTCTTTCTTTTCTCAATAGACTTTGAATTTTAAGTCTAAAAAATATGATTGAACATTTATTGAAGAAATTTTACAGTTTTGGACTGGTTGATGTGCAGACGTCTGTATATACAATTTAAACTCTACTGAGCAGACAATAACAATAATCATCATCATCATCATCATCATCATCATCAGCTCATTGTATGTCCCCATGGCTGGGGCACGAGCCTTCCCTATGGATGGATAGGGAGATCGGGCCCAGTACAGATTGGTGGTTGATAACGACTGCTAATGCAGCCGGGACCAACGGCTTTACGTGCCTTCCGAAGCACGGAGGAGCTCGAGGTAATACTTTTTTTGGTCACCCATCCGATAACCGGCATTTGCGAAAGCTGCTTAACGTCAGCACTCGCAGACCGGGCGCGTTAACCACTGCGCCATCGAGCTCTTCAGACTGAACTACGTTCAGACAATAATACTATCTAAAGAAAAAATATTGCAAACAATACATTTCAAATATAGTTAAATAAGAAACTTATTATAAGTTACTAAGTTATTTTGCTGGAGTTATCTTAGTAAAAACAACCTTCGACACCAGCAGTAGAATAGTATTATATCTCTGTATTGTTTATCAAATTAATGCAATTTAATGTACTTATACTTATTTCATTAAAACATAAATCAATATAAAATATGTGTGTCACAATCGCAAACATAGTACATCACTATGTTACTACATTTCGGCGGTGACCATTAATAATCTATGGACTTTATTGATCTCTGGGCCAATTCTATAACACCAAAAACCATAGATGAGTCCAATTTAAAAAAATGTAGACATTGTTTAATTGAGAACTAACCTAACAAAAACGGCATCAGCTCATTTTATGTCCCCACTGCTGGGGCACAAGCCTTCCCTATGGATGGATTGGGAGAACAGGCCATAAACCACCACGCGGGCCGTGCGGATTGGTGGTTGTTAAAGACTGCTAATGCAGCCGGGACCAATGGCTTCACATGCCTTCCAAAGCACGGAGGAGCTCGAGACGATACATTTTTGGTCACCCATCCGATGACCGGCCTTTGCGAAAGTTGCTTAACCTCAGCACTCGCAGACCGGGCGCGTTAACCACTGCGCTATCGAGCTCCTCAGAGATATACCTAAACACATATCTATATTTTTTAATATTGTACTTTTAACGCTTTTTTTTTAAAGTTTGCTGATTGCCTCAACTAGCATTTTTAGCTTCATCGGGCTTTTTTGGGGCGGCGAGAAACTTAAAGGGTTCCTCAAACCGTGTGAAACGAATCACCTTCGGAGATTTTTTTAGAGGCAACGGCATCGCGCACTAGAGCGCGTCCCCGTGCCCTACTAGATTCTTCGACGGGATCGGATCGGATCGGGGGGCGGAACAACCCGAGGGCGCCACTAAAGGCTCGGACCTCGGTTCGGGGGGCCGTTGTGGCACTTTTAACACGTTAATAAAAGGGATGTTGACATATTAAACATACACATGTCATCATGTAACAGTTTATTATAATATTGGGTCCTTACCTATGAAATTGACATTTTTTTCTCACTTATTACTTCTAAAAGTCAATACTGGTTGTTAATATTATTATACACCTTTAATTAGGATTATGTTACTTAGGCTTCAGTAATAACAATGATTATTCATTTTGTATTTATTGCCCAATTTTTTTTTAATTAACTTTTTTTTGTTCGCGGAATTGACCTTTTGCTTCATTGTAGCTTTGAAGGGACTTGATTTTTTTTTCTTTTTAATGTCTATTATATTTAGCTAGTGAAACAAACACACTACTCTGAAATTTTTATGGTGTTAACATAAATTGATGCTAAGAAAATTAAAAAAAAAAACGTTAGTATGTAAAATATAATTTTATAAAAAATCTTCATACAAAACGTCAATTTCATAGGTAAGGACCTAATATTAACCAATTTTTTTATTTGAGCTAAGCACGAATTCTGTAACCTAAACACATACTAACTTACATTTGCGAACCAGTCATTCAAAAATAGACTTTATGAATTTACCTCTTAGGTCGTATTTTCCTGCCGCTTCTGCTGATAATCTCTTCCTCCTTTTTGGCTTGTTCCTCTTCTTTACCATCGTCTTTCTTGGCCTTAGCTCTTGGCGTCTTCGCGTCTTTCTCTTTAGGTTTAGGCGTCTCTTTAGCTGGAGTCTTGACAGCATCCGGTTTAGATTTCTTAGCTTTCTGCTACAAGAAGTATTAAGTATTAACCCCCCTATTCATAAAAACTATTAAAGCATAATATAGTTAATCATTGTTTTGACTCTTTTTCTCAAATTCAAAATGACGTTTGTGTGACATTGACAAAACAATATTTAACTAAATAATGCTTAAATAGTTTTTATGAATAAGGGGGTAAATGTTTAGTGTAATTTTTCAATCAAATAATTTAATGAAATAAAACACTTTGCATGGCTTTAAATCTTTTTGGATATCAGGGAAACTAATTGTGACAACAAAAAAAAATAATGTAAAATGAATGCGAGTTGCCACCACACCAAGTAGCTTAATTCATGCAATTGTTTCAAAGCACTCATATCTGCAACATGATGCTAATATATGACAAAGCTTATCTCCAATATATGCAGCCCATTGATAAAGAGGAGCTCGATGGCGCATTAGTAAACGCGCCAGGTCTGCGAGTGCTGAGGTTAAGCAACTTTCGCAAAGGCCGGTCACCGGATGGGTGACCAAAAATATATCATTTCGAGCTCCTCTGTGCTTCGGAAGGCACGTTAAGCCGTTGGTCCTGGCTGCATTAGCAGCCGTTAATAACCACCAATCCGCATTGTGCCCGCGTGGTGGTTTACGGTCCGTTCTCCCTCTACAATCTACATCCATAGGGAAGACTTGTGCCTCAGCAGTGGGGACATAAAATGAGCTGATGATGATGATTGGTAAAGAACTGTGGTGCTTAAGAAAGGAATTGATCACTTGTTACAACTGCTTGACAGATTACAGTTAATAATTATTAGTATAGTAGGTAACAAATTTAATTCAAAAACACTTTTCTTAAGTTTTTTTGAATAATTTTTTTTTATTTTGACAATTATTTATTTTCACCCGTCTCATTCCATCTATGGTAAATCCATAGATGGAAGCTCTCTTCATCCAGAATCCTCAACTACTGAGCAACTGGCTATATATCTTTGTCAGAACACAACAATACAATAAAATAGTGTGATGTTACAACAAGTTTAAAGGAGTGATGTAATAATATTAAGTAATTTATACCTTTCCTTCATCAATAACTAAGGGACCGGCATCATCAGAATCTTCTACAACAGTATCATTCTGTGTTATATTCGCTGCAGTCTACAACACAAATAAAGAAAAAACTAAATAACAAAAAAAAAACAAAAGTAATGCAATTTAAAATTTATAAGAGCAGATTTTTTCGACCTCAGATTTATTCCAATCCAACCCAATAAAATTAAATAGCGTATACTGAACTAGAAAAAACATTTTAATATTGATGTTTAATACAATATCAGTTTTTATTTGTATAAAAAAATCAGCCTCAAAAATAAATTAACTCATAAGTCTAGTAATTCGTTTTATAAAGTCATCCAATATTATTGTTTTTAGGTTTTAATTATGGAAAAAAAAGTCTAGGCTGTAAAGAACCATACAGTTTTTAAGTTTTTGCATGGAATGCATAGCATCACGCAAACAAGTCCCCACATTTCACTAGATTCTTCAAAGCATTTATTAATGTAAATAGTAATATCATTTAAAAAAAGCATTTTTTTTTACAATGGATGCCTTAATTTCCATAAAATTAAACAATACTTAAACTAAGATAAAAAAATTATCATGATCCTTGAGGGAGGCATTTGTCCAACAGTGGACTTCAATTCAATTCAATTACTTATTGCTCTCCATAAGTATACATGAGTTGAGTTGAGTTCCTTTGGCTGTTGATGATAAAACAATGTCAGTCCCCTCGACAAATCAATACAATCTTATTGTATGAACTTTGGCTGGAGGACAAATAATTTTTAATATAGGATTCTTAATAGAACACAACAATCTCAAATTGTGCTCAATAATAATAATGAATTATTATAGAATCCAGAAAATCACAATTAAAATTTTTTAGGGGGTTGCCTTATCAAAACATGTTTAGAAACTTATTTCATTTGATAAAATATTATTTTCATCTGATTGACAACAGTGAAGGACGACCTTACTTCGGATCCTAGACTATTAGCCTTTCCGAGCGGTGGACTTTAAAGGCATTTCAATGCCGGGTAATTTTGCTGGTTACCCGGCAGATCCGCCAGACAAACAAAACAAAAAACTTATGCCAGGTACCCTATACCCAGCAAAATCAGGATCCGGCCCATCTCTACCCAACAGCTGTCAAGTCAAGAAAGATGTTGGAGCACTTACTTCATCAGCCAACGTATCGTCAGCAGTAGTATCAGCTACACTGTCATCCATAGTCTCGTTGGCTGTTTCATTGCCAGTGTCATTTGCCGAGTCCATGGGTTCCTATAAAAGTACATTAAATTTTAAAATAAAAAAAACTCTAATCTACTAGTTTAGGGGAGTGCTTTGCCTTGCAAGGGGACTATATCAAAGTTAAATTTTAAATACCAATTTAATATTATTATAATAACCAATATTTTTGTTAAACCACCCAGAGGTACAGTCACAAGCATTGACAAGTTTTCTTATTTCATAGAATTAAAAGTTACGTCATTTACATGTTAACGCTTGTGACTGTACTAGCTTAAATTTCAAATGGAGTTACATATTGTATTCAATTTAGTGGATGAAATTGCCCTAATTGAGTATTCTTTTCCTAATGACTTATTGTCGTGACCACCTAAAGCAGCATCCTGCCCCCCAACCGCCTAACACTCTCGCTTTCGATTGCTTTGAAGGCGAGGCCCTCGCCTCGCTTTCTAATATAATATCGAAATGTAATATCGAAAGCTATAGCCTATAGCTTTCGATATTGCTTTCATATTGCTTTCGAAATGACAAGATGACGCCTCCTCCTCGCCTCGCCTTCAAAACGATCGAAAGCGAGAGAGTTAGGCGGTCGACCCCCTGGACCAAGGCTCTCCGAGAGGTCCTATTCTGGGCTAGCTTACGGTAGCCACCTCCAAGTTACATTTTAGGCATTCCAGAATAGCACCCATCCAACAGGCAGGCGTGCTGCCCCCGCTTCTTTGGGCATTAGCATAAAGCAATATGATATACTAACTGTTCCATGACCCACCGCTGTGACTATTAATTATTCTGTGCCGACGCGTCGCCAGAATGCAAGAATACTTCGTATTCGCTTATCATTTTTTCTGACTATTCAAATCTGACTGGTAGTTCTAGAGATTAGCATGTTAAAACAAAAAGACAAACTCTTCAGTTTTAATATAATTAATTAGTATAGATTTTTTTGATTCTCATGTAGCCTGTAATTTATAATTTATTTAAAATGTATATTTACCACAGCATCCACAGCACCGATGACTTGTTCCAACGGCACATTGTTAGCAAAGTCGTGTTCAATCTGTTTAACACCATTATTGAAATCACGGCGTTTCACAGTTTTTGTCAGGAATTTATCTTTGTTCTCAGCATAGTCGAATATCATGTTCGGGGGTAGATTGGCACTATAAAATTTATAACATTAATAATATGAAGAAGAGGAAATGAAGAATTCAATTAAAATGAATTTAAATTCATTCAAGAACTGGATGAGAGTAGTCACAGATCGTGCTCAGTGATGTGTACATAAAGTCTAGCAGTGGACTAGTTTTGATGACATTTTTATGTACATAGAGGAAAACTAAAGCAAATGTAAAGTATGTATTTTTGTTAGTGTATAAAATCTTTTTGTTGATTATACTCTGGTAAAACTTTTCTGGAACAAGTATTATCTAAGTAATTTACAACGTAACTAGCTGGCCGGCAGACTTTATACCGCTTTGACAGTTTCCATGACAACAAAACAAACATATCATTGGTCCACTTAAGAACACCCGTATCCCATGATGGACCCCTATAGCAGCGCCACCTACCATGTCCAATTGTAAATGTAAACCATTCTTGAATCCACTTGAACACACACAGAAAATTTCATCCAAATCTGTCCAGCCGTTTAGAAGGAGTTCAATAACATACACATACTTAATATCAAATTGGTAAAGTCAAGTGCAGAATGAAATACAACAAATACTGTAGTTATTTCATTCTCATCATCCAACAATTGGGCTTGGGCTTTCATAGTTAAACACTATCCATAGCATACCACTTTTGTCCAATGTAAGTTTGTGGGTAGGTTAAGGGGGTGCAGCGCGGAATTTGAAAATTTACATGTTTTTAAGCCACTGGTGCTAGGCGCTGAATAGGTATTATACATTAAAAGGACTAGTATAGGTTAGCTTGATCCTTTCACAAGGTCATGGTTGTCTTGGAATTTGAAACAAATACCCAGAAACTGCATAAACAATACGTAAACTAATGATATCTAAAAACTTATTTCTTCAGAAACTTTGTAAATATAGCACAAATGAAACAATGATCCGACATCAAAATGTTTGTATTGATATTTCGCAGGTCACTGTTGACTTATTTTTCAATAAAAAAACATGAATATGAAAATATTAAGACTTTTCTTATTTTTTACCCAAACGCCTATGATTTTACGAAAGTAAACATTGCTCTAATTAAATCACCAGCCTACTCTGTACAGATATTAGTGTGCGTGCGTATTCGTACTCGTGCGCCGTTGTCACACCACTGCCACGCGCCGCTCGCTCGCTATCATAAAGAAACTTGAAACTCGCAGTTTTGCGTCCGCGCTGCACCCCCTTAAGTAAAAAATAATAATATGAAATAGATTAGAATTATAATTTGTTTGTCTTATTGTAAGGTTACTACATTTATATTTTATTTTGTGCGACATACTCTCATAAAAATTTGCAGTGCTACATGTAAATTATGTATAAAAAATTTAACATCTTTAAGTTAGGTATGTTTTAGATTAGAGGAATAGGGAGGAAACATGGTGGAGTTTAAGATAATCAAATATGGCCACCAATCCTAGAACCTGGCATAACAAAAGTTGCTTAAATTTCACTGTTATAACCTAACATCACTGTTAAGCAATTAATTAGTATATGTTGAGTTTGGTAAGCGGGTCACAATACATAATGGGCATGTAAATAAACTAAATATTATGTTTAGGTAGAAGTACTTACGTTTCCCCAGTGCCATAAAAGTACACAAAGTATTTCTTGCCATTCAGTTTCTGTACCTAAAACAGAAAAATACTGTGTAAAGCAAACATTATAACAGACTATAATAATAGTTTATTAAACTCAACCTACATTCTTTAAAACATTTATTCAAGTTAGTCTTAAATTTAAAAATTACTTTAGCCAATGTGTTGTACAATTGAATAGGCTTGTTCTTTGTAATGGTGGGAAGGCAAAAGACGCGTTGGCAGCTAAGCTTCTATGGAGTTACCGAATCAGTTTATTATTTAAAACAGAAAATGTTTAGTTACAATCAATTTCATAAAAATTCCACATTGGAAAATAATATCGCTGGAACAATCACAAGCTAACAAACTGACAGTGTAAATGTTAAATGCAAAACAATCCCGACAATATGTCTTCCCGCGCATCTCTAATTGGAAGTAGAATTGCATAATTTCGCGGGTCTACAGTTTATGTTATAGATTGTGTGTACTCACCCTAGCTGGCCATGCTGGGTAACCTTTTACTTTGGCAAAAATAAAGTCGCCCGACTTGTATTCTCTCACTTTTTTGCCCATTTTCAAGTAACGCCGCAAACGAAAATGTAAATTCTTCAAACGCTACCAACGAGTCGGTAGTAATACACTGTAATTATAAAGCACCGGTCACAAATATTGAAGTCGTTTTGGTACATATATTCCAGAAAGTATTAACAAATAAATCATTAAAGTGGAAGACGCTTATTAAATAAAATAACCTAAAATTCTTACCGCGGCAAAGGAATGACGGAAAAGAAATAAACATGGCGTTGTTTGGTGTTGCCATAAATATATTAACCCTTGAATAGTTCTTCTAGCTTCTAGTCAAATGTGAAAGTTACCGGTTTTTGATGTCAAGAAAAACGGCATTACCTTTTACGATTTTTAAATTCTCTATGGTCAGAGTTTTTGCATCTGGCTATTCAGTAACTAATAACTATGAGCGGTCGTGTCAGTCGGATGCTTCGGGCGAGCGTTTTTGCATAAACTAATTGATTTCTTCTAATTAAATTATAGTGAATCGTTGTGTTAGCGATACATATGTGATGTGAGCCATGAGAATTAATATTGTGTATAAATCGAAACAAAAGACTTCAAAATAGGGGGTGTAACAGGAAAACAAAAATGGCCTCAGGGGACAGTGATCATATTGAAGTGATGGATAGCACTGTATCAAAAAAGACAGAAAACGCAACAGTGCCCTCGAGTTCAGAGGACGATGGTAGTGCATTTCTAAATCTAATAATACCGCATCGATTATACAACATTCCTGTGTCATAATCGCATTTCATAGTGGAAGTTCAGTGCAACCCATATTCGTGGCCTATTTAGTGTTAATTTTCTCTTTACAGATCGCGACAAAGCTTCGATCAACGAAAAAAATGCACCCTACGACGTAAGTAACATGTTTTTCTTTTGTATACAATGAAATTTTCATTCATAAGTTTGATAGAAACATATCTTTCACAGTGGGAGAAAGTAGTATACATTACTGGTTTACATAATTAAAATATGCAAGTTTCATTAACAATTACTGTTGAGAAACTGCTAGATAATGCTGAGGTTGACCACTAAGTGTTTGCACAAACAATTATGTAGTGTGTGTTTAGATAATATGACAAACTCTGTTTCGTCCCAGATAATACACTTGATTTATGAATTCTGTGATGTCACTACACTACAACTCCGCTTGTTATCTACAAAACAAGCTGTTCATATGACACATTCAACATTGCTAACATTTTATAACATAATTATATTGCCACTGGATTTATACATCATAATAATTTATTAAACAGTTTAACATACACTTTTAATATTTTCCAAGGTTAGCATTACTTTTCAGGTTTAAGAACTTTGTCAGAGTGTCGTCTTATTCAATATTATACAACAAATAATGGACAAACATTTACCACTGCTTATATTGGCAATATTATTAAAATTGGTAATGGCAAAATGTTTTCTTAATTTCCCTTCAATAATTATGTCAAATTTAATTAATTTCAGATAACAATAACAAAACTAAAGTATTTATTCTGTAGGTAGATAGGTATATAGGTACCTACCTGTATAAATTTGCTACAAGTTACATTTAAACATGTGAAAGTAGAACAGTTCTAACTAAACACTGCTTTTGTGCCATCCGTGAAAACATATGTTAACATTAATAATGTTTCAAACGTGTGGACTCCTATTTGTCAATTTATTTTCCCTGTTAATTTTGAAAGAGGTAAAATCTTTTTTACGTTTTTATATTTTTTTAATGTTTGCTTTTTTAACTTATTTTATGGATTAAAATAAACATATTTTCTTATTTCAATTTGGTATTTAAATACTTATAACTAGGTAGGTAGGTTTTTAATTTTCAAGAAATTAGTTAGATGACAGTTTTAAAATAAAACTATTTAAATTTAAATTATTTTAAAGTTAAGCCTTATTAAAGCAGGTTTTAATAGTTTTATAATTTTACATTGTTTTTAAAAGTTTGTTTAATATTTCGTCATTTGTTTATTAAAATCATATTTTATTGCACTGCCATGTACGCCAAAAAATATTATTAGGAATTGTGATAGCAATATATGAGACTTGAAAAATGCATATTAGCTAAAAATTGAAATAAAAGTTAAAATTAAATTATGGATTTATTTGATAAAATCTACCAAAAATGTAGGTAATTAAGGTATTAGCAATATCTTACCTACCTAATAAGATTCAGATAGTTAGAACTATACAAATAGCAAATAAATAATAAAAAACTGAGCAGTACTATCCAATTATTAGGAGTAAATATCAAATTGATGGTGTAAATATTTTGATTAAAAGTATTTCTATTATTAATTAATCATTACATTTAGCATTAGCTATTGCCCTGTTAATGAGTAAAACAAAATACTATGATGGCTATAATGTTCAGTGAATAAGTTAAACAAAGCATTGTTATTTTACTTGGAAATACAAAGCCTATCATTGTCCTACTGCTTGGCAAAGCCTCCATAATTGAAATCAACTCATCACTCTTAACTATTGGATTTCGGCAAGGTCACCAGTGGTGTGCAGAGTGGATTTTAATATGTTACATGTTGTACAATAATGTAACTGTTGTTACTGTACTCATCAGTCATATATAATGCATTATCCACATCTTAATCTCCAATTAAAATCTGTAAATAGGATATTTAGATGTATTTTATGAGCCAGCGCACCCATTTTTGTGATGCATTTTTGTTCAGGATCCTTAATCTAGTACTATTATTGATCAAAGTCTATATTCCCATTCTGAGTTTTTCCATATTCTAGGTCAAATTGTCTTTGATGTGCATAGCAACAAAACTTTAGTAGAATATTCCCTAAACGGTATATAAAATGCCCAATTACTTAAGTGATTGGCCAATAACAAAGGCACGTACGATGCTAAATGATTGCTAGCAGCTGACTCATCTTACCACAGACCTAATTTCTAACCGCTGATAAAAATTCTACAAACCCAATGTTTTGACTTTAATCATCATCATCAGATTATTAGATGAGATGCTAAGCGCAGGCCCGGAATGCACGGAAAGCGAAGAGACCAGCCTCCACCTACTCGCTGAGTGCCCCATATACTCACGGATAAGACGGGAGCTATGGGGGTCGGATACACTAGACATAGAGGACCTGAAGGATCTGAAGGTGGAGCAGATAGCAAGATTCACCAAAAAGACAAAAAGATTTGACGGGGCGCCGTGAGGGCTGGATAAACCTTTAACCCCTCGAAGGGGAGAACAGGGAAAAGGACGAAATGGCCCGCAGACAACGCGGGCGGATCGTCCGTTCGGCCAGCGACGTCCCCACCAGAAATAATAAATAATAATAAGCGCAGGCACAATAACTGGAGGTCTTGAATTTAATTCTTGAGATGGACAAAGCAAGTTTCGGATTATATGGATAGCCGAAGTTTCTGATCACCATCCATTATAGTGATGACTTGGTTTCAATGGTGCACGCCTTTGCCCAAAAGTGGGACAGTATCATCACCATCAGCAGCTTATGGTAATGTCCCCACTTCTGGAGCACAAGCCTTCTCTATGGATGGTTACAATCAAGTACAGACATGTACCTGGTATAGAGCTCGTGTGAACCGGTTCTTCGTACCCTTGTTCTACGAGTATGGTGTCTTGGACCTAAACTAGTGTGCATGTTTATTGTATTCTGTAAATGTGTAGTGTCATTTAGAGGATCGGGCGGCTTTTGGTCAGAGATGTCACAATACAAAAATCAATTATTTAAATCAAAAATTTTACAAATTAACATAATATAAATTCATAATAGAATAATTCCAACAAAATATGACATATTAAATTATCTGCATGGCAATTAGGTACATAAATATTAATTGTAAGAAATATTTCCATATTATATTACATACTCAGTTGTTATTTATATTCGAAAAATTCCTTTAAGGTTATATATATATAAAAACATTCACAGTAGAAGTACATTTCTCAGTCAAGAACTTCTTTAACTGCCTAGTGAACTGCGACAATTTTTCCAAGTTTTTATAATCTGATGATTGTAAATTTTGATTGACATAAAGTAAGTACTGGATGAAGTACTGGATGAGACTAATGTTAAATTGGTGAAGGGTAATTTCAGTTTATTTAAATATCTATTTTTGTCTTGTTAATAGGTGAAAAAAGTTCTTGATGTTTTTTGATAAATTCACATGACTCTAATATGTAGATGGATATAAATGATTAAGCTAGTAGTAGTATTATAAAAAAATAGGAATACTGAGACATGAGAAAATTGCTTGCGGTAAAGGACAAATACAATAATAAGGTTCAGAGTGGTTCAGAGCTCATTCATTACAACCAAGAGATAATTGTTGTTAGTTGGGACAACATCTTTCTAAGACCATGTAATTGTTTTATTTTTGTATCATTATTGCAAAATGGAATATCTGTGGTCTAGTGGCTAGACAGCACACGAGAGATGTGAGCCCTTATCTTACCAAGATCTCATACCTATACCTATAAAGACATGAATTTACCTAAGTATATCAACATTTCAGATTCGTTAGTCATATTATAGTTTAAAGTATTCGACGAAAGTTGGTGCATTTTTTCAGTGTGTCGCTTTAAACACCAGCATCGTTGTTGGTAGTTAGTAAAATCACAAACTCGGGCTTCGCATCGAAAAATTCGAAACATACTTTGCCTGACCTGCTAGGCTACTCTTGACGCAAACTCAATCTCAATACAATTCCAATCCCAAATCTAAAAAGTTCAAATGGCACTCCTCAAAGCGATAATAGCGCTACATTGGAATTAAATTGCGTGGAAATTGAGTGAACAAATTATTATCGAGATGGGGCGTTCCGAAATTGCGAAACTTATCCCAATATCGATACATATTAATCGCATTGGAATTGTATTGAGATTGAGTTTGCGTCAAGAGTAGCCTAGCTGGCAATTGAACCCAAGACCTCTGGATATCGGCCCGACACGGCTTAGCTTCTCTGCGGCAAAGTTGTTTTACTAAAGCTGTTTCAATGTTTATTTTTATTACAGAGTTCGAAAGGATAATAACAAACAATTGCTTTTGCTAATTTTAAATGCAGTCTCGCAGTAACACTTCGACCCATCGGGATCTTTTGTGCAACCCCATCGTTTCACTCTTCTTCCTCTCATTACCTACCCTACTCATATGCATGAGCGTTTTTCTCTGCGCTTCTCGTTATGGGCAAATAATAACGAGACTGCTGAAATATGGTAACCCTACTTATGGGTCTCCTTATATATTGTGCCCATAGCAAGAAGCACAGGGAAACGCTCATTATACCTACATATGTCGATCGTCAAAGTAAAATAATTTCGAATCACAAAATACAAAACAAAGTTTTTTTTAAATATTGTTATTACTTTAAATGCATTTCTTAATTTGTTATAAAAATATTATGACCATGTTTTTTTTTAATAATTTCAAACTATATTTTTAATGACGTGAAAATTATCAGTAAGTCGATGACGTCATTCAGAGAAACAGTGTTATTGATCTGTACCTTCTGACGTCACGCAAGGCATTGTAACCGCACTGTCTGATAGTGCTGAATAACATGTTTGTTGATGAAACGTTTTGACTTTGTCAAAAAACAATTTCTTACCATAGACCATAAAAGGGTGAGAAGTGGCCGTGAATTATTATTTGTTTATTTTTGCGTAGGGAAGGGAAGGAAGTCTTTGGAAGGGGATAAATTTAAAATAGATTTTAAATTGGTTGTTCTTTAAGTTTTTTTTTTACTAGCGGCTGCCTGCAGTTTTACCCACGTGGTTCCCTTTCGTGGGAATATCGGGATAAAAAGTATCCTATATGTTAATCCAGGTTATAAACTATCTGTATGCCGAATTTCATCCAAATCCATCTATCCGTTGCAGCGTGAAGAAGCAACAAGTATACACACATACACACAAACTTTCGCATTTATAATATTAGTGTGATAATAACCGCCCGATACCTACCTCCTCTTGCTCGCATTTATAATATAAGTGTAATAATAACCGCCCGATACCCACCTCCTCTTGCGTTTAGTTTCCAGGTTGGGCAGTGTTTATAAATTTTTATTTTTTTCATAAGAAATTAGTTATTGATGCGACAAAGAAACGAGTCACCAAATTTCTTTGTGCGCGATGGGATATTTGAGGCAGTGAAGCGGTGACTCCGAAAAGCAGCACGTGTACTCCTATGAAGGAAGGGAGAGGGTGGGATGAGGTCAAAAAGCTCTTCAGAGCACTCGAGTATTGAAGAAATTTGACAGGTTTGGAAAGGTTGATGTACGGGGCGGGGCGTCTGTACAAAGCATCTCATATCAAGTATCGTGTATCTCGGATATATTGTCTGAGCCGGCTTAAGAAATATACTCAACTTGTGTTTCTCAATATGTCGATGACTACTGAAATTGGAGTAATCTTTCGGCTTCCGTTATCTAAATATAGGTTTAAATAAAGAATAATCGTGACTCACACTGATTCACTCAACCGGTTAGGCCAACCGTTTGGATCTGTCTAGATCAGTCTTTCCCAAAGTGGGCGATAACGCCCCATTGTGGACGCTGGAGGCCTAGAGTGGGGCGGTAAAGGGCCCGGAAAAAATTGGGGGGCGCTGATGTGATTTAAGGGGGCGATGGGTGATTTATAACTTCATCAGCTACTTCATATTTTAAAATTCACTGAAATTAAAATCCTCCTACTACACAACATCCATTTATTCGTTCATATTTATATCCTATTTTATTGTATAAATATAAACTAAAAATATATTACATATTTATTATTTTTAATGCGTTATTTATATTTTAAGATATTTAGTATGTAATAAGTATCAAACACTGAGAAATATTCGTGTTTAGAATATAGGTTTAATTATACTCTAGTCGAGACTAATATGTTAATGAGGTTTTTAAGGTGAAATAAAAATGGGGGGCGCTACAAAATAACTGATTTTCAAAGTGGGCGTGAGACGAAATAAGTTTGGGAACCTCTGCTAGATCCAAACTATGCAGATGAAATTATGCATTGTGGTTCTCTTTATGACGTTGATTTCTCGATATGACCGGATTTTTGGAAATTCTTTCGGGATCATGGGATATTGGTGTTTACGCTGACGAAGTGACAGTCGCTAAGTATCTTTATTTTATACTAGCGTTGCCTGCTACCGCTAAGTATCTTTATTTTATACTAGCGTTGCCTGCTACTTCGTTCGCGAGGACCAAACTATCTCACAGGTAACTGTTATCAGGATAAAACAGGAGCTGGACACTTGCTGAGTTTCTTGCCGGTTCTTCTCAGTACAAGATCTCCCGCCCAGAGTAGACTTACGAACCGATGGCATAGTGACATTCATAAGAGCTACTTGTAGCCTAAACTGAATAAATGATTTTGAATTTTGAATTTTGAATTTTGAAAAGTATCCTATGTCCTGTCCCTGAGGACATGGTCTGTCTATGTGCAAAGTTTAATCCAAATTCGTGCAGCCGTTCTCAAGTGATGCGTTTATCAACGCACAGCATGTTATTAGTATATAAAGTATTATTAAGGAGTTCGATAGCGCAGTGGTTAACGCGCCCAGTCTGCGATTGCTAAGGTTAAGCAACTTTCGCAAAGGCCGGTCATCGGATGGGTGACCAAAAATATATCATCTTGAGTTCCTCCGTGCTTCGGAAGGCACGTAAAGCCGTTGGTCTCGGCTGCATTAGCAGTCGTTAACAACCGCCCATCCGCACTGGGCCCGCGTGGTGGTTTACGGCCCGTTCTCCCTATCCATCCATAGGAAAGGCTCGTGCCCCAGCAGTGGGGACATAATGAGCTGGTGATTAATTATTATTGCGCTATTAACACAATAAAACAGTCCTGTTAACCCACTTAGAAAGCTAAAATGCTTGTGTTAGGCATGGATTCACGTCTGTAGTCTAGTCTATGGGGATTGAACCACGATTTCTCGCATTCAATCCTAACTTCCCGACGATCCCATAACAGTTGCGAACGCCCTCCACCCGGTCCTCTAAATGCCACTACACATTTACAGAATACACTAAACATGCACACTAGTTTAGGCTTAAGACACCGTACTCGTAGAACAAAGGTACCTACGACGTGCCGGTTCACACGCGCTCTATACCAGGTACATCTGGGAGCTTCTCCCCACCACCACGGTCAACCCGAGCCGAGGTTCGAGCCTTTAGAATCGCCCTCGGGTTGTTCCGCTCTGCAACTCGATCCGAACCCTTTGGAGAATCTAGTAGGACACGGGGACAAGCACTAGTGCGCGATGCCGTTCCCACTAGTTAACCTCCGAAGGTAATCACCTCAATCGATCACTAAACGAATCCGTTTCACACGGCTTATCTTATCTTAGTGAGGCCTGCTGAGGTTTCCCTCTTGCAGTAACACTTCGACCAATCGGGATCTTTTGTGCAACCCCGTCCTTGCACTCTTCTTCCTCTGTAAAGATAGATACCATATGTTTGGCCACGTCGTTAAGAGCGAAGAGCCTGAAGTCCTCCGGTTTCGGATAAGCCGACCCTAGGAGTCCCATTAATTTTCTAGCCAGAGAGTCGCAGTCACACAGTAGGTGTTGCATTGGCTCCGTTTCCTCTCCACATGTCCTACACAAGCTATTTGTTGATAGATGTATTCACACGGCTTAACCCGCCGCTCCCAAAAATGCCCGGTGAAGCTGAAAATTCCGTCTGAGGCTATCAGCAAACTCTCCAAAAAAAAAAAAAACAACCCGAACATCTGTCCTTTCAGCTTTGATATAAATAGTTCAGGAAGTTTCTGTGTCTCGACGTCTCCGTATCACCCACTTATAGCTATAAATAATGGTGCCCGGACGCCCACGCTTCTCGCTACACCAAAATTGGTTAGGTCAACAAACTTCGGTGATTTGGACGAACTTTCAATGGGCAACTCATTGATTTGGTACCTACTTCCCTTTTTATATTTTCTTATTCGTCGATGGATCTAAGGGATAAGTTATACAAAGATTTTTCGTAGAAAAATTTAAAACGCGCTCAATTTATATTTTTTTAAGTCAAAGTCGATTCATTTATTGCAAAAAGTACGTTGTTTCTGATCTTTACTGAATCATTTCATGAATCATTTTAAATCTTATCGTTATCAGAAATGATTCAAGATGACAATGTTCAAAATAGAAAATCTTAGTTATGAAAAAAAACACAAATGTTGAAAAAATTTCCACAAGCAGGATTTAAACCTGTACCCTTCTGACATACCGGGTCAGGTGCTCTTGCAATTGAGCTATCGTGGTTCTAACCAGCCCACCGAAATTATTCAACACTTTTTATTTTGAAAGCCAAAGGCGCCCATTCAATATCAACAACTACCGTCACTAACATCCATCATAATATTTTTACTAATATTAAAGATCAGTTAAGAAGTAAGCAAGCTACATATTTATAAAATGTTCAAATAATTTTTAACGCAAATTTTGTTGCGAACAAATTACAAAAACACATTTGTTGAAAAAATTTCCACAAGCAGGATTTAAACCTGCACCCTTCTGACATACCGGGTCAGGTGCTCTTGCAATTGAGCTTTCGTGGTTCTAACCAGCCCACCGAAATTATTCAACACTTTTTACTTTGAAAGCCAAAGGCGCCCATTCAATGTCAACAACTACCGTCACTAACATCCGATCATAATATTTTTCCGATCATATTATTTGTGTTTTTGTAATTTGTTCGCACCAAATTTGCGTTACAAATTATTTGAACATTTTATCTCAGTTATGGTTATTTTATAAGGTTTTTCTTGAATCTGATTAAGCTTATGCTGTTTTTGACAGTATGATTTTTCTACTTCATCATCATCATCATCTCAGCCAAAAGACGTCGACTGCTGGACAAAGGCCTCCCCCAAGGATCTCCACAACGACCGGTTTTGTGCTGCTCGCATGCAGCGACTTCCCGCGACCTTCACCAGATCGTCGGTCCACCTTGTTGGAGGCCTGCCCACACTGCGCTTTCTTTCTTTCTCTACTTAAATCTTTTTAAATACCCAGATATATATTTTTTCTAATTGTCATCATTGTCCTACTATCTTCCCACTGTGGGCTATCTTGAATATTGTTCTGTTGTTGTTGTACGGTCAGCATTGAATTGATGCTACACAATTAGTGTTAAATAATAATAATAATAAAAAGTATTTATTTGTTAAAAATTACTAGTTTTACAACTAACTTAAAACTAACAATATGGAACAAAATGGTAATGTGGCTCAGCATCAAACAGCTGAATCGACAGCTGTAGCTGATATTCTGCCACAACCTAGCGTGAGTTTTTATACGTTTCTAAGAAAATGTGTCAACAGTTAAGTTATATGAAAATAATTTTAGGTAGAAATAATTAAATCACATTTTCCCTACTACATTTTATTACAATTATAATTTAAACATTATCCTAGCCGCTTCGTTTTGTTTTTCTAATAACCATATATTTTTTATTATTATTCTCTTTATTTATTTTCTTTCTTAAAACTAGATTTTTACAATATTTTAATATAAAAGCAATAAAACATTATAAAAACCTAATCCTAGAGTACCACCAACAGCGGGGCAGGGCCCAAGCTACCGGTGGTCAGGGCTGCAGAGTGAGAAACCTCCTGACAATACGTGCCGTGTCCAGGAGTTTTGCCTTCTGTATCTGACCCTTAATCCAGCCATCCAGCGAAAGTCTCTTGAGATGTTGGTCGAGACTCTTCGCTATAAGGCCGTTTGCAGATTATTATTATTATTATTATTATTATTATTATTATTATTATTATTATTCCTTTATTTATTTTTTCTCATATAAATTTACATTTTTAAATATTTTCTAAAAACAAAATAAGTTTAAACCAATTTTTGATATTACAAGACCCCTTCCGTAAAGGAGGGGGTAAGTCGTTCCAAATTTTCGAAGCGGCAAATGAAAGCATCCCCCTAATAACGTAGTTTTGTTTTAAATAATAGGAATCTTAGCATTTTAAATTAAAGTATCATACAATTCCAAATCGTTCAAAATATGTCAGCTACAGTTCCGTTCCTCGGATTACCGGTGAAGTGCGCTTCCACCATCATCTTTATCATATCCTAACATCCGGTGACATGAAGGCTAAGTGCTCACTCGTAGAAAGTTTATAAAAAAAACATGGTAATCATCCTAATCACACTAATATTATAAATGCGAAAGTTTGTGTGTATGTTTGTTGCTTCTTCACGCTGCAACGGGTTGATGAATATGAATGAAATTTGGCATGCAAATAGTTTATAACCTGGATTAACACATAGGATACTTTTTATCCCGATATTCCCACGGGAACGGGAACCACGCGGGTGAAACTGCGGGCGGCCGCTAGTTAATCTATAAAGCCTTATTATCAGGCATCGTAGTACACACGCCTGCACGCAGACTATAGTTACCACAGACTCTCAAATTTCCTCAATACACTTTATACTTTTTTTTTTTTCATTTTGTTGATGGCTTCGTGCGATTAGCACATTTAGCCAGTGTCAAAGTAATTTTTCTAACAAGTAATACATAAATAAACAATATTTCTTTTCTGTATGATGATGATGAATGATAATAGAAATGAAAAATGATATACCACCCAACCCCTCGAGTATCTCAGTAAAGATGTGGGGCTTTACTAAGTCCTCTTGCGGACTTCTTGAGAGAATTTGAAAAGTTACGTTGCACTGTTTTGTTTCATTTGCCAACACTCATGCACACTCACGAACACTTAACGGTTAATAATCCACCATCATTTCACATTAATATTCGACATAACACAAATTTTAGAAAATAAAACAAAACCGCAGACATGACTCCTCACTTTCCCGCCAAGAAGTCCCACTTTATACTTTACTTCATAGCATATGGTAGAACATTTATTTAAGGCGAAGGGTAAGGCACACTAGCGCCACCAATTGATAATTTGACAATTACTAACGGACCGGATCTTTTTTTAAAGATTGCGTACCGTCCGATAACAGGAAAGCATCCATAGTACCTATTTATTTAATAATTGTGCAGTACTTTTTGTTGCGTGGTTTATTCACAAAACGGGCTATCGCATTTATTCACAGACAATGGCCACTTTTGGTGTTAGCGAATGAATACAAAAACAAACCTAAAAGTAGTGCACAATTATTAAATAATAGATGTTTGCTTAGTGTCGGAAGGTCCGCAATGTTTGAAAAAAAAATCATTTTAGCAGTTATCAAATTAAATCCATTAGCGGCGCTAGTGTGCCTTACCCTTCGCCTTAAGTAATTTGTCAGTTTTGAATAGTCTGATGTGTCTGTTCAATATATATTTTTTAATACATTCTAAGATATGACACTATGAATCGTTACATAACTCGCAACCAAAATTACCAGGTCTTCGCTGTCAAACTAAAAGGTACTGTTACTAAAGACTGTTACTGTTATTAAAGACAGTGCGGTTACGCGGTGTCTGCGCTTACTGGTCACGAGCGGTGCGCATTGACAGATAAAAGCTGATATGTTTACTAACATTAGTCACAGTTGAGCTATTCAAGACGATACTTTAATGTGTATGATTAGTTAAAGACATAGTTTAAGTAGACATTGAACGGGTACTAAATACCTACGAGTACCGTTAAATTGGAATTTCTTGCGTCATCGCCGTCGTTAGAAAACTTATCTATAAATGTTTTTTTATTTGTTATTATATTAAAAACTAGCTGAACCGGCGGACTTCGTACCGCTTTGACAGTTTCCATCATTGAGTTAAATATTATATGAATGGTTTCCATGACAACAAAACAAACAAATAATTTTGTATTGGAAAATTAAATTGTCGTTTTTAGTATTTTATATATTATTATTTCTTTTAATATAGCCTATGTTACTCAGCGCTAATGTAGCATTATAATGGTGAAAGATTATTTAAAATCGGTCCAGTAATTTTTGAGTTTATTCGTTGCAAACATACACACATACAAAAATAAAAAGGTTTCCTCTTTATAATATTAGTATAGATAATCTGTTATATTACATACCTACACTGCCTTAAGGAGGGTTAAGGCAAAGCTTTGATACCGTTAAAAATTGGTATCGATACTTCTGTCGTAACGAAAATACCGGTAAAAAAGTACCGGTATGCTTGGTATCGTTGAGGTTACCTGGGTGGTATTTTTACCGGTAAATTAACTAACTACGCGGATTGGCTAAAGCGCATTACGTAACGATACTTTTCCAGAACCTTACCTGCATTACCGGTATGTACCGAAAATTACCTTTATAGAAATAACGTTACTTTCCGGTATTTATAGTGGGAATTTGGTAGCGGTATCAAGCCCTGGGTTAAAGGTCTGTTTAAACACATTGAAGTCATCGACGGCGACCGATATATATATTTTTTAATTAAATTACCTCCGCCATCTAACCTAATCTCATATAAAAAGTATAGTCAAGTATAGTCTCAGTCTATTGCAGTCCCAATGCTAAAGGAATCCACCTACAAAGGTATTATTTGGTTTAACTACCACGTTAATCTGAAACCTAGTTTTCCCGACCGCGAAATTGAACCTAGAACGATATAAAACCTGAGATTATGTCCCTGTAAACATCCTGCTAGTAGCCTACAAAGTGCCTCACTGCTGGACAAAACAGACTCCATCATAGAAATCAGGATGTTCCGAGTTCGGAGTTCCGACAGTTAGATATAAGATAACCAGATCCTTAGTCGTTGATGATTCCGAGCAGGTCTTGAAACCGTTTCCAAGTTCACACTATAAGTACTTATCGTTAAGTAACGTTACGTCTATAAAGTTAAATTGATAGCAGTAATGCAGGTAATGTTATTTAGTAAAGTATCGTTACTTTTTTCGTTACGCGATGCGTTATAGCTAATTCGCGTAGATCGGTTAATTAATTTACCGGTAAAAATACCACCCAGGAAACTATAATCAGCATAAAATACCTTAGCTTTTATTGGTATCTTCGTTTGACAGAAGTATTATTACCTTGTTAATTTTGAACGTTATTCAAAGCCCTGATTCTTGGTGTGCTTTCATTTTCGGCTTTAATATTACTTACAAAATCATGCAATATAAACCTATGTAGGTACAAGTAAAAGATCCAGAAGCGATCCACGGTATAGCGATTGCATCCAAGAGGCACGCGTAAGCACTTTGTCTTCACCCCAGCTGATTCTAATTGACCGTATTTTTTAGGGTCGTTAGGCTTTTCGTACCAAGGTATAAACTGCCTAATGCCCCATTTTGAAGTGGGCGATTCGTACCAAAGACATATTTTTCACAGGGGAATTCATATTGAAAAATATTTTGTTGTCAAATGCCAGTAACGCATTCTCAAAGCCGTTAACTAAATATTAACTTTGACTTTCATTTTGCAGCCGGCGGTGGGGCCCTCCGGGGCCATCAGCAAAGTGCACAAGTCGGACCGCAAGATCGGCCACCGTCGCGTCGGCGAGGGTGGCGAGATCACCTACAAGAAGATCCAGTCCTCCCAGATTATGGGCTCTATACAGCTTGGTGAGTTCATTTGTTTTTATTGAAAAGTCGACAAATGATTCTACTCTATCTGGTATTGAGCAGAAGCAGAGTCCAGATTCGAAGACAGCTATTGGGGCAGGATTGTGCGTCACTGTAGCTAGTGTCCTCACCTTTCCGACCCGCAAGTTGCTCCTTTACATCCTTTTTAAAGGACTATGTTAGGAAGAAGGGAATACGTGTGCTGGGGTGTTTGTTTATTATCGTAAAGTTGATAAATTACTCGGCTTTATCTGGTGTTGAGCAGAAGCAGAGTCCAGATGCGAAGATAGGTATTGGGGCAGGATTGTGCGTCACTAGCTAGTGTCCTCACCTTTGCGACCCGTATGTAGCTCCTTTACATTACATCTTTTTTAAAGGACCCATGGTGTAGGAAGGAGGAAATGCGTGTGCCGGGGTGTTTATTTATTATCGTAAAGTTGACGAATTACTCTGCTCTACTCTGCTCTGCTCTGCTCTGCTCTGCTCTGCTCTAGCTGGGGCAGGATTATGCCTCACTAGCCATCCTCACCTTGCCGACCCGCGAGTAGCTTCTTCACACCTCTTTTAAAGGAAATTTAGGAAAGAGGAAATACGTGTGCCGAGGTGTTTGTTTATTATCGTAAAATTGACAAATGACTCGGCTCTACTTGATGGTAACCGCCTCTGTGGTCTAGTGGCTAAGACCACCGGTTTAGACCCAGAAGTCCCGGGTTCGATTCCCAGCGGGGGTACATGTTTGTGTACTCGGTTTGGTTGGTGGTAGGGCTTGTTTGTCCGCCTGGCTAGCTACCACCGTCTTATCTAAATATGTCGCCATAACACCAATGTTTGTAGCATTGTTGTGTTCCGGCAGCTAGAGATAAGGTAACCAGTGCCTCACTAGTTGAGGATCCCGGGTGTAGTGCCATCATTGGCCTTATCATCACTTAACATCAGGTGAGATCAAGGCACTGTGCTTACCCGTTAATATATATAAAAAAATAAAAAATGTTGAGCAAAAGCAGAGTCCAGATGCGAGGACAGCTAGTGTCCTCACGTTGCCGACCCGTGAGTTGCTTCTTCACACCTCGTTCAAAGGACCCCATGTTGTAGATAAAAGGGGATACATGTGCTGGGATAGTGTGCCTACTCCGCTGAAGTCACAGCGTAACCAGACGTTTTGTGGGCGGCGAGAAACTTAAAGGGCTCCTCGAGCCATGTGATCGAACCTCCTCAGAGGGTTTCAAAAGGGATTGCATCACGTAAGCGTGTCCCCGTACCCTACTAGATTTTGCGAGGCGTTCGAATCAGAAACGTAACGAGCTGAAGTGGATCTTGGCCACCGACGCCATTTTGGCATGAAATTGAACTATAGAAAACTTCGTCTGAATATCAAGTCTTAAAACAGCAGATCTTGTTTTAAACCAGGGATGCACAGACTACGGCCCGCGGGCCGCATGCGGCCCGCCGGTCGAATACTGGTGGCCCGCCGACAGCAAAAATAATACTCTCGTACATTCGAAAATATTGAGTTCTATTCCAGAATAATTACCTATACTTCTGGTGGCCCACCATCAGTTCATAATTTGCCCGAGTGGCCCCTAGTCTTAATAAGTCTGTGCATCCATGTTTTAAACCATCGATCAATTATGTACTAGATAAAGGATCCGGAACATAAATATATCTCAAAAGTGGTCCTGTTTGCTCATACCTATATCTGAAAAAACATTGAATAGCATCAGCAACTTCAGCTTACAATGAACCTTAAATCTTAAAAATAAAGATTAAATTAAGGTTGCAAAATATTTATAAGTAAGTACTCAAGGCGAAGGGTAAGGCACACTAGCGCCGCTAATGGATTTAATTTGATAACTGCTAAACTGGATTTTTTTTCAAACAAAGCGGACCTTCCGACACTAGGCAAACATCTATTATTTAATAATTGTGCACTACTTTTAGGTTTGTTTTTGTATTCATTCGCTAACACCAAAAGTGGCCATTGTTTGTGAATAAATGCGATAGCCCGTTTTGTGAATACACCACGCAACAAAAAGTAGTCCTCAATTATTAAATAAATACTATGGATGCTTTCCTGTTGTCGGACGGTAAGCAATGTTTTAAAAAAGATCCGGTCCGTTAGTAATTGTCAAATTATCAATTGGTGGCGCTAGTGTGCCTTACCCTTCGCCTTAATATTTACTGTCATCGCCATAAACGTCATTATGGCTCCGTCGTGGCCCCAAAGTCGGTTACCGTTTTTCAAGCGCTCAATGGGAATCTAGTACATGATTGATTTAAGGGGGTGCAGCGCGGACGCAAAATTGCGAGTTTCAAGTTCCTTTATGATAGCGCGGACGCAAAATTGCGAGTTTTAAGTTTCTTTATGATAGCGAGCGAGCGGCGCGTGGCAGTGGTGTGACAACGGCGCACGACAAGAATACGCACGCACACTAATATCTGTACAGAGTAGGCTGGTGATTTAATTAGAGCAATGTTTACTTTCGTAAAATCATAGGCGTTTGGGCAAAAAATAAGAAAAGTCTTAATATTTTCATAGTCATATTTTTTATAAGACAACAGTGGCCTGCGGAATATCAATACAAACATTTTGATGTCGGGTCATTGTTTCATTTGTGCTATATTTACAAAGTTTCTGAAGAAATAAGTTTTTAGATATCATTATTTTACGTATTGTTTATACAGTTTCTGGGTATTTGTTTCAAATTCCAAGACAACTATGACCTTGTGAAAGGATCAAGCTAACCTACACTAGTCCTTTAAATGTATATGACCTATTCAGCGCCTAGCACCAGTGACTTAAAAACGCGTAAATTTTCAAATTCCGCGCGGCACCCCCTTAAGTTTTAAACTGATGTAATTTTATTATATTCGTTTTTCCTACCAAGTATGTTACAGTTAGACATAAATTTAGCAATGCCAGGTGGTGGCTAGCAAAAATAACTTTACCTTCACCAATCCTAGTACTTCTGGATTATACCAAGATAATATTGTTGTTTCGATAATCTTGGTACTGGCTTCAGAAGCCAGAAACCATTAGATAGTTACATTCAGTTTACCTGACCATTCAGAAAGGCAATGTAAGCTTTAACTTGTATGGAGTAAGGGTGGACTTTGTGTAACCGCAAACCGTGAATGTGTAACTCCATGTTTTGTAAATAAAGTAGCCACAACACGGGATGTGCACTGTTTAAAATTAACTCATGTTCGTGTGCCATAGGCTTAGGGATGGTTAGAAGTACCACGAGATATTATTTAATTTTTAACGCTTTTATATACTTTGGATCTTAGAATAATAACGCCTAGAACGATAGTGTCAAACAAAGTTCGTCAAAATATTGAGGCACAAAATACTCCGTCGTGTGCGTCAGCAGCTTGTCATTACACACACAACCGTACGAATAAATGTTGCAAGTAAAATGGTAATTTCCCCAAATCGGGGTAAATGGGTAAGTTACTAAACTCTTATCTTGTTTCATAGTTTAAAAATTGTATTGTTGTTACATATGATTTTTTTAATTATTTCAATTTTTTTATGTGAAAATAGCCACAAAGTCAATAGTCACAAAGAGAAAATTGTCTTCTATAATTATTACATATTATTATTTTATTATATTAACGGCATACATTAATAATATTAACTGTTATATACATTAAGATGTTTTTATGTAAGTTTGTGATTATTATTTAAAAAAGTAAAAATTGTAAGGTACATACATACATAAATAGCTCACACCTCAATCCCTCAGGAGGGGTAGGCAGAGACAATGGACCGCCACTTCTCTCTTAAACTATTTGGTAGCATAATTTTATCTCATTATGCATTGAATATTATTTCGAGCCTTTAGTTAGATGGCGGTGAAGCTACGACTACCACAATTTTCATATCATTAGCTACTTATTTAAAAATACTTACATATAACAAGAAAACATGTACATGTAATGTTATGTAAATGTAACAATGTTTGGTGATAAATAAGAATGCCAATATTTGTTCATTTACTTTATTGCACAAAAATCAGTCTTATCAGAAAAAAATACTGTTATAACATTTTTTCAGCATGTCAGTTTAAAATCCTTGTAACTGTAACTATTTTCTAAATAACTAGCGCTTTGAAAACAGCAATCGTGATATATTGTCTTTCTTGGACTCTAGACTTGGATAAAAACAACTCTAAATAAAAATAACTCGGAACACAAAATGGGGTAAAAGTTTTCCTACATCTAGCAAAACATTCATGGAATGACATATTACAAATTTACGAACATTAATATCGTGTTTTACGAAATAATAGACATTGATTAGCTGTTCTTACAGGTGAAATGTAATCTTAGCATCCTTTTTGCTAGATTCTGACTTGTGAAAGCATCCTTTGATGGCACAAATCGTCATTATAAACAAAAATTGCGGAGCTGCTTACGACACGACGTGACCTTGGATACTAGCGAGCCGTTCGGCCAACCAAGCCACATATGGCTTGGTTAAACTTGCCTCAATCGCCGTGCGCGTACTCGGCTTCTAGGCGTTATTATTCTAAGCTTTGGATACTAAATATTAAATAAAGTGTCAAATGGAAAAAGAAAAACTTACCAATTTATTTAACAGTTCTCATCCAAAAATACTTCACAAAAATAAAGATAGACTAATTGAACTGGGATGGTTGCAATGTACACAATTTGACCAAATTGACAATTGTAGAGAGAATAAGATTATGTCCAGAGTCCAGACCATACGACTGAATATAATGTCAAATTCAAATTTCTTCATATACAGTCTTATAGTATAACAAAATATGATAATGATAACAATATAGTGGGAACATGAAAAGCGAGGGGGGTTTCAACATTCCAATGAATGGCTTCTTCTTGATATGAATAAACTTACAGATCTGTATGTTTGAGTCTGCCTGACTGACTACTATATTCTTATCTAAGTCTGTAAATACTATGAACATAAGATTAATAATAAGAAGAATAAATAAAGTCATATAGTGTCCCAAAAGCACGTTTTTCTACCGATTCAAAATACAAATTCAATTAGAATTCAGAATCATTTATCCAGTTTATTTCTACAAATTAGCTCTTATTAATGTCATGTCATCGGTTCGTAAGTCAGTTTAGATTACAAATTATCTCTTATGAATGTCACTATGACATCGGTTCGTAAGTCTACACAGGGTAACCGACAACAAACTCATCAAGGGCGTTTCTTTTGTCTTACACTGTCTAAATATTTGAAAATTCTCTATCATAGAAGGACCTTTTCCACTACAAAAACACACAAAATGTCAATGACAACAACTACTTGAAAAACAAAATATCTATATTTGCAAATTTACATCACCTACCTTTTAAATAACCACAATGTCTTCATCATGATTATCAGCTCGTTTAATGTCCCCACTGCTGGGGCAAGAGCCTTCCCTATGGATGGATAGGGAGAACGGGCCATAAACCACCACGCGGGCCCAGTGCGGATTGGTGGTTGTTAACGACTGCTAATGCAGCACGCTACTGGAAAAAGTCAAAATAAGTTTAAGAAAAACAAAGTTAAACTTTAGTAATAAATAAATAAATAAATACTTTCCTACACTCACAATAAATAATAAGAGTAAAAAAAATATGCAAGAGCAGACCAGCCCCACAGGCGTCACCCGTTCACGAGTATGACATATGAACCGGCCATATTTTAGGGAACATACGTAGTGAATTGTGGACCCATTCCCAAGCTAACTCGAAACAAAACTCTTTTAAAAAACTTTACTTCATCATTAAGCGACCTCTTTAAAAAGTGTACTGCCTTTTCACGTCCGTTCCTAACCAATTGAGTTAACCGATACACATGTGTATTACAATAGGATCTTTTCTAAACCTTTATAAGTCTACGCTACTCCACTGACCTACATCGTATCGTTAGCATTTATCCGTCTGTCTGCGCAAGGCTGTTGTTAGAGAGAAAAAAAGACAGCTCTGTATATATTACACATAATACATTTATTATATATGTATATCACCGCTTTTGATTATGACCCCATTTGCCAGAGCTTTGATACCGTTAAAAATTTGATATTGTTACCTGGATGTAGAGGTGATCGTTATATTAGATAACGAATATATTATAACGTTATAAAGATATAACAATAACGCATAATATTAATATATAACATTTTCTGCTATTTTTCCAATAAAATAATTTTATCGGTAACACAACGCCATCTAGTTTCGTCGGTGTATAAACTCCACGGTAGATTTGACAGTTGCTTTCAGACGGTAGCGACTCCTATTGCCTACGCTACGAGATCTGGGGGCACGGCCGTGCCCCCACCAAGTCGAGCAAAAAAGCGTCACGGCCGTACCATCCTTTTCTCGAAGCAATTCAGACCATTTTCGACCCCCTGTAACTTCGTTGTGGATAAAACTAGAAGACTGAAATTTTCAGTAACCATGCAGGCATTGTAAAGACACGTATATTTCAAATTTCATTCAATTTGAACCAGTATTTTAAGAATTATAACGGGTCAAATTTCTTAATTTTGTCACTCACTGACTGACTCACCGATCATCAAAATTCTAAGGCACTTCTAACAGACCTAGAAGCTTCAAATTTGGAATATAAGTAGTGTTTGGTGTATGAATCAAGGAAAAACTAAAATATTTTGCAATTTCGGTCCAGTTTTCTAGATACACCAACTGCATAAATGGCTTTGTAACCCCATATAAATGTATAGGATTACAAAGTTACATGTGCAGTTAATGAATCCACTGATTCATGTATAATATAATGGAATAATAGGTTCAACCCACTCAACACTACTTTAAAGTTTATACTGACACCCCCTACCAACCATCAGGTCACAAAGCAGGTGAATAATAGGTTCAGTTAAATTTTTCAATATTGGCTTTATTCGTAACGACGTTTTATTTTATTTATTTTACGGCAATTATTATTATTGCGTGCGAAGCCGCGGGTTTAAGCTAGTCCCATATAAATATAGGCGCATGGTAGTGCCCCTGCCAAATCGAAAGGAAAAAAGTAGAACTGTCTCTACAAAATACAAAAAGAAATGAGATCCCATCAAAAACAATACTTGTCAAAAAAAACCAAGTCTCGCAACTCAGTTGTTCTGCGGTAAAAAGTTGTGAGATCCATGTAATACCAAGTCGGTTATTAATTTATTCAGTCTCTACTTAAGCGACTTTCTGTCTTAATACGTCCAGTCTCTAAGACCACGATCGTGGTCCATAACATTCTTTAATGTTTTATATAAATATATTGAGACTTGGCCATCGCCTGAAAACACGTGTAAATTCAATCGCCTGAAAACACATGTAAATTCAATTATTTAGTGCGATGGCCAAGTCTCAATATATTTATATAAAACATTAAAGAATGTTATGGACCACGATCGTGGTCTTAGAGACTGGACGTATTAAGACAGAAAGTCGCTTAAGTAGAGACTGAATAAATTAATAACCGACTTGGTATTACATGGATCTCACAACTTTTTACCGCAGAACAACTGAGTTGCGAGACTTGGTTTTTTTTGACAAGTATTGTTTTTGATGGGATGTATTATGCACCACATTAAAAGTTGCTTTAAGTCAAGAAAACCTAATTTTGGGACTGTTTTACCGACCTATTCGTTATAAACAACTACTATGGATTCTATTACGTAATACATAAGGCCTAATATTCTAAATCACCAAAAATATTCAATACTTTTTTTACTGCTATTTATTACTAATAATAATCATACAAATTCAAATCAGCCGAGTGTTACGTTCGGTGCAAGTAAACGTGCAAATCGCTTTGTTTTTGTTGATAATACTAACGTTTTCATTGAAAATGCCGCGTGTTAGACAAATATGGTTTAATTGTGAAATATTACGAACTTTTAAGTATACTATTTACCTAAATTTAAATACTTCGCGTAACCAAGAAATCGGATCACGATAAGTAGAATAGCACATCACAAATAAGAATCGCAATCGATCAGCGAATATTAGGTAAAAATATAAATATCAAGTGTAAACATATCATAATATTATAATATAGCATAACGTTATGCTATATTATACGAATATAGCAGTTCCGCACAACCTGGATGACATTTTTACCGATAAATTGACCTACCGCTCTACGCGGATAGGCTGAAGCGCAATAGGTAAAGAAAATAGTAACGATACTTTTCTAGATAATATTACCTGCATTACCGCTTCCATCATTAACATCATCATCAGCTAATTTTGATGTCCCCACTGCTGGGGCACGAGCCTTCCCTATGGATGGATAGGGAGAACGTGCCACAAACCACAACGCGGGCCCAGTGCGGTGCGGTGGTAGTTAACGTAACGACTGCCAATGCAGCCGGGTCCTACGGTTTTACGTGTTTACTGAAGCACGGAGGATCCCGAAATGATACATTTTTGGTCACCCATCCGATGACCGGCCTTTGCGAAAGTTCCTTAACCTCAGCACTCGCAAACCTAGCGCGTTAACTTCGCGCCACCCAGCTTCACTACCTCGCTACCGCTACCAATTTAACGTTACCTAACGATACTTATCGTTGAAATTTGGTAACGGTATCAAGCCCTAGCATTTGCGGTTTTATATGTTGAACGAATTGTAGGTTATAAAAGTAAAAGTATGATGAATTTGTATGTTTCGTAAATTACATTAGAAAGTGTAGTTTTTTTTTCTTTTAGTTTGATGGCTTCGTGCGATTAGCACAGTGTCAAAGTAATATTTCTTACAAGTAATACATAAATAAACAATATTTCTTTCCTGTATGATGATGATGAATGATAATAGAAATGCGAAGTGAAAAATGATATACCTACTCCCCAACCCCTCGAGTATCTCAGTAAAGATGTGGGGGCTTTGCTAAGTCCTCGGTCGGACTTCTTGAGAGAATTTGAAAAGTGACGTTGCACCGTTTTGTTTCATTTGCCAACAATTATGCACACTCACGACGAACACTTAACGGTTAATAATCCACCATTATTTCACATTAATATTCAACATAACACAAATTTTAGAAAATAAAACATAACCGCAGACATGACTCTTCACTTTCCCGCCAAGGACACCGAAAGTGTAGTTTATGTGGTCTGTTTTGTTTTTTTTTTGTAGGGAAATGGAGGTCTTTTTTTGTTTGTACAGATGATTTGAACTCTCTCTTTTACCTAATATACGTAATCCCTTCCTACAACATGGGGTCCTGTAAACGAGGTGTGAAGAAGCAACTCGCGGGTCGGCATGGTGAGGACGGCTGGTGAGGCACAATCCTGCCCCAATAGCTGTGGAGCATCTGGACTCCGCTTCTGCTTAGGAGGAAATATGAAGGTCGACTGATTATATGAAAAGTAGACAAAATCAACGTTTCGTAGTCCCCTGATTACTCCTCCAAAACTGGACTGATTTAATTATTTTTTCAATAAAAATTATAGGAAGGCTTTGGCTGTGACCCTATGTTTTATGATGATGATGATGATGATGATGATGATGATGATGATGATGATGAGCGAGGTGATAAAGATTAAGTAATCCAACATTGGTGGATTTTTATTTCGTGCTCCGCTTATGTTTTTCGCATAGCTCTGGTTCAAACGTAGCCTAGCTTCCGAGTTAAGAGATAAAATTATATATATACTCATATATACACCTATTTATCGACTGTGACAACACTAAAACAATAATAGAACTGTACACTAATGGCATTTTAATCGTTTGGCACAACGACAATGAGTCCGATACTATTTCCAAACGAGTTTCCTGTGTTCATTCATTCACAAAAATATTTTAGTTTAGACAGTAGCGTGCGTATGTGTTATGTGACTAGGCTACATATTAAACATAAGTAGTATAGGTACATAGTGTACACTTATTTGTGTCTTTCCCAGAATATTTACCAAAGAATGTAGCTATGGATATTATATGCCAAAAGATGCTTCTCAAAATTGTGCTAATAGTACCGCAAGAAAAAAAAATTATAATATCCTTATAGTTTCTGAGGAGCTCGATGGCGCAGCGGCTAACGTGCCTAGTCTGCGATTGCTAAGTTAAGCAACTTTCGCAATGGTTGGTCATCAAGGGTGACCAAAAATGTATTATCTCGAGCTCCTTTGTGCTTCGGAAGGCACGTAAAGCCATTGGTTCCGGCTGCATTAGAAGTCGTTAGCAACCACTAGTCCGCACCGGGCCCGCGCGCGTGGTGGTTCGTGGCCCGTTCCATCCATAGGGAAGGCTCGTGCCTCAGCAGTGGGAACATGAAAATTTGCTGGTGATGTAATAAGATAGACATAAATAAGAAGACAAGTGATGATTAGGTCGAATAAAAGCTTACCCATAAATTGTAGAGATGATTTGATGTCAATGATGGAGGCGTTTGCACAGCAGTGGGATAGTATGGGCTATTGGCTCGCTTTGCTTTGTTTTCATGGCAATAGGCTTAGATAAGATGGTAGTGGCTGCCTAGGTGGACTTATAAGAAACTTTTAAATCAAGCATAATGTAACGTTCCGCTGAGAAACGAACTTGAGACCTCTGGACCGACAATCGTAGTCTTCTTACCACTTGACCACAAAGGCGGTTGATGAAATTGCTATTAACAATAGGTCATAGATTGTTAGTTTAACAGGTTTGTTATATCATGACAGCATACAATTTGACAGCAAAACAGGAATATTTGATTATCATAATAAATTATTGTCAAATCTTAACGCATGCTAATTTAGCATTATCATATGGTCATAGATCCTAACTAATTTTATAAATGCGAAAGTGAGTTTGTTTGTTTGATATTTGTTACGCTTTTACGCGTAAACTATTCAACCGATCACCATAAAATTTTGTAATACATATTCTCAAGAGTTTAATTATTTTTAATTGATTTTATGTCTTCATAGAATACTTATTATAAAAAGTGAGTTTGTTTGTTTGTTAAAAAATACCTGTTCCTCCTTGCTAAACATAATAAGATCAAAAGGAATAAAACATGCTAGACAACATCATTTTTTTTATTTAATAAACAAAACCAACTACAGTAATTTTGAAAAATGACAAAGGGTGAAAAAATTGTAATTTGTTCGCAAGAATATTTGCGTAAAATTATATGTAAATAATCGTAAATATAGCTTGCCTATCTTAACTGATCTTTCAATATTTGTAAAAATATTAGGATCGGATGTTGATGACGTATTTGTCGACATTGAATAGAGCTCCTTTGGTTTACAGAGTAAGAGCAGATAGTGTTGATTAATTTCGGCGAGTTGGATTGAGTCATCATAGCTACCAACTATTGGTAGTTCACCTGACCCGGTATCTCATGGGGTGCGAGTTCGAATCCCGCTCGTAGAATTTTTTTCAACACTTTGTCTTTCAAACTGTTAATTTTTTCGCAACAGTGTTTGCGTATAATATATGTAAATAATCATAACTACAGTACATTTTTTATAAGTACAAACATGTATAACTTGACTCCCTGACGCCAAAAACTTATGTTTGTTATTTCTATAATCACTCGGGGATTTATTTCCCTCAAAGTAATTCCCAAAAAAATCTTACTCGAAACGTCAGAATGTAGTGTGGCTAGATAGCCACACTACATTCTGACGTCAAAATGGGGTCTTACATAGATATGTAAGACCCCATTTTCCCATAAAGTCAAAGTCAAAGTATTTTTTTTAAATCAAAATATACTTAAGAAAAGTACTTTTGAATCGTCCAAACATTTTTTTTACCTACTACCCAATTATTAATTATTTTCGAATTCCTCATTTCGTTTTTAATGATGATTTTTCTGATTATTTTACCACTAGGCCACAGAGCTTATGCCCGAGTGAGGTAAACTACGTTCTTTTGCCGGCTTAGTAACATAAAAAGACATCATTCTCGTATCGTAATAATATAAATTCAAGAAAACAAGTTATTTTTATGTGTTTACATTCAGTTATAAATAAGTTTATGTCACAGGTAGGTTTATTTAATGGGGTTATCACAGCTCAAATTATTAAGTTTGCTTGTATAATTATAAAACAGTTTTAACAAATTGTTTTATTTATTTTATTTTTTATTTATTTATTCCCAAATACCAATGCCCTCATTTCTTATACTATACCCCTATAATTATGTTACTAAGCCCACTGTGTCCCATTTATATCACTCTGCCCCTATATCTTTAAGACACTTTGTTTTACATTGCCCCATTTATATCACACAGTGCCTTTATTCCTATTTGCCGCTCTAATTCACGTTACAATTCTGTTTCCTTTTGCCCCCTTTATATTACTCTGCCTCTATATGGCACTATGACGCTCTGTGTCACTGTCCCTTAATATCACTGCCCCTATATCTCTAAGACGGATTTTGAATACAGTGTACTGCCAGACGTCGCGTGCAACTGTACGTTATGGATAGCTCTGTCGAAGATCTTTTTTTCTGCCTGTTGTTAGAAGAAGAAGTTAATGTTGCTATAGCACACTGTGTCGGGCCGCAGCGGGTCGGGGCGGGCCGCAGAGGGTCGGGACGGGCCGCATCGCACGCAACCAAAATCCGCGGCGGAATATGCTGCCCGCTGCGCCCCGGCATAGTGTGCGATAGTTCCGGAGCTCTCTTTCCCAGAATTTTGCCTTCGAGGATTAGTCCTGGGAACACGAATAACAATCCTCTCTGCTTGTGTCACTATGCCGCCTTTATATCACTCTGCCCCATACCTATAAGGCAAAGTAAAACAGAGGGGCACTGTGACCTCACAGATGCACTGTGACACATATACAAATGTTTAAACGCTTCCTACTCTCAAGCATACTTTACTGAGAATCTCGAATGTATAATTAATGTGCTATGTATGTACATAATTATCATATTTATTTATTTTAAAATTATATTATATTCGTTTGCGTAGCCAACAAACAATTTACTTTTCATTATGTAAGAATTAACGTTGCGTATAATTGGTTTCTTTCATGTTAACTTACATTCCATGGCTCCATGAATTTATTATGTAAGTAGATTTGTTTATTAATAGGGACTGATTCTCAAGTTGGCATTCGAAACATTTTTAAATTATACTTTGTCCCTTTGTAAATACTTACGTACGTATTGCCAGTGGTAGATACTATATCTATCTGCACTAATATTATAGAGATATATTTGTCTTTGATCAATTGATTATGTAATAGATTCCCGATGAGCGCTTGAAAAACGGAAGACGACTTTGGGACCACGGGAGCCACAATGACGTTTGTGGCGATGACAGTAAATATTATATACAAATATTTTTCAAATTTAATTTAATCTTTATTTTCAAGATGTAAGGTTCCTAGTAAGCTGAAGTTGTTGGTGCTATCCAATGTTTTTTCAGATTTTGTTATTCGAAATTCAAAGGTAAGCAAAAGCAAGGTGAGCAAACAGGACTTTCGAGATGCATTTTTGACGCCATCTTTCTTCCAGAATGGGATAGAAGAAATGCTTTTGCTTAGTTTCTTGCCGGTTCTCACCGAACCAAAAATTTTGTGACACGTTGCATTGTCGCTTTTCCAAAAGATGATGAACAGTCTACCAGCACACGACATGGGATCCTTCAATCGAGACGTGAAGAGGCACCTTGTGGGCCGGCAGGGTGATGGTGACTGATGCTGCGTTGTTTTCTCGCTGCACCTGTTGTCTTCGCGTCTTGACTCCATTTCCACTTAACATCAGGTGGAGTGGATGCATTTGCCGTGATATTTATATAATAAAGAACCACCGTCTCAGACCCAGAGATGCCGGATGTTAGTGACGGTAGTTGTTGACATTGAATGGGCCTTTGGCTTTCAAAGTAAAAAGTGTTGAATAATTTCGGCGGGCTGGTTAGAACCACGATAGCTCAATTGGAAGAGCACCTGACCCGGAATGTCAGAAGGGTGCAGGTTCAAATCCTGCTCGTGGAAATTTTTTCAACATTTGTGTTTTTGGATTCCTAGTGTTTGTTCATGTTTGTTCTCAGTTTCGTTGGAAGGACTGCTTTTAAGTCCGTCTGGCTAGCTACCAATTGTTATCTAAATATTTAGTCATAAACATGAGACAAAATACTGAGAATATGCACTAATTTTCATTGAAAAGTTTAAGACTATAATATGAGTAACGAATCTGAAATGTCGATATAGGTAAATTTATGTCTTTATCTTGAATTTGCTTGGTACGATTGTATTGTATATTTACTCGTAATTATGTCTCGATCATATTTTTTTTTTATTTTTTTTTTATATTAAAAGTAGGCAAACGAGCAGGCTTGCCGGCCTTGAGGAAGGAGTTGGATCTTGAGGAGGAAGTAGGAATTCGGAGGGGGGAGGGGTGAGAGATGGGCCTCCGGTACTTTAATCACCAGACGAAACACAACAGCTACGAGTGCCATTGTTTCACGCCGATATTCTGTGAGAGGGTGGTTATTTTCGAAAACACCTCCAAAAAATCACTATTGTTGAAATTACAACGAAATTACTTAATTTAAATACTCAAATACATGGATAACCCAAATAATCGTAATTTAGTAGCTGCATATTTTGATAACGAAAACCATTTTTTTAAAATTAATGAATCTGTTAATTTTTTAGCGGTCTCAATCGTCGCGGGCCGGGCGCTACGTATTTTCGACTTTATGACACCGCTAGTAAGGATCATAATGTTCACAAAACGAGGTGTCGTTTTAATGTAAATAGCATTGTGGTGCCGTATGCCGCCTATGCCCTTGACAGTTTAACCGGAAGTTATGTGGGCGGGGTGAACTTTAAAGGGTTTCTAAAGCGTGCGATCGAAACATTCTTTGAGTTTCTAGATGGGATGACGTCACGCAAGCGTGTCTCTAGATACTGCTTGATTCTCCGAGGAGTTCAGATTAGATCGAACGGTTCGGGCAGCTAGTCTGGCTGTAATAATACCTAACAAAACAACGTTTTGCCTTCAAAACTTGTATCGTCGCTCGGTACGTAAACGTGTTGCATTATCAACAGTTCAAGGTCGCGTTGACATTGTAATACTTTTTATCTTCTTTTTAACTTAATGTTTGAATTTAGCAGTGTTGTGTTTATTTTTTAATTACTAATCAACCTCGTTGGTGTTCTGATAACTACGAGGGTCATACTGAAAGTTTCGGAAATAGAAAAAAATTACAGTTAAATTAAATAAAAGTATTTTCATTGTTTTTTAAAGTATTCTCCTTTATATTTTATGCACTTTCCACGCGTTCAAACCAGTCGTTAAAGCACTTATTGAAGTCTGATATAGGGGTCGACAAAATGGCAATTTTAAAGCCTCCACTGCCGCTTCCGGCTTCTCAAACCGCTGACCACGCAACTTATCCTTAATTTTGGGGAATGTGAAAAAGTCATTGGGCCTTAAGTCGGGGCTGTATGGAGGATGGTCTAGTAATTCGACGTTTTCACCGTTCAGATACTCAATTGTTTTCCGAGCGGTGGTGTGAGGGCTGGCATTGTCGTGGTGAAGGATGATGCGGCGACTAGGGTTTTTTTTTCGGAGTTCAGCAAAGATACTCGGCAAATAAATAGTGGTGTATCAATCAGCATTGACCGTCCTACGATCTTCAAGAGGAATAGTAGCAACGTGACCCGATTTGGAGACAAACGTAGCCACCGTGCTGCGAGAACGAATAACTTTTGCCGGCTTGAGCTCGTCTTCGTAGTCCCATAGTCGAGATTGGTTTCTATTTGCAGGCTCATATGCATATATATCCAACACTCGTCACCTGATACAATGCTAAAAACTGCATTTGAGCTTCCTCCGTTAAATTTATTCAAAGTTCTACGGCACCAATTGACTCGAGTCGTTTTCTGCTCGTCAGACAATAAGTGAGGGATCCAACGGGAAAAAAACTTTCGCACGCCTAATTGTTCCTGTAAAATAATTTGTATCTGACTCGTTCCAATGTCCAAACACTCTTGAATCTCCCGATATGACACATGTCGGTCTTCCTTTACCAGCTGACGCACAACATCGACGTTTTCTTGCGTAACTGCCGATTTTGGTTGACCTCCAAGCACGTCGTCCGTGAGGGATACACGGCCACGTTTAAATTCTAAATACCACCTGTATATTGTCGTCTTTGAAGGTGCTTCATTACTAAAAGCAGCAATTATCCGGTCTCCACGTTTTTTTGTGTTAATCCACTTTTAAAGTTGTAATAAATCATAGCTCTTAAATTTTCGCGGGACAATTTCATTTTCAGCAGCGACTCGACGACTTCAAAAAACTTTATTTTCTCTTTCAGTTGATGGCTTCGTGCGATTAGCACAATTAGCCAGTGTCAAAGTATTTTTCATACAAGTACTTAATACATATTTAAACAATATTTCTTTCCTGTATGATGATGATGAAATGAGAAGTGAGAAATGATAAAACCCCCCAACCCCTCGAGTGTCTCAATAAAAATGTGGGGCTTTACTAAGTCCTCGGGCTTCTTGAGAGAATTTGAAAAGTGACGTTGCACTGTTTTGTTTCATTTGCCAACACTCATGCACACTCACGAATACTTAACGGTTAATAATCCACCATTATTTCACATTAATATTCCACTTATCACAAATTTTAGAAAATAAAACAAAACCGCAGACATGACTCTTCACTTTCCCACCAAGAAGTCCCGACTTCAAAAAACAGTTAAAACCGAACCATCGCTTTTTTTTCTCTATGTGGACAGTGTGTTAAGATAATGAAACTTTAGAGATTATAAAAAGGTGTATAATATGTGTCAAAAAAATGTTTGTAAGTATTAGATTCCCAAAACGTGCAGCCCTCGTATTTGTAATGACTAATGAGTTTTATTTTTTTCTTGAAATTGATGACTAATAAGTTTTGATAAGTGTCTTTGATCTATTAGTCACCCTACAAATCTGGTGAACAGCATAACTTTATGTCCCTACTGCTAGGGCACGAGCTTTCTCTTATGATGGAATCATCACAGGGAAGACGGGCCGTAAACCACCACGCGCGACCAGTGTGAGGCGGTGGTTGTTATCGACTGCTAATGCAGCCGGGACCAACGGCTGCGAAGTGCTTTCCGAAACACGGAGGAGCTCGAGATGATAAGTTTTTGTCACCAATCCGATGACCGACCTTGCGAAAGTTGCTTAAATTTAGCAATTGTAAACTGGGCGCGTTAACCCCTACCTACGCCATCGAGCTCCTCATTCGACTAGTGTTAACGAGGAGCTCGATAGTGCAGCGGTTAAAGGCGGCAAGTTATGTAGCTTTCGCAATCGTGGATCATCGGATGGGTGACCGAAGAATTTTGAGAATCGGTCCACAATTTACCAAGACATCGATGTACACACGGCGGCAGATCAACCTTCCCAAAACTGTCAAATTTCTACAATCAATTTTGAACTTAAGTGTTTAGTTTAAGGATCAATATTCATTGGAGAAATTTGACAGATTTGGGTAAGTTGATCTGCCGCCGACTACTTTAAATACGAACAGTGGAACATAAAACCTCCTTTTTTGAAGTCTGTTAAAAAGTACAGATGTTCATATAAAAAGTACAGAGGTTCCAAAAAGTTATTTACTCCGCCCCCGAGATAATTTTACAGGATGTTTTATAGTCATTGAACTGAACAGTCATCGGAATAGCTTCGAGCACGAGTAAAATAACAAATAGCAAACTATCCGCCAGATAACTGGCGGCCTTGGGGCTATCAACGCTTCCTACACTCGCGTAAAAACTCGCATACCGATTGTTTACAATACAATAAAAAACTCGCATACCGATTGTTTACAATACAATACAGTAGTTGACTGTACTTTTTATTGCATCAGCGGGTCTGCCTATATCTTTTTTTTTAAGTTTATTTGATGGCTTCGTGCGATTAGCACATTTAGCCAGTGTCAAAGTATTTTAAACAATATTTCCTGTGTGATGATGATGAATGATAAGTTAATAGAAGTGAAAAGTGAGAAATTATAAACCCCCCAACCCCTCGAGTATCTCAGTACAGATGTGGGGCTATACTGAGACCTCACGCGAACTTCTTGAGAGAATTTGAAAAGTGACGTTGCACTGTTTTGTTTTACTTGCCAACACTCATGCACGTTCACGTCACTTAACGGTTAATAATCCACCATTATTTCGCATTAATATTCGATATAACACAAGTTTTATAAAATAAAACAAAATCGCTGACATGACTCTTCACTTTCCCGCCAAGAAGTCTGCGTACATCTTGATTGTCATGTTTTTTTTTTATAATTATTTTACGGGCAAGCAGTGCCTTGATCTCACCTGATGTTAAGTGATGAATAGGCCAATGATGAAAACGCACTTCACCCGGGATCCTAAACTAGTGAGGCACTGGCTATCTGATGACTGAGCCGGCTAATATCTATTGGAACAAGGAGCTCGATGGCGCAGTGTTTAATGCGTACGGTTTGCGATTGCTAAGGTTAAGAAACTTTCGTAAATGCCGCTCGTCGGTCGGGTGACCAAAATTTTCATCTCGAGTTTCTCCGTGCTTCGGTAGGCACGTAGAGCTGGTCCCGGCTGCATAAGAATCGTTAACAACAATTTATCCGCACTGGGCCCGCGTGTTGGTTTATGGCCCGTTCTCCCTTTGGTGTTTTCATCCATAAAGAAGATTTGTGCAGTAGCAGTAAGGAGATAAAATAATAAATGAGCTGGGGTGCTGGTGACGTGTTCATCACCACGAACAGCAATGATGCCGGGTTTGTGATCAGGATCACCATCCCGCATTTATCAAGCGTGGTGATTAAGCATATCAGTTGTAGCGATGACTTCATATCAATGAGAGATACCTTTGCTCAGCTGTGGAACAGTTACGTTTATCATAGTTTTTATGTAATATCTTTTTTTTTTCAAGTATACGCTAAGTAACTCTTGTGTTAAGGTAGGTTAAGGAATATTCGTACTTTAGTAGCTGTATATTTTGATAACTAAAACCATTTCTTTAAAAAATACTTTGAGGCGCTACGTATTTTCGACCTTATGACAGCACCAGTAAGGACCCCGCCCGATCCTCTAAACCCCGTACGATCCTCTAAATGTCACTACACATTTACAGAATACACTAAACATGCACACTAGCTTAGGTCCAAGACACCGTACTCGTAGAACAAGGGTACGAAGAATCTGTTCACACTCGCTCTATACCAGGTACAAACATGTACCTGGGCGTTTCTCCTCCACGGCCCGGTCTACCCGAGCCGAGGTCCGAGCCTTTAGAGGCGCCCTCGGGTGGTTCCGCCCCCCGATCCGATTCGAACCCTTCGGAGAATCTAATAGGGCACGGGGACGCGCACTAGTGCGCGATGCCGTTCCCTCTAGAAAACCTCCGAAGGTGATTCGTTTCACACGGCTTGAGGGGCCCTTTACGTTCCTCGCCGCCCCCAAAAAAGCCCGGTGAAGCTGAAAATGCCGTCTGAGGCAATCGGCAAACTCTCTCACAAAAAAAACAGTAAGGATCAGCCTTTTTGAATGTTCACAAATCGTGGACACCACGATTTGTCTAAGACGCAAATTAAGGCGACCCAGAAGTTCACCTTCTGCAGTATCCTTATATTGTGCTTATGATAAGGTATTAGTGAATCCATTTAGAACGGTTCGTGTGAAGTCGCAAAAAGTGATATAACAGTATCGGCACAAATTAGATGCGGTGTCAATTTGTACGATAACCAGAGGCTCTATTTTTGATTCCTTCGCCTCGCCTTCGAGTCGAGCGCTTGGTTTCTACTGATTTTCGTTCGAAATTTGACTTTCCATATTTTTGAATCGCTCGACCGCAACGAGAGCCCTCACACTTGCACCTCACTCGTTGCAGTGGAGCGATACAAAGCGATTGATAGAATAACCGTCAAAATCAATGCGTTGTGTCAATGTCATGTCACTCGTTTGTTTGTGTTGATATTCTTTTCTATTAAGACCAATAAATGCCAAAAGTGCAGACACGGTTAAGTTGATATAATTGAAAATACTATCGTATTATATAAACAAAATATATATTTAGTATCAAAGGGAACGTATTTTTACAATTAATCCGATACATAAATTCATAACACACTATAGTTTTTTCTACAATATCATTTAAAGTTGGGCAAAAATCATAAAAACGAGTGGCAGCGTTTAGTTGATTTCTTATAGTTTATCTAAATTATTGTACTTACCTCTGATTTTGTCTAAACTACAAATCGTCCGTATCAAGCGGTTATTTAAATTATTATTTTTCAAATTCACACGTTAAATTCCCCATACAAAATTAGTATAGCCGCGCGGCATCAAATAAATATGGACGAAGACATTTCAAATAAAATATATGACACTTGTCACTTACGGACAGCACACCCTTAAAAAGTAAAGGTTTTTTTTAACAGCCAATAGAAACATGGATATTACGTTCCGTTTTCGTTGCGGTTGTTACCGGTTCTCTCTAAATTCTGCATGGAACGGATAACATCCAATATTTCGCGTTATGTTTGCAGCACCGGAAACGAACGATTCAAAATACGGAAAATCGGCGTCATGCCACTTGAAAGACGAGTGTGACTTAAGTCGCATGCGACAACACAATGTCTTACGTGCGATTCAAAAACAGATCCCCAGTACAGTGTGGAGTATTCGACAATAGATTGTTATCGGCCACTTGTAGATAAGGAACAATTAATTTTGATTGTCACAATTTTCGTACAGTTATTGTACATGGTATGGTAGCTTTTGTTATTATTTTCAGCCTATATCGTCCTACTGCAGAGCAAAGGCCTCCCTTTTTTCTATATTTTTCTATAAATGTATCTTAATGTACGCTCTCTCTGTTTCAAGGTATCCAACACGCGATTGGCGGTCTCGCATCGAAACCGGAACGCGATCTGCTCATGCAGGACTTCATGACAGTGGAGACCACCAACTTCCCCCACGAGGGCTCCAACCATACGCCCGCGCACCACTACTCCGAGTTCAAGTTCAAAACGTACGCGCCGATAGCGTTCAGATACTTCCGCGACTTGTTCGGCATACAGCCGGACGACTTCTTGGTGAGTTATGCGCTCCTGGTACTTTTTATAATATTTACCCAGTGTCTCTTTCGGTCCGGAGAACTCTCTTTATACATACCATACATAACAGACCCAAGTCTCTCGCAATGCATGCCAATGAGAACGATGTTTGGGTCATATTTATTCCATAGCAAGTCGTTCGGCATACAGCCGGATCTTTAGTGGTTCATAATAGCTATAGTTTTCGTACCTTCATAGCTTGTTTCGTGTCCGGCATACAATCAGTCGATTTCTTGGTAAGTTATGGGCGCCTGGTTCTTTTAGTAAAAGTTACACTGTGTCTCTTTTGGTCTGGCGAACTCCCTTTATCGTCTTGTCAGACCTGAGTCACACGACGACAGATGACGACTTCTTGGTGAGTTATGCGCTCCTGGTACTTGTGGTAGAAGTTAGTCTTTAGTGGTCTCTATTTTACTTATTATTTGTTGTTCAAAAAGTGTGAAAAATTAAAACAGATTTAGTTGGCTTCTAGTTTCGCCATTACTACTTCAAGTTTAAGTTCAAGTTGAAGACCTATGCGCCGATAGCATTCAGATACATCCGAAATCTGGGACTGTAGCTTTAGGTTTGAGCCCTATCTTCGGACCTTTCCATAAATTAAGAAGCTTGTTCAAACCATTGTCTTGACTTCTTCAAGTTCTGAGTACAAGATGAACTCGCCAATGGCTTTGAGACACCCCTGACCGAGGCTTGTTGCGGAGACGCAGCCAACCGATTTCTTTGCGAGTTGTGCTCTCCTGGTACATTCAACTCATTGGTCCTCCTTTAGTTTACTTATTATTTTGTTTTATACAGCTCCATTAATT